>OW240918.1:39035167-39635167 GCA_933207985.1 Pelobates cultripes | reverse complement strand
TAATTTTCCCTCCCTCTCCTGTTTTGCCACTTTTTAGAAATCCGAAGCACTTTGGCACTTCCAAAATTCGGTTCAGTTCGGCACTTCCGAAATCCGTCATTCGGAAATTCAGCAATTTGGATGCTTCTGAATGTCCGAATTGTCGAAATGCAGTCGAATTTAAATTCGGACCAAAATGAATTGCACATGTCTAGAAAAGAACACTTATCTTTTATAAAATGCTATTTCATCAGAAAAGAATACCGACCTTCCATGAAATGCTATTACATCAGAAAATAACACTGATCTTCAGAAAAGAACCCCGATCTTCTGTCTAATGCAACTCCATCAGAAAAGAACACTGATCTTCCACCCAATGCCACTCAATCCGAAAAGAACATTGATCTTCCACCCAATGTCACTCCATCAGAAAATAACATTGATCTCCCACCCAATGCCACTCAATTAAAATACCTATCCTATGTTAATCCAAGGAAAGACATGAGTGGGTTGGCTTGGGAGGAAGGTATTAGAGCTGGAACCTTACCATGGATATGGAGAAAGAAATGACGATGACATAAAAATCAGAGAGGGAAGGCTGGCATGAAAAAGAAGGTATAAAAGGGGAAGTAACAGAAAATAGGGTGGATAATATTAACATTATAAAAACGGGGAGAGGGCTAATTATCAAAGAAAGGTGGGATTTAAAATGTTATGTGAAAACCTGAAATGTGCTACACATATTTTATATTTAGAAGTAACTCTATACTGATAGTAACTAACTAGTATGTAATTCATTAAGCTGACAACTCTCTACTTATTGTAACTATTCAGAAAGCATTGCAATGAAGCTAAACAGTCATAGCTTTTAAACAGAAAGCAACAAGGACATTCTACTGGGTGTAATCCATTCTCAGATCTTCTACACAACCTAAATAAGTAGCCTGTTGATCAACAAGTTGCTGAGACGCGTATTCTCTGTTAAGGGATCTTGAGTCACAGTTCAGACTCAAGGACTTAAAGAAGAACTCTAAGCTCTCTAATAGCTGATTGTAGTTGTTATGGTGCTATAAGTCACTGAGCAGCATCCCCAAGGTTTTTGTCTAACTGTTTTGATGCAGTTTGCCAAAAATAGAAATATTAACAATACAGGTTGTTTGCTTCCATTGTGGGTTGTAGCCATTCAGGAAAGTCTCCTAAACCCATGTGTGCTCACTACAAGTTTATGGTTGTTTAGAAGAGTTTTGATTGACTAAAGGCTGACTTACTATCTTTTATTGGGAGAATAAATGTAACGTCAATGGACATCAAGCCAATAGGATTGTAAATAATCATAGTTGGCCATAAATAAGCCCTTGAGACTGCCAACAACAATGAAGAATGACAATAATCACTTTATGAAGACACCACTGGAAGGAGACAGCAAATGTTACAGGAATGTGACAACAGGGAACATCAATAGGTTAACAATGAAACAATGGACAATAGAACACTGATTCCACATCCCATTTCACTGATTTTCTCCTTGCTTACAAGCCTACAATTTCAGATTTGTACACCTCTACAGTAAATAATAAAAATTTAATAATTTCTAAACACGCGCTGATTCTATTTGTTTACAAATATTTATAAAATAAACCAAAATTTATTGCAGTTGTGTTAGCTCTTATTATATATTTCTTCAACAGAATTGCTTCAATTTTATTTTGTGCATTGTCAAAGATGATTGTTCTTTATAATTATGCTTGGTCTAATCTTTATCTGCTTTATATATTGCTAGCAACTAGTATTTGTCCTGGCGGTTTATTTTACCTGTTACACCCAAATAAAACAGTAAATCTTTCTCACAACTGTATGGCAAATAGGGTTCTTCTCTTAATAAATTGGTTTATAATGGTGTAACCACCAAACAGTTACGTATTTTGTTATGTGAAAGTGGTACCGAAATTATGACAAAAATTGTGATTTCAATGTAATGAACATCTTTTGATTACATTTTGTTTGAATATAAATCACTTTGTAGCAGACATTGTTACTGGCAAACATTTCCATAAAAACTAATTTTATTTGTGCACACTATTGAGAAATGTTTATAAAATCAAGCACCACATAACGAGCTTAATTTGTGGATTGTTAATAACACCCATATGGTATCATATTCTGCCAAAGTAATCCTTTTAGGATGGGAGCAGTTACATTGCCAAAAATGAATACTAGCAGATTGGGGAAAAAATAAGAAGAAAAACAATCTAGAAACACAGATTCTTTAAATTATGTTCTTCAGTAATAGAAGCAATAATTAAAATGTGTGTTTGATTGAGTTTATCATTTACCTCTCTTCAACAAGGAATGCTTATATTTAAATTATATTCTTTCTGGGGCTGTATCTAAGAAATGCGACACAGATTGCAGATATATTTGTTTAGTTAACATAATCCAAATTATCAGTGATAATGTAAGGAAGGAAATTGGGATATGGGAATAAAAACAGACATAGCAGATTTGAAAGCTAATATTATTAAAAGTAGATATAGGTTTGAGAGGCCTTTTAATTTCTTGCTACATTAGGAGTAATTAAACATTTTCTAATAGCCTTTGCATGCAAATAATTGCAAGTTTACTTTCAGACTCAAAGGAGACAGAGCAGTTTATATCTGACTTGCTAACGTGTGCCAGGCCATCCTTTAACGTTCTGTAAGCCTATAAGGGGAAGAGAATTATGGGATTTTTAAAGCAGTACTCCTAACAACATTCATTTCTGGTACTTGACCCTAAAATGATTCTTCAGTCCATAATGGTCCAGCACCTAATAAAAACCCTTTTCCCAAACTAATTTTTGTGGTGCCAATAATTAATGATTCCAGAGCAAATTGTTCAACCAGGCTCTGAATTTTTTACTAAATTACCTTGTTTGCTGTAGTGTTCCATTGATCCTCCGATTGGGTATGTCTTTCCAACACATTAGTACTGCCTATCATCAGGCTAGCGTTGTTTCAACAATGTGTAAAAACAGGTATACAATTATAATTCATCAGGTTTCTTAAATTTGGTTAGCTCAATGTTTGAATGTTATTCTCTGCAACCATGCCATACTACCTAATAGATATGAGTATCTTTGTGGATTCATTTTGGATTCCAACTTCAAATCCTGTCTATTCTCTATTTTCAATGTCCCAGATTATGAGATACCCTGTGCTGGTTGCCAGTGGTTTTTATCATGAAATCTATCTCCGACCTTGCAGGCTCAGCAATATCTGCAAACATCCAGTGGTTGCAAAACCCAATGAGAGATCTGCTGTTCAAAGAACAGTGGGTTCTCTCCATTGTATCATTATTGAGTACCCTACTACAGCATAATTCTACAGTATCATTCTAGAGTATCCTGACATATTTTCACTATAAATTTTCCAGTAACAGTATAGAAACTGTCACATTAGCCGATGGTACTCACCTATCCCAGGGTGTCCACGACTCCCTTGAGGTCACTCTGCAGAAGCTATAGTGCATGTGGCTGCTGCACTCCAGTCTGCAGCCTCTGTACCTCTATTCACAGCCACAAAACTTGGAGTGATTCCAGCATTCCAAGATGGCAGCCGCTGCACTAAAGTTTGCAGGAATCGATGACCTGCAAACTTTCTTCTTCCTAGGGATAAGCATAACCACCTAGCAAAGCTAGTATGTGGCAGTCACCCGGAGAAATATTTAGCTGCGCTAAAAACGCTCATGCTGTGCTCCTGCACAGCAACAGCATTTTAGCTAATCAGGTGATCAGGACAGCCGTGTAGCTCGCGGCAACCCTGATCACCTCAGATTTTAAAATCAGAATACTGCAGATGGTTAACTAATCCAGAGACAAATAAACCACCTAATGTAGGATAGATATCAATGTACACAGTACTAAACATAATAAAGGAAAATAGCACCACTGACAATGTAAGGGGGATAACAATGATTTATTTACTCAACCAAACATGAACTTACTCCTATGAAAGGGTTATGTCAACAGAGTGGAAAGGCAATATAATAAAGTAACAATAAATAAGAAACATTTCTGAAATACTGACAGTTAATAGTAAACAATCAATCTTTGATCATGAAGGTGAAAAACAAACTGTCTCTGTGAGAAATATTAGTATAGTATAACTCATAATCAAAGAGCTTTTGGGGGGGGGCGTGTCCGGCAGCCGAAGAAGATGGCGGCTTAAACCCGGAGCTCCTCGTGGCGCCCGCACTAATCGCTCCACACAAGCCGTCCCAGCACACCCACACACCGCAGATGGGCCGCGCAAAGAGGCAGACAGACCCTGGCAGCACCCCAGACCCCCGGGACACGGGGGAGATCAAACGATCCGGTCATACCTGCAGGCTGCGCCCCGGGCGCGGACACCGCAACGGGAGATGGAGGCCGCAAGCCAGACACAAACACAAAAAACCCTACAAAAAACAAAACAAAAACAAAGGGGCAAGACGGCCGACCGAAACTCAGACGCAGCGACACAGGATATGCAACGGGAGCAGACACCCCTATTGGCAAACAGAGACGTGGCCAGACATCCACCCATAGAACTTAGGCCACATAACATATATGACCAGGTGACGGGTAACTGGGAAGGGAATGGCGAGCTGGGGGCCACATCAGGTCTCGCACACGGACATCTTATGTATCATTGCAATCTGATGTAAAGTTTTCAAGTGTGTTAGCTCTAGACAAAAAAATAAAATAAAAATGTTTTATCCCTGTACAACTGAATCGCACCACGGTATACTGTGGAGCACTGTAAATCCGGCTCCCAGCCTAACGTACCTAAACTTTGTCACAAATGCGATGACCCACAATAGAGCTAACATAGGACACAACACGTGTAAAGAGAGACAGGCACGACAGCGTATTCAGCACAGAGGTGTAGACGTCACAGCGAGAAGCACCATAGCAACCAAGCGGATAAAGCGGACCCACGAAGGGCCCACCCACACCCCAGCCAAACCTAAAACACCATCACAAACATCACAAACCACATACGTGCATACCACAGACACACCTACACCCCCTCCTCCCCCTCCCTGCTGTCCGTCCGTCCCCTGCGGCCGCCCGGATGATGCCGGCCCCGGTCCCCAGCGTGTTCGCCAGGGAGGACTTAAATATAATCTCCTACAATGTAAAGGGCCTCAATGTTAGAGAAAAACGCACAAGACTCCTGAGGGACCTGAAACAATACAGGACGTCGATAGCGTTCATCCAAGAAACGCACTTTCAGGAGAACAGGGCCCCGGCACTGAAGGACCGAAACTTTCGAACGGGGTACTTCAGTAACAACCCAGATAGACGAACGCAGGGAGTATGCATACTATTCTCCAGCAGAATCCCGTACATAGAACAAGCCACCCTTAGATGCAAACAAGGCAGATATATTTTCACTAAAGGCACTATCTCAGATCAAACCTACACATTCGCCAACATCTATGCCCCAAACACGAAACAATACCACTTCCTCCGGAGCACTGTGGCTTCCCTGATGAAGTTTACGGAAGGCACCCTGATCATCGGAGGAGACCTAAACCTGGCACTACACCCGGATCAGGACGCCACGTCCCCACAAGGAGCAACACCGCAAAACAGACATGCGAAAACACTCCGCCTCCTACACCAACACCAGCTGGCAGACTGCTGGCGAGCATTGCATCCAACTGCCAGGGACTTCACCTTCTACTCATCGGCACACTTAACATACACAAGACTGGGTTATTTTCTAATGACACACCATAATCTGAACCTACTAAATGCCGCGGAGATCCTGCCAATGACCTGGTCGGACCACTGCCCGATTCGAATGCGGCTGAAATCGCCGCTATACAGGCCCCGGCAGATGTCATGGAGACTAAACGAATCGATCCTCTCGGACGTGGTAGTGACAGATAAGATTAGTAACTCCATACGAGAATACTTCCAAACCAATGAGACAGAAGACGTAACGCCACTAACATGCTGGGAAGCACACAAGACGGTAATCAGAGGCCAGATCATCGCGCTATGCGCAACCCGCAAGAAAGCAGCAATGCAGGAAACGCTCGAGCTTAACAGAGACATCGCAACCCTGGAGACCAGACACAAACGCACCTTGGACGCAACGACATACCAGGAACTCACGGCCAAACGAAACCAACTCACCGCACATCTCAATCGAGCAATTCAACGTTCATACCAGCACTACAGACACATGATACATGAACACGGGGATAAATGCGAAGGCTGCTGGCAAACCTTCTGAAACAACGTAAAACCCAACTGTACATCCCAAAGATCAAAGACACGCAGCAACGACTTAAGCACCTCCCGGACCAGATTGCGACAGAATTCCGCACATATTACCAAGGCCTATACCACCTCAGACATGAACCAGGAGAATCGCAATCGAGCAAACTCGCTGACGTACGCAGATACATAGGCTCGGCGCATATGCCAGAAATATCAGAGACGGACCGAGAAGCACTAGAAGCCCCCATCACGCCGGAAGAATTGGCGTATGCCATCAAGAAGGCAAAAACGGGCAAGGTACCAGGGCCAGATGGGCTACCCCTTCAATACTACAAAGTTTTTACACAAGAGGTCGTGCCGCACCTACTGAAAGCCCTGAACTCCATACAAGAGGGAGCCACACCAACCGCGCAATTTACCTCGGCGAATATCACCCTACTCCCAAAGGAAGGAAAAGACCCAACACTATGCTCAAGCTACCGCCCAATATCAGTACTGAACACCGACATCATGCTGCTGGCCAGCATACTGGCACTACGACTAGCACCATTGCTACCGGCCACAATACATCCGGATCAAACAGGATTCATCCCGGGCAGGGAGGTAAGGGACAACACTATCAGAGCCCTGAACATCATAGCGCACGTCAGAACCCAACAGAACCAAACCCTTCTCTTATCTACAGATGCGGAGAAGGCATTTGACCGGGTGGACAGGGACATGATGATGGAAACCCTCCACGCCGCGGGAGTGGGACCGAGATACGGCATATGGGTGAGGGCGCTATACACCGACCCGACGGCACGAATCAGGATCAACGGTGCACTAACGGACCCATTCCAGATACACAACGGGACTAGACAAGGCTGTCCACTATCACCATTATTATTTGCACTGACGCTGGAGCCGTTCCTCAACAGGATCAGGCACAATGACGCCGTCCAGGGGCTTACCATCGGAAACACACATCACAAAACGCTAGCATATGCAGATGATATGCTGTTCGTGGTCACGAACCCAGAAATGTCCCTACCAGCGATACAGACAGAATTTGAGGAATACGGACGAATCTCAAACCTACAAATTAATTATTCAAAATCAGAGATACTGAATTTGACCGTCAAACACACGGACAGACACACACTGCAGAGACGCTACCCATACCGTTGATGCGACCAACGCATGCGATACCTGGGGGTTTGGCTTACACCCAATCCGGCGGACCTGTACACCCAAAACTACCTCCCCATTTTGAAAAAAGTGACGGAGGAACTGCGTAGATGGAGCCCATACTACATCTCATGGCTAGGGAGGATAAATGCGGTCAAGATGACACTGCTACCCAAACTGCTCTTCGTGTTTCAAACTACCGATACAAGCCCCACAAACATTCTTCAAGACATTGAAGGCAGAGGTCCGCACGTTTATATGGAAGGGCAGACCCCCGCGCATAGCATACACCCAGCTCATTTTACCCAAACTCCGAGGAGGTCTAGCGCTTCCCGACTTCGAACGCTACTATCACGCAGCACATCTTACACGAGTCATAAGCTGGACGGTAGCCAGTGGCACAAAACCATGGACCCAACTGGAATCCGACACCACCAACTGCGACCTCCGGACACTGCCTTGGATATCCGCCGCGGCGTACAGGCGCAAACGCATCACAAACCCCTTTGTGGCGGCAACCATGCGGATCTGGCACAGGCAGGGCACAAAACACTACCTGACGACGGATCCAGGCCCGCTGCTGCCACTAAGGGGCAACCCGGACTTCCCAGCAGGCGACCTTGGCCCCACACCGGGCCCAGCAGGACACCCAACAATTCCTCGCATGACAGACGTCCTGGTATGCCCGTTCGACATACGGCCGTTAACAGAACTCTTCCCGGACAGACCACACACTTTCTCACACACATTAGCGAGAGCGCAAATCTCCCAATATGCTCGATCCATCCCGCAAAAACCATCCCTACTTAGGGAAACTACCCAATTTGAGAACCTGTGCACACAGACCACGGAAACACCCAGAGCTATCTCACAGATATACACGATATTGATCACTTGTAGGTATTTATTGGCACCGCCCTGCATAAGAAACTGGGAAGAAGACCTAGATGAGACCATGTCGGAAACAGACTGGGACAAATGCATCACTCTCATACAAAAAACCCCCAGCTCTGCACGCCTGCAAGAAAACTCATACAAGATATTCACCAGATGGTATCTGACGCCGACAGCACTCCACGTCAGAAACCCAGATATACCAGACACATGCTGGAGATGCGGAGAGGAAACAGGCACGTTTATACATATCTGGTGGGCATGTGCACGAATCCGGCCCTTCTGGGACACAATTAGGGATATAATACACGAAGTAACGGACGAGACACTCCCGGGGTCCCCGGCCGCCTTTCTCCTCCACCACACCAACATGACCGCGCAGCCATACACCAGATCAGTGATACCGCGGTTGCTGAACGCAGCCAAAACAGTCATCCCCATCTACTGGAAGCAGGCGAACACACCCCCGATAACACGATGGCTAGAGGAAGTGGAAACCACTAGGAAATTTGAAGACCTAATGGCAAACACTCCGAAACTTCGAGACCGATATACCACACGCTGGTTCCACTGGATACGATTAACCGCATCAAACGACTTTCAACGCCGCCTGGCCACACGGTAACCAAGAATGATGAGACGGAGGGGGCTAAGGATGGGGTCGGGGCGGGAGGCAGAGAAGGGGGGCGGACAACGGCGGCGGTAGGGGACGGACACACGCATCCCCCCAACACCCTCTCCCCCCCCCCCATGTCAATCACCAGTTAAACCCAGAAACATACCTCGACAGACAGACACAGTAGCAAAATGAAACCTAAAGGCCTTACCAAGACACCCCCTCATAGCGAGACTGACCGACAACAACACCAGAATGAAGCGACCCTACCTAGAGCCACGAGACACTCAACCCTCAACAGACCCATGGACAGTCAAGACGCAGTGGGGGACAACACCGCAGACAACACAGAAAGGAAAAACACACATAGGAGACACGGAACCAAGAGTAGGCCACGCCACGGACACACACCCAACCGAAGCCCTTAAAACCAGACATAAAGGGGACGACCCATTAGAACACGAACGGAGACAAACGCAGGGCACACCTAGACACACATGACCAGGAAACACCAAACTGCATAAAGCAACAGATACCCAGACACACAGGGAGCAAACAAGCACAGGCACCAGAACAAATAGAATAAGATTAGGCAGAAACACTCACAACAATGTACGCAGGCGCAGCGGTAATATAGCAACACTGCAAGCCATACAGATGTAAAATGCGAGTAACAAATTGTGAATATTTCTGCGGTATGGTACACGCAAGGACCATCCAGCCTCAATGTAAGGCGACGGAATGCCATCAAATGTATGAAATGCAACCTGACGCCCCTGCGTGGGCAACCTCTGCCCCACCACTCACGAAGATGCTACCCACACGGGTGCTATGACAGCACTACAAATACTCAAAATAATCCCACAAACACATAGAAACTACACGAACCAGTCAACGCAAGATAATTACACGAACATACCCCACCACTTCCTTCAGCGTATCAATACACAAAGATGCATGTTAGCAGGCCATGAGCCACTAATCGACACTAACACAGCTATACACATATGCCAATAACACTAACACACGGCAACACCAAACCTGTTAAACGAAAATGAAAAATCTAATCCTGCAGAACATAAGTACCCCCACATTCTGTCAGGACATGGCTACTTTGAATTATTCATGCACCGAAAACAACGCCTCTGCGAAGGCGGTTAACCACTTAACCACATATACGTTTGCAATGGAATTTATGTTATAAACCAATCAACATATTCAAAACAAAGGCAATACCAAAACCGCCTCTGCGTAGGCGACACAATGCTTACATTATTATATGTTGACGCTTAAGCCCCTGCGCGGGCATATACCTGCTTTATCACAAATCAGTTTGACATATGCGATTATATTGTGAAAACAATAAAAATATTCAAAACAAAGAGCTTTTGGAAGAAGTTTCTTAACCTCCAGAACTATTTAGGAGGATCCTTGGTTTGGTGATCCTGTCTGGGTAGCCGGTTGTAATCTGTAAAGATAAACAGAATAAATATAAATAAATATAAGTGAAAAAGAAAACAAACACACAAAATTACTTTAATTAGAAAATTCCCAAACCAGAGAAATACCCTGCCACCACCAGGCAATAGAAATAAACCTGGGGAGGGAGGGATGGGCGCTTTGCTAGGTGGTTATGCTTATCCCTAGGACAAAGAAAGTTTGCAGGTCATCGATTCCTGCAAACTATAGTTTGTCCCTCCGGAAGGTATCACCACCTAGCAAAGCTAGTGGGTTGAATAGCACGCACCTGGTGGTGGTCCCAAGGAACTGTAAACGTTCCACTTCAGTTGGCCTCCAGTAAAACTTAATGAAAGTCTTACTGGAAGACCATCTTGCAACTTTAAGGATAATAGGAAGAGGAAGGCCTCTAGCAGCTGCTTTTGAAGCTAAGACCCCTCTGATAGAATGACCCGTAAAAATCGTGACAGCAATACCCGCTGCAGACATAGCGGACAGTATCCAACCCCTGATTGTGTTAACCTTAGCTGGCCGAAAAGGTTTTCTGGAGGTGATAAGTAATTGCGTAAAGTCTTGTCTGACTGGGGCAGAAAGATTCAAGTATGAATTTAACAAATTAACTAAGCATAAACTCGGCTCAGCAGAATCCTGCACCAAATCTAGTTCTAAAGGACCCGGTAAAATATGGGAAGTTTTCTGTCTCCCTTTAAGGGTGACATGAAATCCCCCAGGAGTTCAAGACAACCATGGTTCGACAATATTTAGCTGTGTTAATTCTGAGCCTCTAGCTGCCAGAGCTAAAACTAGAAGGGATGCCAATTTAATCGCCATCCATCTTAGGTTAATCTGGTCATTGTCCAAAGAATTAAGGTAGTTTAATAAAAGGTCCACATCCCAAGTTGAAGTGTATCTCGGAGTAAAAGGCCGGCAGACTGATAGTCCTTTGAGTAACCTGAGGTAAAGGGCGTCTTGGGTCAGATTAGTGATTCGAAAATTTAATGCAGAACCATACGTCTTAATCATACTGACTGCTAACCCTGAATGATATTTGACCGTGAGGATTTCCAAAGCTAAGGGAATTGTCTCAGATTCATGGGAAAGGGAATTAAAGGAAACTTCCCATGCTTTAAATTCCTCGATCATCTGTTTGTATCTTACCCTGGTCCTGCGCCGTCATGAAGAATTAACTATGTCTAAAACCCGGTCAGACAGAAGAGGATGCGTTAAAAGCCTACCAGAGCTGCCATCCACATAAGTTGGGGGAGCTTGGTTAAGAGATCCCTGGTCCCTAGGAAGCAATCTGCTGTCCAGCCTAATGGAACCTTTGGTCCCCTGATTAGAGGTTGGATCAGGGGGTACCATGGTCTGGAGGTCCAAATGGGGTACACTAAAACCAGATTGGTCACCCTGTCCCTGCGAAGTTTCTCGAACACCTTCATCAGAATAGATGGAGGGGGAAAAGCGTAAAGGCCCGGAATATCTGTCCATTGGAAGGACATCGCATCCATCTTCCAAGCTCCTTTTGTCCAAGTCCTGGTTACAAATTTGTGAGTCTGAGCCGAGGTCTGAGATGCAAAAAGATCTATCTGTCTCTTGCCCAGTCTGCTCTCTATCAGCTGAAATAAGGCACTCTTTAACTGGACTGTAGCAAGTGACAAACGCTGGCGGGACAGGGAATCCGCCAGTTCGTTTGCCTCTCCTGGTACGTGAACTGCCAAAATTCGAACTTTGTGAACCAGAGCCCAGTACCACAGGTCCAAGGCCTCTAGGCAAAGACCTTTTGACCGTGTGCTCCCTCTGTGGTTGACATAAGCTACCGCTGTCCTGTTGTCTGATTGAACCATTATCGACACACCTAGGGGGTTCAACGGAACGAGGCCTTGGAGGGTTAATTTGATTGCTCTCAACTCTAGTAAGTTTATGTGGAGAAGTATTTCTTGAAGTGACCAAATCCTCTTATTGCGCCTTGGGCAGAAAAAGCACCCCATCCCTTGGTAGAAGCATCTGTAGTCAAGGTTAACTCGAAAGGCCCTTCCAGAAGGGGGCAAGGAAGTGGACTTGCCCCTTCCAATATCTTGTTTAGCTCTTTTCTGACACTCGTGGGAAGGACCACCCTTGACCTCCACTGGCCACCCCGTCTCAGTTGGTTTCCTAGAAACAGCTGACTTTGTCTGCATAGCAAGGGGGAAGCATCGTAACCCGGTGTTAATGCTATCAGCCTACCAATAGTCTTTGCTATATCTCTTAGGGACCATCTGTGTTTTAAAAGAGCTGAAGTTATCTGAGCTAGGATTTTTTCCCACTTGTCTCGGGGAACACCCAAGGTCATATCCATAGTGTTCAGCACGAAACCCAGAAATAGGATATTCTGAGTAGGGACTAGTATGGATTTTTGCAGATTTACAATAAACCTCAGGTCCTGTAATAAGGAAATTAGGTAATCTCTCTGCTGAACGAGAGTATCTACCTCTGGATTCAACAACAGGATCTAAGTAATAAAGGCATAGAAATCCTCTTTGCCTGACGTGGGATATAATAGCTTTCATTATCCTGGAAAATGTGTAAGGTGCATTGGATAGGCCAAACACCATTACAGTCCAATGATATATCTGTTCCTTCCAGCGGAATCTGAGAAAGCGTCTGTGTTTCATAACGATAGGAACTGAATGGAAAGCATCTTTGAGGTGTAATTTTATGCAGAAGACATTTTTCTGCACTAGGCTTAGGAGGTCAGTTAAACCTTCAATCCTGAACCTTTTCCTCTTTAGGAAAGCATTCAAAGCCTTAACGTTTAGTACTGGTCTCCATGTGCCGTCTGATTTTGGAATAGGGAACAAGGGACTGATCCAACCTGAAATTGACAAATCTGCCAATTCTATTTTTCCCTGAGCTAATGCATGGGAAAGAGAGGAATCTAGAACTGGATTTACCTCTCTACCCAGAGCTTGACTCTGGAAAGGAAACTGAATGAGAGGGAGTTGTAAACCCCTTTTGAAAATCTGAAGCACCCATTTGTCTGAGGTTATACTTGACCAATTTTGAGGGATGTGGGGTATTCGGTTTCCTGATGAGCCATGTCTGGCATGGGCTCCTCTGCTACTGCCTGGGGGTCTTGACATCCCCCCATGGTGACAAAAGTGGGCTTGCTGAGTAACTTCCCTGGACGAGCCTGTAGGAATGACCCTCAATCCAAAAGGGCTTCTTGAAGCTTGGAAAGCTCTTCTTTAAATCAGAGAAAGATTTCCTAGCTTTATATCGTCCTTTCACTTCTTGTATAAAAGAGGGGCCAAATAGAAAGGAGTTTTCAAAATTAGGGGATTCATGTGATTTTGGTGCTAAATCAGACATCCCTGCTGCATGCAGCCAGCAGGTTTTGTGAATGTTAAAAATATAATTGAAGGATTGACCGATAATAAGCACCGCTCTGCTGGAAGCTTTTAGAAGTGCCATCTTAGAAGCAAGTAAAGCTGGTAGGGAAGGGTTATGAGAGGATCCCTCCAGTGGCGTACTAAGGGGGGATGGGGGGTGGTCCACCCCGGGTGCCATCAGGCAGGGGGGTGGCATCAGGCAGGGGGGTGCCACCAGGGCTGGCCAGGCTTTGGAGTCAGTGAGCTGTGTGGCTGCACCAGGTGCCATAGCAGCAAAGGCATCGGGCAGCCGACACAGCTCACACGCAGGGGCAGGGTACAGAGCAGGAGACCTGCACGGAGATTTGGGGGCGGAGCCAAACCGGATGTCGGGGCATAGCTAAATGCAGCCTCATACTGCTGCACACAGAGGGGAAGCAGGAAGGAGTCCCTGCTTCCCCAACTACAGCACAGCAGGGACTGAATCCACTCCTCCTCCAGCCCAAGCTGACTGTAAGTGAGAGAGTGTGTGCTGTGTGTGTGTAACTGTGATTGTGACTGTCTTTGACTGTGTGTGTGATTGTCTGCTTGTGTGTGTGTGTGACTCTGTGTGTGTGACTGTGTGACTGATTGTGTGTGTGTGTGTGTGTGTGTTACTGTCTGTGATTGTGTTATGTGTATGTATGACTGTCTGCCTGTGATTGTGTGTGTCACTGTGTGTGTGTGTCACTGTGTGTGTGTGACTGTCTGCCTGTGATTGTCTGTGTTACACTGTGTGTGTGTGTGACTGTCTGCCTGTGATTGTGGGTGTGTGTGTGTGTGTGTGAGTGACTCTGTGTGTGTGTGTGACTGTCTGCCTGTGATTGTGTGTGTGTGTGACTGTCTGTGACTGTGTTGTGTGTATGTGTGACTGTGTTGTGTGTATGTGTGACTGTCTGTGATTGTGTGTGTGACTGTCTGTGAATCTGTGTATGTGTGACTGTCTGCCTGTGTGATTGCCTGCGTATTTGACTGTCTGCCTGTAACTGTGTGCGAGTGACTGCGTGTGGGACTGTATGCATCTGACTGTGTCTGACGGTCTGCGCCCTGCAGTGAGCTGGCAGCCAGGATATGATGTCATCGTGGCCTCGGCGACATTACAGGGCGTGCGATGGACCAGTGCAGAAAGAGCACAGAGATCCCAGCAGCAACCACTGACCACCAGGGACTGAGGATCCACTCCAGCCCTTCTAGAGCAAGGTAGGGAGGCTGGGTGGACCTCTTAATTATTAAATGTGTGTATGTATGTAATGTTTGTGTGTGTGTATGTGATTGTGTGTCTGTATGTGTGTGGGTCAGTGATTGTGCTTGTGTATATCTGTGATTATGTGTGTGATTGTGTGTATCTCTGCATATGTGTTTAGTAGATAGCTCCCTTATTTCCTGTCCTCAAATATTGCAATCCCACATAAGGATAACAAATAAGGGATTTATCTACTAAACAACTGAAAATAAGAAAAGGGCGTTTTTTTATCCCTTAGCTGTTTAGTAGATCATTCCCTGAATTGGTGCCCGTATGTGAGATTTCCATATTTAAAGATACCAAATAAGGGTGCTGTTAAGCAGATAGCACCTTATTTGGTGTCCTTAAATATGGCAATCCCACAAAGGATAGCAAATAGAGGAGTTATCTGCTAAACAAAGATTGAAATTAAGAGGTGTCAGCCAGCCCACAACAAGAAATCTGGGTGGCTAATGTGAATTATATGCAAATGTGTAGTCAGATGCCAGCATGCAGAACACAGCATGCTGGCATCAGACAGCCAATGGCAGCATATTACCCCATCCCCTAGTGAGAAGTTTTACTGCTCCACCTCCCCCTCCTGTTTTGACTGTGGTATCTTATGTGCCCCCCATATATATTGTTCCTAGAGTCGCCACGATGTCTGCATGTGTGTCAATGTGTATCTGTGTGTGACTGTGTTTGTGTGTGTATGTCCGTGTATGTGCATATGTGCAGATATCTAAAAATCTCGCCAACACTACACACAAATACACTCTTGCATTTCAACGTCAACACTACATACAAATCCCACCATTATATATAACCATACCACTACATTCAAATACCACACGACACACACGCATGCTTGCATTCAACGCCAACACTACATACAAACACACCGCTACATTCACTCACATATACTCCATACAAAAACATGCATACATTCAAAAACACAAACACTGCTTAGTGCTAAATACATTAAAACATTTTGTTGTTGTTTTTATATTTAAAGTTGAGGGAGGGAGCAAGGGGGGGGTGCCAAAAATAGGACCCGCCTGGGTGCCAAATGCTCTAGGTACGCCCCTGGATTCCGTCTTCTCTGCCTTATCCAACATAAGTAGCAGGGGACCAACAGCATCCGCAATTTTAAATTGTACATTGCGCAATGTTTGATCCATGGGATCTGCAGAAACACTGCTTCCTGTAATGGATAACAGTGCTGGAAAAAATTCAGGGGCCATTAGCGCCTGAATGTCAGGGATACCAATATGATTTCTAAGGAGGAGATCATCCTCTTTAACTAGCGGTGATCTGAAAGCTAGTTTGGCAAAATCCCTGACTTCTGATTCTTGTTCGATGGCCCATTTTGAATGGAATAATTTTAAAGGGAGCACTTTACCTAAAATGCTCACTCTGTCCACCTGAATGTTGCTCAACTTCCCTCGTTCAGTGGAAGCTGCAGAGTGAACCACCTCCTCGCACTCCCAATCAAACTCCAGTGATCCCTTTCTGGAGCAGGACCGGCTTAGGGAGGATGATTGAGCAAACACTCTTGAGGTGGACGGTGAGGGACTGACAGCACTCAAACGAGTCTTGTCTCTTTTGTGAGAAAACTGCTTTGAAAGCACGTTTCGCTTTTGGAGGTACTGTCCCTTTGAAACGTCGACTACTCAAATGAGAATGAGGGGAAGAGGGACCAAAATCAAGTTCATCCTCAGAACTTGAAAAGGAAAGGCAAGCCTTCTTTTTTCTTTTACTAACTGGGACTATATCCTCCTCAGAAGATGAAGAGGATATGTCCCTGGCAAGGAAGGCTCTCTTATGGAGTCTTCTAACGTTGATGGGGCTGTCTCTAGGACAGACATCCACCATATCTGTGGCAGACACAGAAATGGAGTCCTCCATCAACGTTGCCATTTTAAAATCTGAGGTGATCAGGGCTGTCCTGATCACCTGATTGGCTAAAACGCTGTTGCTGTGCAGGAGCACAGCACAAGAGTTTTTAACGCAGCAAAATATTTCTCCGGGAGGCTGCCACATACCCACCAGCTTTGCTAGGTGGTTATGCCTCCCGAAGGAACAAATAAGGAGACTGGTCTGCAGGTCAGAGATTGGAGGAGGTGTGGCTGAGGGGCAGAGCCAGGATGATGATGCATCCAAGATGGGGCTGAGTTCCACAGTCAGTCACATGAACCTCAGGTAACCCCTCCTACAGATGAGACCAGGTTATGTGATTGAGCCACTCTTTTAGAGGCAGAGCACACCTTTCAGTCAGTGCTTGGTTGTTTTGTTGCCTGCCTCAGAACTCCTAGCATTTGCCTCCCTGTGTTTCCTGTCCCTGATGGTTTCCTGAATTTGCCTGTTCTCTGGTTATTGCCGCCGCCCTGACCTCTGGAACATCTGACTCTGATTTCTGCCTGACCCTTCTTCAGATACCTTGCCTTGACTTTTTCTGTTATTTTATTAAAGCCCCCATGCCATCACTGAACCAACAGAATCCTGTTCTCAACCTCAGGATCTCTGTGGATCATGCTTGTAAGGGAGAGCTGTTACTGCACCTGAGTTCCAGAACGGAACATGGTTTGTTACAGAAACGTAGAAACATAGAAACATAGAATGTGGCGGCAGATAAGAACCATTCGGCCCATCTAGTCTGCTCAATTTTCGAAATACTTTCATTAGTCCCTGGCCTTATCTTTATCCAGGATAGCCTTAAGCATGCTTAAACTCCCTTCAGCTGGAAGGCTAATCCATGCATCCACTACCCTCTCAGTAAAGTCATACTTCCTGATACTATATTTAAACCTTTGCCCCTCTAATTTAAAACTATGTCCTCTTGTTGTGGTAGCTTTTCTTCTTTTAAACATAGTCTCCTCCTTTACTGTGTTGATTCCCTTTATGTATCTAAATGTTTCTATCATATCCCCCCTGTCTCGTCTTTCCTCCAAGCTATACATGTTAAGATCCTTTAACCTTTCCTGGTAAGTTTTACTCTGCAATCTATGAACAGCCCTTCTTTGAACTCTCTCTAAGGTATGAATATCCTTCTGAAGAAACGGTCTCCAGTACTGTGTTCAATACTCCAAGTGAGGTCTCACCAGTGTTCTGTACAGTGGCATGAGCACTTCTCTCTTTCTACTGCTAATACCTCTCACTATACAACCAAGCATTTTGCTAGCATTTCCTGCTGCTCTGTTACATTGTCTTCCTACCTTTTGCCACGATAGCTGTCCTTTGCGGCACTGTGCGATCACAGAAATTATGTATTTTCTGAGTTCTGATACACACACATTTATCCCTAACTTATTGGTGCCTTATTATGACATCATATATAATGTTGACCCCTCCCATTAGTCTCCTTTTATAGTGTCAGCCCATGTGTCGTTTTTTGATGATGTGTACAGGCTTGTGACATCATGGTCCTCTGTGACCAATCACTACCCAGTATAGGGTATATATACTTCCTGGTTGTCCTTGTTTCCTTGCCTTGTCGTGGTTCATGTTACCCGATAGTGTGTTTATGCTGTGTATTGGATTTCCTGTTCTCTTGTTTGACTATTCTTGCTCTCTATTATCCTGATCTTGGCCTGGCTATCGATTCCGTGTATTTCTGTAATCCTGACCTCTGCTTGTTTTTAATTTATTCTCTGTCTGCTTGCAGACATTTCGTATATCTGTCTAAGGCACTAACCCAGCCATTCTAAGGTCCGGTAAGTGTACCTTTACTGTTACCTTTAGGTTTGCGTGTTAGGCTAACTCTATTCTTGACACCTTTAAGTCATCTGAAATAATTACCCTTAGATCCCTTTCCTGATATGTTGAGGTTAGGACTGCATAAAATATTCTATACTCTGCCCTTGGGTTTTTACGCCCAGGATGCATTATCTTGCACTTATCCACATTAAATGTCAGTTGCCACAACTCTGACCATTTTTCTAGTTTACCTAAATCATTTTGCCATTTGGCTTATCCCTCCTGGAACATCAACCCTATTGCAAATAATTGTATCATCAGCAATAATACAAATGATAACATCAAAATCTTCTGCAATATCACTAATAAAAATATTGAAGAGAATGGGTCCAAGTACAGATCCCTGAGTTAACCCACTGGTAACAAGACTTTACTTTGAATATACTCCACTGACTACAACCCTCTGTTGCCTGTCACTCAGCGACTGTCTAATACATTCAACAATGTTGGGATCCAAACTCAAAGGTTGCAGTTTATTGATAAATCTTCTATGTGGGACAGTATCACTATGTAAACACAGAAATTAGCACAGCACGGCTGCTATTAAATTGTCCAGTGTAAGCCTACCTGACAACATCAAGGCAAATCTCTTTGGTGAATCCTACTCCAACAAGTCATCTTGATGCTTTCAGCTAAAATGCAAACATTTTAAAGATATGAAAGAGAATTTATTTGGAAATCCCTACAAATGAAATAACCTTTATTGGTGCACACATTGTATAGGGGGCACTATTTAATAAAGTAATAGAAAAGGTCAAGTGCTATTCAGCACAAAAGATGTTACGAAGTTAGTTTGGGATATTTTTCATCTATTTCTTTCTATACTTACCTGTGGTGTTTGCGATGTTGTCTGTTACTTTTTAACATTTTTTAAGTTTTGTTTTAAAATGCTTTGAACTTTGTAGCAGCTTTTACTTTAATTGATCCAAGATGTTATCATGGATACTGCTAGTTGGTAATACCTCCCTCATGGATGAGTAAAATAATAAAAGGAAATAAAAACTCAGAAATTATCCCAAGTGGCTAGAACATACACCAGTTTTAGCTGACATATAGAGCTGTCATACCCAGCCCTCTTCTGGGTTCTGATTCCAAAAGGTCAGGGCTTTATCATGGGAAATATTAAAACACGTTAATTTACCAGTTTCCTTATAGAACAAAGCAAACCTCAATAATAATATTTAAAATTAACGAATCGCTTATATTTTATCATTTCATATTCACAGTGACATTGTTGTAGGAGCAAAGTTAAAAGAAAGGTTCATTGAGGGGGGTGGAGCTTGACTGCGAGTGTGTCCAGAAGCTATCTCTGACTGCTATCGGTGCAATCCACAGCCTACTTACTGGTGTCTGACCACCATCCAGCCCCACCACAGCCTGCACCTGAAAGGGGATTTCCCACTGCATCGATCGATGCCCTTTGTGTACTCCTCAAAGCAGGCTAGGCTGCAGCGCAGACTCGGTGCCTTCCGTACACCGTTATTCCCCAGCCTCGAGATACTCATGTGGGCAACATGCTTACCCACTATGTTTATGTTTTTGTTCTACTCTTTTGTTTTACTTTCAAAGTTTGACTTAAATCACTTTCCTTGAAGCACAAAAGGACAAGTCCTGACCAACCACTCAGAGAACCACCCTGGTTCCTACTGTTGGGGTCTCCACTGGGTCTCCACTGGGTCTCCACTGGGTGCCCGGGTAGCCTACCCAGGCTAAGTCCCGCTGATGCAAAGAACAACCACCTAATCATTACAATACCCCTCCTCCCGATCCCCCCTTGGTTAAGTATAACACCATCGTCTGAGTTGCTCACCACACTTTTGTTGCTCTAACACACCTTTCTGCAGACATTTCTTCCATACAACTCCTCTGACTCATGCTAATATGAGCGACTCAACCGACTAACCTTATCCAAGATCTAACAATACTTGTAGGCATGATGTCCTCTACCAACTACCCCTCTCATGTTGGGCTAACAAGCACCTTTCTTCCTTGTTGACTTCCTCCTCAATTTGTTGCCTTGTATGTAACAGACTCTATTCGACTAGGGATCCAGTATACTTTGTGAGCCAATCTAATAAAGCTCATTTTATCTGTTTACTTTTATTCTATCTGGATATAATCCTTTTGAGCTGCTACATTTGCTGTTGGCATAGGAACTTACCTTATTAGGTCGTTATTTATTTGCTTTTTGCTGGTGTTTCCTACTTCAGCCAAGATTTTTGTTCTATTTTAGTTTGATTCTTATTTCACTGCTGGATTCCTATCATTATTGTACTTTACCTATATGACTACTGTTATATCCAGGCGTTACAGTGACTTTCACCCTGTCCTTTGGTGAGAACCTCTGTATAATATTATTTTTTCTTATTTAGTTTACAATAGGGTTAAGCCAAAGGAGACCCCTGGAGTCTCGTTAGGTGCCAAGGATAACCAGTTTCACACTATACTTTTTGGTGTCACGGGAGGAACCGTTTAGTTATCCTATATCTTTGTTTGTTCATTTTATATATATATGTTTTCCCTGCCATTCCTCCATGTCAGAAGTAGGGGCCCATTGTCTAATTTCTTTGTTTAATTTTCTATTCTATTTGGACATTTACTGTGTATTTTTCGAACAGTTACTTTGTATTATTTGTTACATTGTCAGAAACGGCTACAATGTTGCCAGTTCATATATTGGCACTCTACGTCTATTCCACTCTTGGTTACGGGACAGGAACTTGTACATTCTTTCTTTTCTTCTTTTTTACTTTCACTCTGTATTTTTTGCATTCACTCTTTGTATATAGGTTATTACCACTTTCTACGTAATTTGAAAATGTCTACAGCATCTGTGACGTCACTGAGACTCGTTTCACCTTTCACCCTCCAATCAGACCCTCCAATCAGATCACCTTAGTCACATATTTAACGGCTTTCACTAGACTGAAACGTCGACTTGTACTTTGTGTATCATTGTTTTTGCTTAATAAAGTAACAGTTGGAATTCATTATGAAGACTCCAGGGTGCTCTCTACTGGATTTATATATATATATATATATATATATATATATATATATATACACATACACACACACATCCGTACATACGTATGTATGTACGTACGTATATAAATAGATATACACACACACACACATACGTATATATAAATATATATATATATACACACACACACACACACATCTGGATGGAAGTGAATACATTGCACTTGCAAATAGATTTTTGAGATATTTGGACATTTTTTACTAGTTCCTCCACAAAAAGGCTCCCAAGTGTATAAGTGAATAGTTAAAATGTTTTGTTTTGTGTGTTATGCACCTTTTTGTCGATTGAAATATAAATTTGGGATTAAATTTGGCTTTTTAATGTTTAAACCCCCTATTTTTTTTAACTTGTATACATTGGGTTTGAAGTTACGAGATCTGGTTTTGAGCAATGTAGCTTATTAATGGCGACATTTTAAATTCTTTCTGGAATTCTTAACCTAAAGTTGCAACTTCGTTATAAAGACACTTTAATCTTCTTCTAACGCATACGAACACAGCAAAGTTTTTATTTTATTATAGGTTACTTAGCAATGCAATGCTCCCCTCTGGGTAAAAAAAAAGTAATCAAATTCTAAACTCCCTCTAGTCTTGTCACTAGATACATTATGTGTAAGAATATAATGTGTCCCTGTCTTGAAAGCATACACATTTTACAGGGAACTTAATTTTATCCAGTAAAAGTGTTATATGCTTATTTGGCTGTTCTACCTTGCTTCTATTAGAGTCTTTATACCAGAAAGAAATGAGAAATAATATCTTGGTCAATTAAACTCAAAATGCAGATTTCTTGGCTCATCAAAAACTACAAATTATAAAAGCCCAATATATCAAGTCTTTTATTTCTAATCAGACGTGCAACTACACGTGCATCTGACGTGCTATAAATCTATTTTTTTAAGGTAAATCTCCAAGAGGTTTCAACTCCATTTCCTCCCCCCATTGAATGCAACACTAATAACATTCTGTAGAAATGAAGTTCTCAATTTCACCTCTCATTCAGTTTTACGATACCATGATATCTAAAGAGAAATTCAGATTATAGGCTTTCTTTGTCTTCATACAGTAATTCGTAGAACGGTATAAATTAATGACATTTTTAGCAGTATTTGGGATTTTTTTTTTCTACAGGGTCATACTTAGGATGATAGATATAAAAATTTTTTATATGATTTTGCTGAGAAATAAAAAGGAAGACAATCTTATTCTATTAAGAAAAAGAAAAGAAAATATTGGATGTGTTAAATGATTTTCTATGGAGGAGAGTGTGTGGGATGTTTCTAAAAATATATACCAACAAGCCATTAAATTCTAATTTACCAAGATTATTACAGAATAAAATAACTACATTGTATTCACTATACATCATTCTGGAATGATCCAATGTAACCTGTCAATGACTGCAAGGGTTTAGCATTACAGTATATGTCTGACTGGTGGAATTTTGGGATTTTTACCATGTGATTTCTCAACCATGAGTTCCCTTTTTCTCATTTGGTGAACCCAAATAGATTGTGTGTATATAGATAGATAGATTGAGCTATATGATATATATTAAAGCTATATATTTATAATATATATTAAAGTAAAAAGTAATATAGAATATAGAATACTCTCTCTATTTACAAAGCAAAATACACACAAATTATATAATGTAGGAGCACTATAAGAAATCTTGTAGTATTTGAACAAGGACAGCAACATTTGTGTAATGCAAAGATTTAGAAGAGAGGTTGATGTATGTATCCAACACAATTTTGTAGAACAATAATATGCTATTTGATAGCATGTAATCAGTAGTTTGATTCTTGCTGAGGTATAGCTGAAAGGAATACTCCAAGCACCATAACCACTACACTGCACTGTAGTGATTATGGTGCCAGGAGTGCATGGCACTCCCCATCCGATGTAAATGGTCAATCTGTTTACTAATGATTTGACTTCATACCTGGGGTCTAGCGGGCACCACTCACTCCCTCCCTCCTCCCAGCCTTCAGGATAGCTCAAAAACTGAGGACTTCCAGCTGACAGGAATCAGGGATCAGTGCCCCATGGACCGCAGGTAAGAAGTCAAATTTTTACTAAACCGTTTTACTGCTTACCTTGGGGGGTACAAGGACACTCCTGGCACTATAACCACTACAGTGTGATGTGGTAGACATGTTGAGAGAAAAATTTACAGCAATGGTGTATTATCCCATATAAATCCACAGGAAAGTATAGATTTGAGGAAGTTTGGGATAGCAGTGTCACCTTTATTTGATAAAGTGTGAATTTTTTATCATACACATAAAAGCACTGTCACTTTAATTATGGAGTTATGGCACCTTATTTCTTTAATTGTATTTTTGCTCACATATTTTTAGAATGATATTTACTAAAAATGCACTTACATTGGATTATTGAATGCACTTTAGTTAAAGTTACATTCACTTAGCACTGGCACTATTTGAGTAATACGTATGGTTGTTAAAGGGACACACAATAAGCACCCAGACAACTATATCTCATTGAAGTGGTCTGAGTGCTGTGCCCCTGTCCCCTTAACGCCACAATGTAAAACACTGCAGCGTCAGAGAAAATGCTAAATTTACATTGCTGGGTTAAAACAGCCACTGGAAGTGCTTCCTGATTTTACTCCTTGAAATGACATTGGAGGTCATCAGACTTTACATGAGGACGTCTGACGTCTTCATATTCCCCATAAAAAAGCATTGATTCAATGCTTTCCTTTGGGGAAGCTCTAAAGCATATGTGGTGCTTGCCATACATGTGCATTAGGTCCCCCCTTCTGTGTGACGACGCAGGAGGAGGAGTTATATCCTGTGCCAAGGGTGCCTCCGTGCTTGAAAGAGGTAAGTGAATAAAGGATTTTTGAAAACTGTATTTTTGTGTGTGCAGTTCCTTAATTTCCTTGTATACATTTTGATCATTACAGCATCACCACTTTGATCATTACAGCATCACCACAATGCATGTTTCAGGTGTGCCCCCAATTCACCTTTTTTTCTTTGACTTTACCCAGTAAATCCACTTTAATCACAAATACCGGGACAAACTGCAAATCTCACTATTATTTATGTATGTGACATTTCTTATTTTGCGCTCGTATCCATGGTGCTTTTTAAAATATATTAATTATTTATATAATTATAGGTTGTATTAGAGACTGATTGAATTGAAAGTAGAGAATCTATAGAACTGTTATACAAGTTTGATATACGACAGTCTTTGAATCAAAAGAGACAATATGCAATTGTGCTTTGAGACAAAAGGTAGATAAGGAGAAATTACAATTTCTAACCAAGAATATGAGGCATCATAGAAAATCTATTTCATGTGTGGGCAGTTGAGGAGTTGGAGAATTACTTAGTAGCTAATTAATGGTGATTTCACACAGATGGTAAATTATGCTCTATAAATTAAAGTGGAATTGAGGTGGGCAGTGGGTGGTGGATGGGAATGGACAGAAGCTAGTATTATGTTGCAAAAAGATTAGTCTTTGCTGAGGAATGCAGGCCTGGAATGCACTGAGGAAAAAGAGAAACATAGTCTATGTCAGGGGTAGATCCTCAGATGTTTTAAAATTACAACTTCCATGATGCCTTGTCATTCTAAAGGCATTTAAAGACATGCAAAGCATCATGGGCGTTGTAGTTCTACAGCATCTGGGGATCTACCTTTTGGGAAACGCCTGGTCTATGCGAATAATTCTACTGGCTGCACTGAAATTTTTTTGTTTTTTTTATGATGTAAGAAGATAACAAACAAAAGCATTTGGGAGGTTTTGTAAACAAAAAAATCAGTGACTGAATTATTAAAAGAGTTAGGTAAGTTATTAAAGGAATATTCCAAGCATCATAACCACTACAGCCCTCTGTAGTTATTATAGTGCCAGGAGCACCATGGCACCCTTCCAGAGTTACTAGTCATAAGGTTTTACAACTTACCTGGCTCCCAAAGGCATCCACTTCACATCCATGCCGCCACTGAGCTAAGCAGTGAGTGCACTCAGCTGACACTCTAAGCCAATGAGAATGGCCCTGCACGACTCGACTTAACCCAGTGTGGAGCAGGACTCAAGTAAGTTGTCAAAACATCTAAAATTAATTACTTTGGGATTGCGCCAGTGGGCTGTGGTGCTTGAAGTCTTCCAATAATGAATGCATCAAAAAATTGGAAAAAAAACAAGACACAATTAATTTGTACCTTCATACTAGAGTTGTAGATAGTCTATTTGAAACCTTCCCACTCAGTCCCAACTGAAGGCTGGCTTCCACTTGCAGCAAAAAAATGTTTAGCAAATAGTCTTTGCTATAACCGCAAGCAGTGGTGTATCCTGGTTTTGTGCTGCCCTAGGCAGGACAAAACTCAGGCGCCCCCCTCCCCCCCGCGCCACCCCCACCCAACCCTTCCCCCCGCCCCACCTTCTAAATACACACACACACAGTCAGACACATACACAAACACACACACACACAGTCAGACACATACACAGACACAGTCAGACACAAACACACACACACACAGTCAGACACAACACACACACACACAGTCAGACACACACAGTCAGACACAAACACACACACAAACACACACAGACACACACAGTCACATACACACACACAGTCAGACACAAACACACACACACAGTCAGACACATACACAGACACAAACACACACACACACAGTCAGACACATACACAGACACACACAGACACAAACACACACTCACAAACACACACAGTCAGACACAAACACACACACACATTAACTTTTTTTTTAATTTAAATCCCCCCCAACCTCCTTACCTTTGGGAGTGCTGGGGGGGGGGGTCTCTCTCCCTGGTGGTCCAGTGGCTGCAGGGCGGGCGGCGCTGGCAGGCGGGCGGCGCGGGCGGCCGGCGAGGGAGCACTTCCCATGAGCTGACTGCTCAGCTCCCTCGCGCGTCGGCTGCAGAGTGAGGCTGGGAACCGGAAGATGACGTCATCTTCCGGCTCCCAGCCTCACTTTGCGGTGCGCGAGGGAGCTGAGCAGTCAGCTCATGGGAAGTGCTCCCTCGCCGGCCGCCCGGGATGTCAGTTAGCCGCAAGGCTAACTAGGCATCTGCCCTGGGCATTTGGGGGGCGGCGTTTTTTGCCGCCCCCTGAAAAATGCCGCCCAAGGCAAATGCCTTGTTTGCCTCGCGGCTAATACGTCCCTGACCGCAAGGGAGCACCTCCTGGAGCCTCAAACCTCGTGTTCCCACAGACTTGTCCTCCCCAGGCAACTCAACCACTTGCCTGTTTACATTTTACTTGGTGAATAGTTCTGGTATTTACACTGTATCTATAATTACACAAATTGCAGAAGTTGTACTGATTAACACAGATCATTGCATTTATCCTTTAACTCTGCTCTGGGAAATAAAACCACACTCTATTTACATTTAAAATTTAAATTACTGAAATTCAAGAATATCCATAAATTGTTCTGTAATATAATGTATAATGGCTTTTTTTTTAATGGAGTAAATGCAACTGATTATTCTGTTTTATTGGTAAGCTAATTAGTAACCAGACGTTTATCTTAAAACACCATGTCATGCACAAGGACATGTTCCTGTCAATAAACCTGGAAGAACTAGAACATAATATTTAAGCAGAAGTACCATATGGCAGTCAACATTTTAATAAATTTAATTTGTGATTGAAGAGTTTGACCTGCTTGTGTTGTTTGTAAAGTCACTTAGTTTGGCTGTATTACCCTTAAACATACCAATAAAAAACAAAAATGATGAATCTTGAAATCAATACGTGGAGTATATAAAAGTCTGGAGTCTAAGAGTTTTTGGTTTTGATGTCCTGATCTCTCTTCAAGATTAGTAGCTGTTTATTTGGTACCAACTGACCGCTGCTCGCACCGTACGGCCAACTCACACTTGCAGGACTTCTCGCGTGCGGCGCCCTTCCTATGGAATAGCCTGCCTACTGCCATCAGACTCTCCCCTAGTCTTCAATCATTTAAGAAGTCCCTTAACACCCATCTCTTTAAGAAAGCTTATGGCCTCCCAGAGTAACCTCTACCTTACATACCTGTCTCTTGCTCTCTCCTATAGGGCAGTGCTTTACTCTCTCCTCCAGCTCTGCTTCACTCCCACCTTATTTGATTATTTCCTGTCCTAACGTGTCTTATACCCCACCTCCTATAGACTGTAAGCTTGTTTGAGCAGGGTCCTCTTCAACCTATTGTTCCTGTAAGGTTTCTTGTAATTGTCATATTTATAGTTACATCCCCCCTCTCATAATATTGTAAAGCGCTACATAATCTGTTGGCGCTATATAAATGGCAATAATAATAACCATAATTTTGGTTTGACTCCTAACAATTCTTTCAAGTCATTTTGTTAAGTAAAATTGCTTATTTTTTATTTCATATGGTCTGATTTCTCAGGGCTCCTTGTTTGGAGATTTTCCTAATATTTTTGCTGTACTGTTTATTTGTACTTCTCCTGACTCTTTCTACATTGTTATTAAATCGGCACTGTCACAGTCTGGTGACTTTTCATAATATGCAAAGATCCCTGATAGTGGCATCGCCTTGGGGGATCCTGTGGCTGGGGTAGGCAGGAAAAGGTGAGTTCACTATACTTGAACCTGTCCACATGACCTTCTGGCAGCTCCTCTTCATCTCCTGGCACTAAAGCTGCCAGGAGCCGACATCAGTGCTATACGCTCGCTACAGCAGATGCATAAACATCAATGGCTGGCTTCACTTATTTTGCATGCATTTTCACAATTGTATCAGAAATTTAGATTGAATACACTAATTGTAATATTTACATTATTTTTGTAGCATTTTAAAACGTATGTATACGTTAAAGCTTTTAGTCAGTTTGTTCTAGATATTGGTTGATATTACACCATTGGCTTAGACAATATCAGATTCTGGAATTGATATAGAAACGTAGAAACATAGAATGTAGCCCCATGTAGCAAAAGCGCAGCTTAGTGGAAAGGGGCCTTGACAGGGCTAAGAGGCGGGCATAGAAGGAAGCATGCAGGGATTGGTAGTTCAAGGGCTAGGGGTTGGGCTATATAAATAGGCAGCCATCTTAGTAAATTCCCTTTTAACTTGCCTACCTGGCTGAGTTTGTCCCTGCCTCCCTCCTTGGGTTATGGATAAGGTTGGGTTGTCCCGTTTTGTCACAGCGGTGGGATAGGGAGCTGAAGGATAGGAATAGGCTCCCCGGTAGGATGGTTATGGAAATGGTGAATATGGTTCTTGGTAAGTTTGTTAGGTTTTGAGCCCTGTCCGGGTATACCCCTACCATGGTTAATTAAATGTTGGCACTTTAGGTTATGTTCATGCTGGAATACTGTTATATGTTATTTATATATAAGGGTCATTGCCTTTTATATATAACGGAAGGATATGCATGTGATGGCGGAGTGTGGGGCAATGACCTTTTTTCTATGCTAATTTATTATTACTATTTAATAAAAGCTGTGGACAGTTTTGACCCATATACCCTAGTGTCCGTGTTTTATTGGGATAGCTATGTGGGGGGGTTTTGTCCTGAATCCGCCTGCCCATATGGCGACTATGCACCTGTCATGTGATGTAACATAGCATTTTGCTCCTCACACTTCTTATCAAAGTTCACCCATGCCTCTGATGTAGACCACTCTAACCCCAACTGAACTAATTTTAATGGAATTACCCAAATTCCATTCCTTGTAGGAAGAAAAAAGGCAAGAGTTCCTAACTCAGATCCAGCAGTTATTCCCTGTGTGTAGTTTGTTTTACCAATAGGTAGCGTTGCTAAATAATATATATAAATTTCACAATTATAGCCTATAACTAGATAAATATAATCAAGGCATTAAAATTGCTGGAACGCGGGGCGTGTCCTGCCCGCGGAGTAAGATGGCCGCTTGAGCTCTGAGCTCCGCAACACGAGCCAGACAATCCGAACAAATCCAGCACACAGCTGGGACTGATAGCCACACAAGCCGTCATGCCACACTCCAAGACACGGAGACATACTGACAAAGGCGACAAAATGAACATTTTCGCCCAAAAAAAAGCCGCCAGCCTTACAAATTGAACCAGGCCTTCAAGATGGCACCAGGTACTCCGGCGGGAGCAGCCCCCGCTCAGATCTGGACACACAGTCCGAAATGGGGCTCATTGCCTCACTACTACAAGCATCCCTGGACAAACAATAAACTAAGCTGATCGCCACCTGGCAAGAAAGCGTGGCCAAGATCAAGAGCGACGTACACGATCTGGGGTCACGAACTGGGCACATGGAGACAAAAGTGGATAACATTGTGGATGCCCACAATCAAGCTGTCGACAGGATCCAAAACCCTGAATCACAACTTGCCAAATATGAAGTGAAGCTCATGGACCTAGAAGATAGGTCACGCCGAAGCAATCTGCGACTGCGAGGCATCCCGGAAGAGGTGCTGGAAGCAGACCTACCTGCCTTTGTAAACAGCTTCTTCAAGGCTCTATTACCAGACATCCTGGTCGATATGCTGATGCTGGACCGACTACACAGGGTCCTGAAGCCCAAACACTCTACTTAAAGCTCATTATTTTCATGTGAAGGAGATGATCCTCCGCAGCAGCTGTACAGCAAAGGACTTACCGCCAGAATTCTCCAAAGTGCGAGTTTTTGAGGACATTTCGGCGGCCACATTACATCACAGGAAAGCGTTCCAGAAAGTTACCGAGGCCCTCCGAGAGCATCGCATACCTTATCGCTGGGCGCCACCACAGTGCTCATGTCGGTAGAAGAGGGTTTACAGCTACTACAAAGATGGAACCTGAGCCCAGCTGAACACACAGGGAAAGGGACTGGTCCCAAGCTTGAATTTAGTCCGCAAGTATCTAAGAACGCTACAAACATGCACGTTGAGTGAGGCCCCTGCCCCACAAAGTGCATTAAGCTCATGCCATAGGCCTTTTATGTAGCTATATTCTGTTACCCACTGTGTGCCACACGTTAGCAGTGCAGTGCGGCAATTATTATGTTTCCCCATAGCCACCATAGTTGTTGTTGTACTATTATATACACTATATCACCCGCCTACGATGTAGCGGCACTGCAGCCTCTGTGCCTGCTCAGGCCTTCTACTTAATACCATCTTTGCCTCAACCCCCTCACACGTACAGCTCGCCTGTGCCTTGTATCTACCAAGGTCTGAAATGTATATACTTTCGTTGATTATGTTCCCCTGGTTTTTATCCCCCCCTCCCCACCTTCTGTTCCATAATGACACACTATACTCATTTACAGTCCATACAGATGGCTCACACCGGAGCCCCCACTGTTTCAGGTGGTAATCCAACCCACCCAAAGTCTCATGACATTAAGCGTCATGATACCCAGGGCCAGTCACATACGGACCTATTGTGTCTTCTCTGCAGAATAAGCGCCAACCCCATATACCACCCTGAAGATCTACTCCCACAATGTGCATGGGCTTAACATGCCCCACAAACGGCACATGCTTCTGAACAAAGACAAAAAGCATACCGCAGATATATTATGTCTCCAAGAGACACATTTCCCTGTCGCCTGCATACCCACATTTGGCGTAAAACACTTCCCCAACCAATACCACTCCACCTTTGCCACTAAGTCCATGGGAGTATCCATATACATCCACAAGTCAGTGGCCTTTGAGCTACTACAGGAAATATCTGATACACAGGGCAGATACCTCATTTTAGTATGTATGTTGAATGATGTAATGTATACTCTGGTTAACATGTACGCTCCGAATGAGCACCAACGTAACTTTTTGCACAAAGTACTGACTAAGGTGACCACGATACAGAAAGGATTGACCGTAATTTTGGTGACATCAACCATGACCTTGACCCCAGACTAGACTCATCCACGCAGACCCACTCCACAAGACAAAGGGCGCTAACACCCCACTGCAAAGCCCTGACGAAACTGCTGCTACAATTCAACTTTTATGACAGCTGGCGCACTTTACACCCCTCTGACAGGAGCTACTCATACTACTCCAAAGCCCACAGGTCCTACTCCAGGATAGATGTGATACTGGTTCAGAGCTCCTCCCTCAACCTGATCCAGGGATGTGACATGGGAGACATAGTTTGGTCTGACAATAGCCCGGTCACCTTATCCCTACATGACGACTTCCACTTCCGTGGATGTAACCCATGGAGACTCAACACAGGGTTGTTATCAGACAAATCCTTCAGACAAGAAACTGAAAGGGAACTCTCACAATATTTTGCCACCAACGATATTCCCGAAACACACACTTCCTACACGTGGATAGCACACAAAGCTGTCATGCAAGGGATCTTCATACGCAGAGCCTCCCACATCAAGAAACAGACCCAAACAAACCTCATCTCCCTCCTCCGCACTCTCCGAGACCTTACCGCCCAACAATTCTTATGCCCGACCGCTACTAGAGGGTCCCAAATTGAGCAAACCCAGAAACAACTTAACGATATCTACATAGCACGAGCGGCACGCACTCTTCATACGCTAAAAGCAAAACAGTACGTCATGGGTGATAAAGCGAGCGACCTTACTCGCCAATAGATTGCGCACAGCTAGCGCTCAGACAAAAATAGGATACATACTGACTGATGAGGGCAAAAAAGTTATCAAACCCCAAGATATTTGCAATGCCTTCGCGAATTTTTATAGCAAACTATATAACCTACGAGAAGATGCGACGACGCACCAGCCCACACCGACAGACATTTCCCAATTCCTAGACCAAGTAACTCTCCCCAGACTGACAGACAACCAAATCCGCCTATTGACGGACACAGTTACGCCACAAGAGATAGAATGAGTGATAGCGACATTGCCTCCTCACAAATCACCAGGCCCTGACGGCTTCCCCAACTTGTATTACAAAAAGTTTGCCTCCATCCTCTCCCCCCAGATGGCAAAACTATTTGCAACAGCAACTACTGAGAGTAAACTTCCACAGGAGATGCCGGAGGCTAACGTAGCCACGCTTCCCAAACCAGGCAAGCCCCTCACGAAATGCGCCAACTTCCGACCCATCTCCCTGCTGAATACTGACATTAAAATAATGGCGAAAGTTTAGGTTGAAAGGTATCCTCCCCGCCTTGATCCACTCCAACCAAGTAGGTTTCATTAGTGGGAGACAGACTGGACACGCAAAGCGCTCGCCCTTTTACAAGGCATGAACCGATCGTCAACCAACAGCATACTTCTCTCATTAGACGCTGAAAAGGCTTTTGACCGCCTGAACTGGTCATTCTTCCAGGCGGTCCTCGAAAAATGTAATTTCCCCCTCAGTTCCTGGCGGTGATTAAGGCACTCTACAATAAGCCCATGGCTAGAGTATTCAACGCTGGGTTTAGATCAACCCCCTTTTGTATAACAAATGGGACCAGGCAGGGGTGCCCCTGTCACCCATATTGTATATCCTGGCACTGGAGCCGCTGACGGCACTGATCAGGGATGACAATCGTATACATGGGGTGTGCATAGACGGCAGGGAAATGAAATTAAACCTTTACGCGGATGATATACTCCTCACCATCACAGATCCCAAGACGTCGCTACCAGCATTTCACGACATACTGCATTCATACAGCAGGTGTTCGTATTATAAGCTTAATCCCACAAAAACACAAGCCATGGGGGTGAGGATGGAGAGCACCTACAGGTCAGACCTTGAGAAATAATTTACATATGACTGGAGAACAGACTACCTCACCTTTTTAGGTGTCAGACTTCTGCATAATCTCCCAAAACTTTACGATCTCAACTATGTCAAACTGAGCAAAGAAATAATAGAAAGCCTCCAACAATGGAGAAATAAATACATTTCCTGGTCAGGACACATTGCTGCTGTAAAAATGGTATTACTGCCTAAGCTGCAATACCTATTTAGGACAGTCCCACTGATAGCCCCAACACGTTACTTCCAAGCGCTGCAAAAACAGATTAATATGTTCATATGGAACGGCAAAAAGCCCAGAATAGGCACAAAAACCCTCTATAGGACCACACAGGCAGGGGGCATGGGCCTACCTAACCTCGAGGGATTCTACAGAGCATCAATCCTGACCAGTCTAGTGGCAGCCCACCATCACATAGACGCACCACAGTGGGTATCTATCGAGAGCTTTTGGACAAACCGGCTCAACATATCCACCCTGATGTGGCTAACCCCCCCCCCAAAGGCCAAACTTGGCGCAAGCGCTCCCGGCCACAACCGCAACCCTGAAAATATGGGACACCTCCCGCGCGCGTTTGTGCAGTTGCCGCCCTATTTCAATGGCCATGTCCCTCAGATCGCTGGCGGAGCTGATTCCTGAGTTCAATTTTAAGATATGGAACAGATGTGGAATTACACACCTGCACGACTTGCAAAACAAGGAAACACTGCTGCCATTTCACGACCTTAGCACCAGATACACTATCCCAAGCATAGCGCACTTCTACTATAGACAACTGAGGTCCTGGTGGCTCATGCATATGAAGAACCCAGCACCAGACCCCCAAACACACTTCCTTACACACTTTGAGAAACGCTTAATTGCAGGAGCACCTGCCAAGGGGCCCATTTCCGCCATCTACACACTCCTGAACACTAACACAGAACTCTGCCATCTCCCATGGGCCAAAGCATGGGAAACAGACATAGGCTGTCAAATACCCGAAAACACCTGGCTCAAAGCCATCAACAGTTACAAAGGCAGGTCAGCCTGCACAGCTCACATGGAACTCATGCGCAAAATTGCCTACAGGTGGTACATGGTTCCCACACGCCTGGCTGAGATACTGCCATCACAACCAAACACCTGTTGGCGATGCCATAGAGACACAGGCACATTCCTACACATCTGGTGGGGCTTGCGACATCATACAGAGCTACTGGAAAGAGGTTCTTTCCCTCATTCACTCACATACAAACATTGCAGTCCCCAACTCCCCAGCCTCCCTCTTACTGTTTATATACAAAGACCAATACCCCCCAGCCGATAAATACTTGATATACCACATCCAAATCGCAGCCTTGACACACATTGACAGAAATTGGCTTTCCACATCCACAGCGACTATGCAAGAACTGACTAAGTATGTCTCAACAGTGGAGAGCTACGAAATGCACACCGACTCTATAACAAAACGCCAACCCTGGAAACGGGAGGTTTGGGAGAATTGGACCAAAAGAGCCACAGACTAGAAGACAGAGGAGAATACACACGCACATACAGAGACACAGATATAAAGTCGATAGCTAAGAGACACGAGACAGAAACGGGCAATACGGGGATGAACCCGAGGTGCGATTCTGATGGACCCCACTGACCTTGGCCTGACATCTACTGGAGCAACCTTCCCCCTCCCATCTCCCCCTCACCCTCCCCCCAACCAACAGGCTCATACCCCTCTACGATCCTCATCCCAACATATGACAAACAGAACCATACCAGTGGTATTGGATAGACAACACACCTGATACCAGCCTCAGGTTATGCTACGATACCCTTTCAATGCTGTATATACTGCAAAACTCTGTGAAGCAAAACTCTATGACACAGTGCAATTTGCATTATACCTATGTCTGTAACCCCCCCCCCTTTTTTTTATTTCTGTACCACCTCCCCCCCCCCATTTTTTGCATTCACGTTTGGAAAATAAAAACTGTCAAATTGAAAAAAATAAAATAAAATGCTGGAACGCGATAAAGTACTGGGATACTGCATTTCAGAATGACGGACGTTGGATAACCCTGAAGAAAAATTCATATTGGGAAATGAACAAGATCAGTACTTGCTCACATTAAATCTATGAAAAGGTGGAGTTAAAAATACATTTTCAGAAATGTGAAAAATTGTTGGCGGGGGGATGGGTGGGAGAAAACAGAATTGCAAAATTCAAGATAAATAGCCAAGATTTGGCTTTTTTTTTTTTCAAATTATAACTTTTTGCATACATTTTGAAAATATATAGTTTTCAGTTCACTACAGTCAATAATAATAATTTTCTCTTAAGATCTTTTTTTTTCTTTGATTTGGGTAATAATGTTCATAGATGCTAATTATATCACCGTTTTACATAATGCAAAAAGCAAACAAATACATTGTAATTGGTCGACAAAATGGTATCTTCGCAACAACTGCAGTCTTTTGAAAACAGTGCAGATCTCCCCACAGGGCATGTACACTGCGGCTTCTGACGGCTGTGAAATGATTTTAGTTAATTGCGCCTCTACATACAACCTGGAACATATTCATTTATGTGTACAATGCTATGTACACGTGAGACGTGCAGCAATCGGTGTCAGTTTACATTTCTAACACAAACAAGCAGGGTGCATAATTTTATCACAGCGGCCATGTTTTTCCGAAATGATATATTAAGCAAAAAGAGATCTTCCTCCTTGGTTCTACTTCATATTATCTCCAGGGATATCTCTGCATTTTATCAACCTGTCTAAAAAGTGGGCCTCGTTAGAGTGCTATGCTAAAACGTGGTTTAAATCACAATTTGTAGATTAAGGCAGTTTTTAAACTAAACCACGGTGAATGCCAGCACAGGTAAAATGTCATTGTAAGACCAAGGTCTGAACTTGGATGGTATATTTTATAGCTTTCTAGTGTGTGATAAAGTCTGTTCACCAGATGTACTATCTGTCTCTTGTGTAGCATACTAGAGTGTGATCCAGGCCTCGGGCCCATTTGTTTCATGTAATTGCCTTTTCCATGCCCACCTTAGGGCACCTTAATTCTCCATTTTATTCCATGCACTGCACAGAGCACCATCTGCTAGTTTTAAACTCTTCTCATTTTATTGCAATACTGCAGTGAACAACTATGTTCTGTCCTACAGAATCCTGATTGGCGGGAGACGGAGCTGTTCCTGCCAGCTGTTTACTTTAATTTGTCTAAATAAAGTGTGTTTATGTAGAGATGCTCATTTTACGGCTTTATTTGAAAGCACAGGTTGCTAGTCTGCAAGGTGACGTGTAATCAGAGCCATTTGATAAACTGATTATTGTGACTGTGATGGTGCTGTTGTTCCGACAAAAAAAGTGTGGAGCAAAATTGAGATGAAATATATTCATAGACATATAATATTTAGAGTATTCAATAAAACTCTACCAAAAGTGATTTAAACTCATCAGTCATTTACAGGAAATACAGCATTTAACCCCATTGCTGCCTCGGGGAGCGTCACTGCGGCGTCAAGAGTTGTTACCAGCTGGCTAATGGTAGTTTTGTGCATGCTGGTGACAGGCATCCAATGGCTGCATCCAACCCACACCCATGCCACCCATGTGCTCTCCTTAGTCCGTCCTCCATGACATCCTGGGAGGAGGTGTTATGTCTTCGGTGGAGAATCGGGCTGGAGAGGGAACTTGGCCTTAATATGTGGTAAGAGGTAAGTTTTAGCTTTTATTTCATTTCTTTTTTTTTTTTTTAAATGGAACTGTGGACCAGCACAGCAAAGGTTACTCTGACCCAAAACAGGCAAAACACTATTTAACTCATAATACCTGACTGCGTTCTATACACCATTCAGTATTTTTAAACTATAAACTTTTAACAGCCATCTTAAATTCAAGGGTTAAACCATTTTCGAACAGTTTAACCCAGAACTTGGTCAACACATACCTGAGAGCAGGGCTGCCATCAGAAATTTTATAGCCCCTGACACAGCTCAAGATCTGGGCCCCCAGGGCCAGCCCCGAGTCCGCCCACAAGGATGAAGTGTGTGTGTGTGTGTATAGTGGATGTAGAATGTGTGTCATGGATGCAGTGTGTGTAGTGGATGTAGAATGTGTGTAGTGGATGTAGAATGTGTTTCATGGATGCAGTGTGTATAGTGGATGCAGATTGTACATTTTGTGTAATGTATGTAATGTTTGTATGCATGTATTAGATGAAGTGTGTGTGTGTAGTGAATGTAGGTGTGTATAGTGAATGCAGAGTGTGTGTTTTTGTAGTGGATGTAGTGTGTGTACAGTGAATTTGTAGTGTGTATAGTGCATGTAGTGTGTTTGTAATGAATGTAGTGTGTTTGTAGTGAGTGCAAAGTGTTTATAGTGCATATAGTGTGAATGTAGTGATTTTGTAGCGAGTGCAAAGTGTGTATAGTTCATGTAGTGTGATTGTAGTGAATGCAAAATGTGTATAGTGTATGTAGTGTGATTGTGGTGAATGCAGAGTGTGTGTATAGTGAATGCAGTCTTTGTAGTGAGTGCAAAGTGTGTTTAGTAAATGTAGTGTGTTTGTAGTGAGTGCAACATGTGTATAGTGAATGTAGTGTGTGTGTGTGTGTGTAGAGTGTGTTTAGTGAATGTAGTGTGTGTTTAGTGAATGTAGTGTGTGTGTGTAGTGCAGATTGTGTTTAGTGAATGTAGTGTGTGTTTAGTGAATGTAATATGTGTGTAGTACAGATTGTGTTTAGTAAATGTAGTGTGTGTGTAGTGCAGAGTGTGTTTAGTGAATGTAGTGTGTGTGTGTAATGCAGATTGTGTTTAGTGAATATAGTGTGAGTGTGTAATGCAGATTGTGTTTAGTGAATGTGGTGTGAGTGTGTAATGCAGATTGTGTTTAGTGAATGTAGTGTGTGTGTAATGCAGATTGTGTTTAGTGAATGTAGTGTGTGTGTGTAATGCAGATTGTGTTTAGTGAATGTAGTGTGTGTGTAATACAGATTGTGTTTAGTGAATGTAGGGTGTGTGTGTAATGCAGAGTGTGTTTAGTGACTGTAGTGTGTGTGTGTGTGTGTGTAATGCAGAGTGTGTTTAGTAAATGTAGTGTGTGTGTGTGTAATGCAGTGTGTTTAGTGAATGTAGTGTATGTAATGCAGAGTGTGTTTAGTGAATGTAGTGTGTGTGTGTAATGCAGATTGTGTTTAGTGAATGTAGTGTGTGTAATGCAGAGTGTGTTTAGTGAATGTAGTGTGTGTGTGTGTAATGCAGAGTGTGTTTAGTGAATGTAGTGTGTGTGTGAGTAATGCAAAGTGAGTGCTTCTAAGGATGCAGTGTGTGTGTAAAATAGGGGGAAGGGAAGTATTTAAAAAAAAATAAAAAAATATTTGTGTGTATTTAGATTTTATTCCCCCTCCCTGCTTCTTACCGTGCCAGGGAGGGGGGATATCGCATTGTGGAAGGAGCCAGCCACGGTACGGTATTCCAGATGGGGGCCAGGCAGCAGCACACTCTGTCTTCCTTTCCAGCTCCTCTCTGACAAACTCTCGCGAGACCGGCCTGCGTGCTGTGCGGAGCGTTGCCATGGTAACCCATGGCAGCGCTCTGGCAGGCGCAGTGCTCCGGAAAGTTACAGAGAGGAACTGGAAAGGAAAGACAGAGTGTGCTGCTGGGCCCCCTCTGCAATGTACAGGTAGCAGGGGCCTGCAGTGCACAGATATATAGCAAAAATCGCTATATATATGTGCACATAAGGAATGTGGGGCTCGGACTGCCAGAGTAGTCCGGGCCCCCCAGGACCGCCAGGGCCCATGACAACCGTAATGGTTGTCGTGCCCTGATTGCGGCCCTGCCTGAGAGCTCTGCCTTCTCTCTTCTTTCCTCTGACTGTCATTCACTCTAGGAACGTTTTTTAAGCAGACACCCCCAGTCAATCATAGGTATATTTGCAGGTCTTTTAGCCTTTATTTTCCAGTCTGGTATTTAATTCACTGTTTGGTGAAAAAGTATTGTCTCATTGAAATTACATGGGTTCAATATGTTGTATATTAAAAGAGGTAGTACCGCTATCGTTTACTTGCTGAAGAGCAGGGGAGGGTTGGAAACTTGTGGTCTAGGGGTCAAAAATATTTAGTGGCCCATAGTGCAATTTTACTAACCCACCCATTAGCATCAGTGATAGACACAAGTACACAAACAAAATAGATGTGTTGAGAGACACACGAGATAATTGAATAGAAAGAATGAAAGTGCTCTGCACGTGGGCACGTGATGTAAAAAGAAAACAGCCTGGGGAGCAACTGTCATACCCACTTGATGCTTGGGCATCACTAATCAACAAGGGAGATCTCCCTAACCAGGCAATCATTTAGTGAAATATGGGTTCTGAAGGATTTTCCAGCAAGAGAATGCTATTAATGCATTAGATGCATAAACTTGATATATCATGCCAAAAAGCTTTAAATCCATAAACTTATTATATAATGCCAATGAACAGTAAAATCATAAACTTGGTATATTAATCCAGTGGGCAGAAAATGCATAAACCTTGCATCTCGGGCCAATGAGCAGTCAATGCATAAATCTTCATATCATGCCAGAAAGCATTAAATGCATAAACTTGGTATATCATGCCAATGAGCAGTAAATGCATAATTTTGGTATATCATGCCAATGATCAGTAAATGCTTAAACCCTGTATATTAAGCCAAAAAAACAGGAAGTTAATAAAATGTGTATATCTTGCCAATGAGTGCCATCTGTGCCCCCAAACAACCAGTCAGTACCATCTCTGTGCCACCAGTCTCTCTGTGCCATCTCTCTGCCCCAGCCTCTCTGTGCCATCGATCTGTCCTCAGCATCTCCATGCCATTGTTCTGCCCCAAGCAGTGCTGTGCCATCTATCTGCTCCCCCCCCCCCCCAGCATACCTGTGCCATCTCTCTGCCCTAGCAGCTTGCTCAGGCACCCAGATGGAATCCTCTGCACTTGCTCTGCACCCAGATACCTGGCGTCCCCTGCACTTACCCCAGGACCCAGATGGCATCTCCTGCACTTACCCCATGGCTCAGATGGTGTCCAATGTACTTACACCAGAACAAAGATGGCATCCTCAGGACCTTCCTGGTGCCTAGTAAGAGGCAGCGTGGTGCCTTTGCACTGTATCCTGTCTGTTTGCCATTCACTCTGTCTGCATGTGACTCGAGACCATTGACTTCTAGAGACACGGGGAATGCGAGAGGCGCAGACAGACAGGATGTAGACTGTGCACATACAGAGTGCACAGGCACCGCCCTGCCTCCTCCTCCCTGCAGAGGGGCTGTCTGTCTGACATCCGCATTATACGCAGCTAATGCTCGCACCGGCTGGATTACCGGCCATGCCGGTAAAACACTGGCCGGGTGGCAACCCTGTAGAATAGTAGAAATCTGCTAGCTCTAAGCAAGCTGAAAAAACAACCCATTAAAAATGTCACGGTAAAAAGGGAGAGTTTGATATATCAGTGTTTTTCATAGTGATATAGCTTTGTTCAAGTATTCATAAGAGCATCCTTACAGTACTGTTTACAGTGGCGACATTTGATAGATACCCTAGTCCGAATAAAAAGAATTTGTGTAAAAAAAACTGACCTAAATACATTCTAGCTTATTTTTATTTTGCAGACCAAGTCCCAGTAGGGCTGTTCTTTTGCTACTATTTATAACGTAATCATATTTAAACAATCATATTCATACCTTTCCATATCAGGACTGCAAAGTTTCTATTAATAAACCAACAAATAACATTAACACTATCATAACGTGGAAACACTCTACGGTGTGCTGTGAATCTTCAGTAGTTTCCAAAATATATTTTACAGGTAACTATGATGATCCACATAAAAATATAAACAATATTAAGCAAGCATTTACTTTCCAGGGCAATCCTGCCAAAACTGAACATTCTAAGTATAAAGGCTGTGTGCAGAAAAAGACAAGCGCGTATCCAAGTAAAATAAATATCTATAAAACGTTGCCGCTTCTAATATTCTTATTTAGACACTGCGGTGTTAATTATATTGCTCAATGTTAAGCCTTTTATGTCTAGTATACTTAATTTGCTAAACTGTGCAAATATAATTTTTTTTTTTTTTTTTTAAATTCAACTAGACCCTCCAGGCACTCAGGTCCTTTTTTTAGGTTAATGTCCATGGTTTATTATCCCTGTCATCACAATTTTTTTAATTGTATTTCTTTTTTGCTAAACAGTTATAAATTAAGACTGTCATCTGCTTGCTTCTCCTTTGCTACATTCCGTATCCTCTCTTATTTGACTGCTGTTTACACAGGCCCCTGATATGTACAGGACCACATTCTTCAAGGATAGCCTAATGGACCTGGTGTCGTCTTTTTTTTGTCCCCGTCTCTGTTGACTAACTTGAGCTCCCAGTGCCTCCTCAGCCTTGACACCCTCAGAGGCTGCTTTTGATGATGACAAACGTTTCCTCTCCTCCAGTAACAGAACAGCCCTATGGTATGTGCAGAGATGGTTGGTCAGCCCTGCACTTGTCGAATGTACCCAAACTTTTCCCCTGCTAACCTCCTAGCCACACCACCTACATTTTACTACCATCCTTCTACACCCTGTTCCAAATTATTATGCAAATGATATTTTTCTCATTTACCTAAATAATTGATGTAAATAACAATCAGAATAATTCTCATGTTATCAACTATTAAGAGTACAATTGTATGATTTTGCTATTACATGACGAAAAGTCATGATTTTATTAAAGACACGGAGGCGAGTATTGCATATCCCTTTCTTTACTGTCCACCAATAGCAGCAAAGGATATAAACAGAATGAAAAAACAATGAACATACAGTGACATAGGCCCCTCCCTGCACATGTCCCAGTATAATAGGCAGCACTTCCCTTCCATTTCCCTCTTTCTGAAGATGCGACACTATACACAGAGTCCAAAACAGGAACAGCAACATAGTCCAGAGATAAATGAAAACGGAAAAACTTCAACCCAAGAGGAGGATCATAACATCAAATAACATGGAAACACAACTTGCTGCCTGCCGACCAAACTTTATTTGCAGGGAGAGATCTTCACACGCTGAAGCCAGACATTCCACCGGAGTAAATTAGGCTGTGAAAACATAAAGAAACAGGAGCCCAAGGGTTAAACCGGTACGTGATGCTGACATCTAGGCCAGACAGAGCAAGGCCCCACCAATATCTACAGAGAAGTAACCAGATAGACCCAAACTGACATAGTTACAAAGTCAAATCCCTTCCAACACAGATCCCACTTACCGTACCAATCAAAGCGATACGTGTCACCTATATATTGAAATAAACTGGGGGGGGGAAACAAACAAGTTATAACCTGCGTAGTATAAAACGGGTGGGACAATACTCGCCTCCGTGTCTTTAATAAAATCATGACTTTTCGTCATGTAATAGCAAAATCATGCAATTTTATGACAAGACACGGATGCTCATATTGCAAGTTTAAAGCCGATCGACTACTGCCGCGAACATATGAGGAACCGGTCTGAAGTAGAATTCCCCAAAAAACGATTTCCGTGACCAGTCGGCCATCTTCATGAGGTCCTCCAGGCGCACGCCTGAAGCCATCATTGAAGATGCTGAGGCCCCCCTGATCTAGTGAGCGCCGAAAATTGCAGTGTCAATACCGGCTTGAGAGAGTAGCCATTTAACCCATCGAGACAAAGTGGTGCTAGTTACGGGTTGAAACGGCAGACGGGTAGATAAAAATAGTTGGGGGGAGAATGTGGAATGGTGTAGCTTGGTGCGATCCTCATATGCATGTAGGCAAGCCACTGGACACAGCGCCGGTGTAGTGGGGAAACTCGGATAGGATACTGACCTAATAGACGTTTTGGTGCATCTGCTGATATTGAATGTCACTCCTTCTGGGGTGTACGATCTGGCATTAAATTCCAGTGCTCGGACATCCGAGACCCTCTTACAGGAGACGAGACAAAACAAACAGGCCAGTTTGGCTGAAAGTTGTCTTAGGGAGAGCGCAGAATTAGTGGGCCAAGAAGCGAGGAAGGATAACACCACCGATACATCCCAGTTCGCAGTGGAGTGCGGTCTGGGTGGCCGAGAGAGGCGAGAACCGGGAGGGAGCCCTATAGCAGCGGGAGGGAGCCCTCTAACCGGAGAGGGTGGCAACACCCTATCGGATCCCGAAGAAGTTCCAGGTAGGGTGGCAACAGTCTGGGATGATCTATCGTCATCCCGAGAAGTTGAGAGAACCATGATTGTGTGTCCCAGAACGGGGTCACTAGGACCAGTTCGGCCAGATATCTGCAAGAGTGTAGAAGGGCGCGAGGGATCATGGAGAACGGGGGAAAGGCATATAGGAGGTCTCCGCTCCAGCTGAAGAATCGAGGGAGCTGGGTGTTGAGCTGGGAGGCGAATAGGTCTATCGCAAAAGGTCCCCAAAGAGACGATATACTGGAGAACACGTTTGTGTCCAATTTCCAGTCGCTGGCATCCGATAGATATCGTGAGCCCCAGTCCGCCTGGACGTTGTGCAGTCCTGGCAGGTATTCCACTTGAACCACCAGGTCCCGGTCTAAGCAAAAGTCCCAAAAGTCTTTCTCCAATCTGGCCAGGACCGCAGATTGAGTACCGCCCAAGTGGTTGACATACCTCACCGCTGATACGTTGTCCATGCGGAGGCGGATGCATGTATGGGCTCTGTCCCTCACGAAGCTGCGGATCGCGAAGGAGCCTGCCAAGAGTTCCAATCCGTTGATGTGGAGTCGGGATTCTGATTCCGACCAGCGACCCCCTGTCGCCACACCTGCACAATGAGTCCCCCAGCCATGGAGGCTCGCATCTGAGTCGATGGTGAACTTCATGGAGCCGAAGATTGCCCTGCCGTTCCAAGCAGACAGGTTGAGGATCCACCATCGCAATTCGTCCTTTGTCTCTTTGTCTAGAGATACCAGGTCCGCGTAGGATGCGCCAGCTCTCAGGTGAGCTATTTTTAAGCGTTGCATCGCACGGTAGTGGAGCGGACCTGGGAACAGTGCCTGAATGGAGGCTGCTAGGAGGCTGATGAGGCGCGCCAGTTGCCTCAAGGTGAGTTGCGGTCGTAAGAGAGCCCTGCGGAGATCCTTGCGTATTGAACGAGTCTTGGACCCTGGAAGGCTCAAAGTGGCCATCTCTGTATCGACTAGGAATCCCAAGAATTCCATGCGAGTGACGGGAGTCAGGCACGACTTTTCTTGGTTGATAATGAACCCCAGGCGGGAGAGCAGGTTCATTGCCAGCCCCAGGTGTGCCAGAAGTATATTGTGATCTTGGGCCATGAGCAGGATATCGTCTAGGTATATGATTAGACGAATGCCTCGACTGCGTAGCCAGGCCATGGCTGGGCACAGCAGTTTTGTGAAGCACCATGGTGCTGATGATAGGCCAAAGGGTAGGCATGTGAATCACCAAGTCCCTGTCCGCCAATGGAAACGCAGGAGATCTTGGGATGCTTCGGCTATAGACACGGTGAGATATGCATCCTTGAGATCCAGCTTTACCAACCAGTCCCCCTGAAGGAGTAGATCTCTCAACAGATGGATACCCTCCATCTTGAAATGGCGGTACTTGACCATAGCATTGAGTGGGCGCAGATTTATGACTGGGCACATTTGGCCACCCTTCTTTTCCACTAGGAAAATATTGCTTACAACTCCTGTGGAGTCCAGGGGGGCCCGTTCTATCGCTCTCTTGGTGAGGAGTGAGGCTAGTTCTTCGTTGATCGACCTGCGATCCCGGATGGAGAAGCAGATTGGTCGAGGAGGCAGGATAGTTACAGGGTTCCCCACAAGGTCTATGTGGAAACCTCGAATGATGTTTGGTACCCAGGGGTCGGAGGTTAACTGTGCCTAGGCTGGGAAAAAATGTTGGATTCTGCCCCCTACATAAACATGTGAAGAAACATGAGGTATGAGTAAACTCACCATAGGGTCTTCTGGAGCCGGTGTTACCCCGGAAACCTCTGGATTGCCACGGGCGTCTGCATGATGGGAAGAATGGGGAGCGGGCATTTGTCTCCTGGAAGTTGGAGCGGTGCTGAAAAGAGCCTCGTCCCGAGCCACGGGACTGAAAGTAGGACCGGCCGGACAGACGGCTCCTGGATCTGCCGGCCCTGGTAGAGACCCTTCCCTGAAAAACCCGTCTCATGGAGGTTTGGGCCTTGTCAAGGGCTGTGAATGCCCCCACAAAGCGCCCCAGGTCTTTAATGAAGGAGTCGCCAAATAATAATCCTTGGGCGTCCTTCCCAGCCTCTGTTAGGGCAAGGTTGGTCAGTTTAGGCTCTATTTTAAACAAAATGGCTTTACGCCGTTCAATAGAGAGGGAGGTGTTTACGCTCCCGGCGATACAAATAGCCCTTTGGACCCAACCACGGAGGTCTTCGGGGTCAACCATATGGTTTCCAGCTCTGGCATCCTTTGCCAGTTCGAAAAGCTTTGCCAGCGGACCAAATACGTCTAAGTGTTTATCCTGGCATGCTTTTAGGGCAGAGTCTAGGCCCTTACGTGGGTTCCAGCCCATCTTAGTTAGGAACTGGGTCATTTTTGGATCAGCTTCAGGGGTATCACAGACTTTATTCGGCACCGTAGGCCTTGGGCACTCTGCCCTCAGTTTGTTCCGTGCCGTTTAATGAGCGGGCGTCGTACCCAATTTTCAAGGTACTTGGCTACATGGTCCGCTGGGAGCCACTCCGCCGATCTCGGATGGTGAAGCTCATCTTGGTCGAAGAGAGGTTCTCCCAACGGATCCAAGAGGGTGGACCCCGCGATTGCGGGGTAAAGCGCCCCAGTGTCACCTCCGGACGTCTCTGCCTGAGCAGAGGGAAGGAGGTCAAGGCCCAGCTCAGCTGTCTCAACATCAGAGTCGGAGTCTCAACCATAGCCTCCTCACCTGACCCGATTTCTGAGTCGGAGTCACTCTCAGGTTGTGCTCTAGCACATTTCCAGAGCCGCGCCCGTTCTGCCTGGCGCGGAAAAAGGCTCTTTTGTGTGGGTGGGACACGCTTTCTGGGGCGACCGTAGGTACGCCAGTCATAACAGTTCTGGAGGCAGAGGGGTGTTTGGACTTATGGGTCGCCTTCTTAGGTGCGCCATCAGACAGGTCCATAGTGGGACGCGGAAGAGGCGTCGTGGAACCTGACATTTTCGCGTCCAAAGGACGTGGCAGGAGGGCTTGGGAGATGGTATGGGAAAGGGTAGAAGACATGGACCCCATGGCTGCCATAATGGCATCTGTCATCGAGCGCTGTAGCACCAAGTATTGGTCACCATCAGGTTGGGTGGGTCTATCTGCCAAAGTAGATGGCGTGTCATAGATGACAGGGGTCTCGCCCAGAGGCAAAGGGGCATCTATCACCCCAGAGGGTGGTGAGCTGGAAGGCATCCTGGGTTTGGGCATAATGGATGCAGCTCAAAATTCCTACCAGTGAGGTTGCAGAGGTCATCTTTACACCTTCGGGGACCCTAAAGGGGTTGACCAGCTCTCTTCCCATGATTCCGGCCCAAAACATGACTCCACCACCGCCTTGCTGACGTCGCAGCCTTGTTGGAACAGGGTGGCCGTCCACCAACCATCCACTACTCCATCCATCTGGACCATCCAGGGTTGCACGGCACTCATCAGTGAACAGGACTGTTTAAAAATTAGTCTTCATGTATTTTTCTGCCTAATGCAGCAGTTTCTGCTTGTGAGCATTGGTTAGTGGTGACCGAATAGAAGGTTTATGCACAGTTGCAAGACTCTGGAAGACTCCAGAGGCACCAGCAGCTTCAAATATCTGTTTGCTGCTATATAATGGTATTTTAGCAGCTGCTCTCTTGATCCGATGCATGGATCTGATAGAAATCTTCCTCAATGTACCTTTATCTGCACAAACCCGTCTGTGCTCTGAATCAGCCACAAATGTCTTAATAGTGCGATGATCACGCTTAAGTTTTTGTGAAATATCTAATTTTTTCATACCTCGACCAAGGTATAATTTGCATAATAATTTGGAACAAGGTGTAGTTTAGTTTTTCAGGAGATGGAGTCATAAAAATACGCTCCCGCTTCTCTCTGGATTGTAACCTAAATCTAATTCCTTCTCATGGTACAAACCTCACATAATTTTTTTAACACTTATTCAAAGGAGGGTGAAAAATGTACACCTAGCTTTATTGTTAACAGCGTTGCTGGCAGACTCTCGTCTACACCCCTCATACTGAAACTTGCTGCTGCTACCTTTCTTCCCTGAGTAATATGTGTAGTGGTAGTAGTGCTACTATTCAGTATAGGGCTGCTGGTGGCTTTTGGGGCCCTGACGTTTCTGGCTGCACTGCTCTTTGTTATTGGAGTTGTGATGGTTCTGCTGCTACTCTGACTTGTTTCACTAAACAATGGTCTATGACTAGTCTTTGCAGGATCGGACGCATTTTGTTTACTAACATATTGCCCTGATCTAGCCACTCCTCTATTACTTGGGAACTGAAAAATGCTTGACACGCAAACACAACACAACTAGATGAAACATAAATACAAAGAAAGGTAGATGCACTGAATGAAGGGATGTTTATACAATTATTCAGCACACTAATTTTTCTTTTGAAAATGTCTTTTATTTTGAATAATATATATATATATATATATATATATATATATATTTACCTTTTATTTTATTTTACATCACTGCAAAACAGCTAATTAACTGCGGCCTTAAAGGGCTAAGCAAGAAATCATTGTACCCAGACCACTTCAATGAGCTTATGTGGTCTGGGTGCCTATAGTGTCCCTTTAATAATTAAAAAAAAAATTATTACAAATTTGGAAAATGGAGAAAAAAAGTATTGTCTCTGCGTGGGTAATAGTAATTCTTCCGTCACCATCTCCAAAAACGAAGAGTCCTGTAACTAGCTAAAGACTGCAATCCAGACCAACACACTGCGTGCCTGCCCACTCACTGCACTGCTCACATAGTCTCACTCTCGGCATCAACAGGAAACGAGAGCATGTTAGGCAACGATTCAACATTGGTTTAATATTGTAGGAACTTGACATTAATTGGCTGAAACAACAGTCAATTAATCTCACCATATTACTGCATGATTGGTTGTGATTGTTGTCACGCGATTGGTCAGAAAAAGCACTCACCAGACATCATATTGACTGCACTGTGGCTGAATTTCACCCTGTGATTAACTAAATCACCATATATTGAGCAAACGATTATGTCACTGAGACATTCAGTCTTTCTGACATTCACAGTATAGCGATTTTTCTTTCTTTATCTGACTATACGACCGAATACCATAATATTCAGTCACTTCGCGATTCTTCAGAAATTGAATGCACATGTCTACTGTTTAATCTCTAAGCCTTCACACATCATTGGGAGGTCATTATCATACATATACCCCCATGAACATAATAGATTCAAAGTACCCCCAATAATTATTAACAAGTCATATGCTTGGTGAGTGATCAATATAGACACTAGAACAGGTTTCACTGACAGATAGGTGATGCAGAAGAAATGTTTCAATAATTACTTACTGGTCAGGCAAAGGTAAGAATATGGGGGGATATGGGGCGTTTCCCCCTTCTATATAGTGGGCACCAGATTTTATTATTTAATATCATTCCACTGTCCACTTTATTTTCTTGTCCTCTTTTCAATCCATTGTGAACTTCCATAATCACAGGCTCAGCTCGCGTGCCTTAATGTTGCAGTGCGAGCTGCATTTAAGATAATCTGGCTTAGTAACAATGACAAGTATGGCTGTTCATTTTAACGCATAGTGTTATTCGCCATTGCCAGATGCACAATAGGACTTATTCCCTGTTGTGCCAACTACACAATCGCAATCAAGTTATAAACTGTAGCATTCAGGGCCCCTATTTCATCTATGTTCATTGTATTTCTTTTTTATTTTCTTTATTTTTCTAAGGAGCAGAGTAACTTCATTGAAGCTAATAAAGGGACAGGTACGAGATAAGATTTTTTTCATTTTTCTACCAATCAGCAATTTTAATTTGACTTCAATTCTTCTCATATAACAAACAAACAATTAAATCATGAACCTATGGTGAAAGAAAACTGGAGTACATGCTGAACTTAACATTGTTGGAAAAGAGAGTGAAATATGTGTTTTGATATATTCTACATGTAGAACACTGTCTCCTACATTTGATATATTGAGGATTTGATTCTTCTTTTCAATCATAGTGTTTACCTGCTGTGAACTACTATTACAGCACCTAATGTGGTGCTATTATCATAAATAAATCAGCTGTTGTCACAAGCTAATGGAATATTAGGTGGAAATTGAGATCCTGCAGATATTGACTTTATCTGCTGATGTGAACAGATGTAAAACCTGCTAATTCATCTTTGGTAAATATAGAAAGTGGATAAAACCAATGTGTACATGGTGAACACGTATTTCTGTGTGCATTAGGGCACTGCTCAAAATTTACGTTCGCTACTAGCCATGGACAATCCAGTTTGCAATGGCAAGTAACTTTTAACGCATGTCTAGTTACGTAGCACGTCAAATTTTAAGCCCTGTATTAGGTCACATATATTAGGTTATATATATGCCCACTCTATATTAACCCCCTAAAGGGAAACTAAAGGCTCCAATATAACTCTAAAGCTTTGATATAAACCGTACAATAGGGGTGCGCTTAAATACACAGTGATACTTATCGTCTATGTTTAGTATCTACAAAATCATTAAAAATGCAAATTAAAATAAATACACCATGTACCGCAAATTAGTTGGTAACCATGTGTAAACAAACTACAACTATTTGAATGATACAGTGTATACCTTTTAAACGTAACAATTAAACAAACTTAATTTAATAAACATCTGTGTTTTTTGAGAAAAATAAATGTCTGTAACAAATCATAGTTACAAGGGGCTCAGAACCCTTATCAAGCAATCTACCTTGGAGATACAATCTCAATAACAATCCCAATCACTTATTCTTTACTGGACAGTCGTAGGTACTTGTAGAGGTAAACATGAAGAAACTTTATTCCAGTTGAATAAAAAACAGGCACATGGACAGATAGAAAGAATTTCTACCTATCTATCCGAAGACACAAAGTCCTTGTGGCTAATTCACGTAAGCCATGCCTCCTCCTTACTCTGTAACATCTGAAGAATCGAAACACGTTTCGCACTTAGTATCGACTGGCGAAGGCACGAAGTGCGAAACGCGTCTAGCGCTTGTTGTCTGCACCCGGAAAGGTTCCTGAGAATCAGTAATCGGTTTATTCACAATTTCTAAATGAGAAGACATGTTAGGTGATCATTCCATATTATGCAAAAATAGTAATTTTTATAAATAAACAAACTCTGTCTAAAATGTATGAAATGTATTGAGGGTCAAACATAAGAATACAGAAATCATGGCAACGGTGTGAACTACCTTGTAAACTATACATAAATGAGATGTAAAATTACTATTCCGCATAAATTGCTATATAAGTTTAATGTTAACACAAAATAGGGGATAATCAACCTCAGTGACAGCCTTGGAAACTCATTAAAAAAGAGCAAGTAAATAAGCATAAGCCTTTTAATGACAAGAAAAAACCCTGTAAGTTTAATATATTATAGCTTGATGGAAGAGGCTCATGTGTAGGACCTCAGCCTCAAATGTTAAATAAATATAAAAACAGAGGAGAAATGACTGATCACATACAATACTACAAGAAGCCTAAACACAAAAAACTGTCTATACAGTCTCTAAATTTAAACATACACAACCTTTTGCAGCTCCCCTACACAGAACACACAGTTTCTCAGTTTTCAACACATGCTATCAACAACAAAAAATCTCTGACCTCTTGTAGCAAAACCATTAGAGATCTGTGACATATGGGAGATCCCTTCTGCATAGTCACCTTACCTTCATAGTGTTATAGTAATACAGTACATTGAAGAATGACGACTTGGAACCTAACGCTACCACACTTCAAGCATTCTACCTCATTGTCCCAGACAGTTGTACTAGGAGTACATTTAAAATTGTAGGCTAGAATTTCCTAAATAATCCATATTTGTATTTCTACTATGTCAGGCTACAATTTTACACTCACTTAGAATTCCTGATAATTCACAGTTTTGTGAATGGCTATTTAAGAGCTAAAGAAGGAGATAAAAGTTTAGCCAAACATAAGGCAAATATAGAAATAAAACAAGGAGTAGAGTCAGCGCTAATCAGGAAGGCAGCAGTCCCAAACAAGGACTCCCTCTAATGTCCCTGGAAATAAATAGACAAGGCAAGAAAATGGGGGATGGGTCTGCGCCAATGTGCACAACAGATAATGATATTAAGTCCAATAGGATCTATATCGTTGTATCCAAAGTTCTACTTTATACGATATCCAGAAGATGTCAATGACGTGGAGGATAATCCAAATATGTAAAAATAGAAGAGTTCTTACTTCCAGTTGACAGAGCTTAATCCAGCTCTGGTGTGAATGGCTTACAGCGGTATTATCCCCGCTTTCAGGATGTACGGCAAGTGTCCTCTTCTATGTAGTGGCAGGTAACCAAGTTGGAAATAAAAATGGAAACAATAATGGTGCAGTATGTTCCACACATGCGATAAAAGATATAAAATATAATAGATACACTCACATTCGGTAGAGCTTCAGCTAGCTCTAGTTTGTTAGGCGTACAGCGGTATAATCCCCGCTTGTAGGATATGGGATGAGTGATCTTGACGCGAATATCAGTAGCTCGGAGAGAAGATAAAACAGCGATAGTGCTCTCAATAAAATCTTGGTGATAAAATAAAATGATAAAATATACTCACAATATATAGGGCAGGCTAACTGCTCTATGTAACAGCGTAGGTGGTATAATCCCCACCTAGGATTCTTTGGAGTAATATATCCAGGAAATAAAAATAATAAAAGAAGTATACAGTATAAAATATATATAAAAACCAGGTAGTAGTAAAAGATGATGGTTTCAACGTAAAAAATGACCAAAATATTTTTATTAACAGTATATAAAAACAGTAAAAGTATCCAAACGCGTTTCGCCAGTATAAGGCTTTATCAATGGATAGCAAAACAAAATATAGAAAATAGAATTTTCATAGTAGTGCAAGACGAGGTTAACCTTGGAAGCATTAAAAGCATTGATAACTTTATATTGATATTGGAGACCTTGTTCTGTGTACAAAACCAGCCATTCCTTAAATTATAATTGTATCATAAAAAAATAGTGTGGACATTTACATATTTTATGTAGTTTGAGAGGTTATAGTGTGTATAATAAAATATACGTAAAAGCTAAAATCTCTAACTATGGTAATAACATTTATCGATCTAAAATTTCTAGTAATGAATCCAACAGAAAAATGATAGCGTGGAAAAGCAATAAACACCAAATCATAGTAAAAAAATATATATATATTTTTTAAATGAATGATCGGTATTTTGTAGGAGGTAGGTAAATGCATTGCTAACTGATTTCTCACCTGGAGCTTATACATATTTGGATAAATAATATTCACAAGATAACATTTTTTAATGTTTGGGAACCATTTCCCTTAAAAGGTATAATTATTTGGGTTTTTTTTATTAGAAAAGATTATTTAAATCTAAGTGAAATAAATTTCAGGCCAAAGTAGATGAACCGGAGAGATTATCTAAAGCAGCTATGTTTTTAGTTGGCCTAAAATTTAATCTACCTTAAATTCCCCAGATTAGTGCATATTGGGTGAATGGGTGTCCTCAATATGAATGCCTGACACTTTATTGAATAGCTTTGGCAGACTTGTTGAATATGTTCTTGAATCGTTAAGTGGTTTATTCTCAATTTCTAAATGCGAAAAAACGTTAGATGATCAGTACAAATTATTCAAAAATTTTTATTTTTTTAACCTAAATGTTGCCATTATAATATCCTTTTTCTACAATTTTTCGTAAATAACCCCGTTGCATTCTTTTTGCATTAAATAAAAAGCATACTTCAATTTCATGATATACATTCCCACTGCGAAAAGACATTTCACTGGGGTATTGTAATCAGTCTCTAGAATACACATTTACTGCAAACTTTTCAGTTGTAAATCAATCATCCATTTAAAACACACAATTCTACTATTTCCTTCTCTAGTAAGTTTGATTCATTTAAATGAGGGGGGGAGGTGGGAAGAGGATATTGGCGTGCAACAAAATTATGCAATGTCATGAACGCATTAGCATTTGGATCAAAATTTTACATCTTGTCAGACAGTAAACATTATAAATGGTTCCGATTTGCAATAAATAATTGTCTATTAATACCATGGCATGGTGCTGCAAATTAAAGTCACCCTCCAGTAAGCACAGCTGTAGACACAGAACTCCAGGAAATAGCTACCATTGCGGTGATAAGATCGCATTTTTTGATTGTGTATCTAATATGAATTCCAAGGCCTGCTGAATATTCACATGCCATAACAGGTGAACTTAAAATGCACATAAACTATCCCACAATGGGTAAAGTCATATTTATTTAAAAAAGTAGTAAAGCCTAGAGAAGTACATTCCTGTATATTTCTAGACAGAGCTCGTACATATGTATTCACACATTTTCACATTTATAGAAAATAAGCCTGTATATTTGTTGTATCGCTATTATTGTGTTGGATGGAAAATAATGATAAAAACATATCCCAAATTTCATTGGAACATGAGTGGCCATGTTTTTTTTTAAAAACAGAGGACCACTGTTTAACTTTTCACTAATGCTGCTCATAAGAAAACAAGGAAAATACACCCAGTGAAGCAATTTTCAATTTTGCCCTTTACGCTGCTTTAGGTGAAATTGCTTTTGCTCAAGTTTGCTCAATGCATAGATGGATAGTGGGATAGATAGATAGATAGATAGATAGATAGATAGTGCCAACTGATAAGGCTTAGTGCTGGAGATGCGGCGCTGCTGAAGGCACAGACCTTCATATCTGGTGGTCGTGTTCTGGCAACAAATACACAAAATGTTCATAGATATCCTGGATTCAAACCACTGCAACCTCTCCCCATGCTGCTCCATCACACCAAGATGCTTATCGCGGCATACAAGAAGTCCCTTACACGTCATTTTTTAAATTCTGCAGTAAGCCTGATCCCAGCCAGATGAAAGTCACAGAATATCCCAACCATGTCACACTGGATAGAGAAGGTTGAAGAAATTTACAGCATGGAATCCCTCACAGCGGATCTGCGGGGTACCGCGGAACGCTGCACACAACTATGGGCTCCTTGGATAGAATACATAGCTTGCAGATCCGCAGGGCAGGCAGCATAGGGGACTGAAAGATTGTCGTGCCGGCCCATTTACTCTGCGCGCTTGAGGGCACCTTCCCCTTTTTTTCTCTCTCTTCTTCTTCTCGCTTCTCTCTCTCTCTCCCACTCTACCCATTTCCCTTTTCCCTCAAGGGAGGGCACAACAACTTCCACATATGACACAGCAACTTCACAACACAGACATCATACAAGGTGGCCATTGCTACTGGTCTTACAGGTAGTAACATAGGGCAAATATTCACAGCAAGGTAAAATATTAGAAGACAGGTGTTACTAACAGACCGTAGTGTCATATACCTGTTGAAGTGGTTGCGTTGACATTTGCCCCAAGGCCTCGATATTCCCTCACCATGCATGATGTTAGTGTGATGAAGTTGCTGCGTCATATATGGACATCATTGTACCCACATTCTGCATAGGTGAAGGTCTATATATTGGTCTAAGCCGATGGGTTGTTAAATTAGTTGCATTTACATATGGCCCAAGTGGTCCATTGCTTATCTACAACAATGTATATATTTAATATTTTCTCCTGGGATTAAAGGTCCTCAACTGCAGGGTTAAGAAATTCAAGAAGGCAAAAAAGAGGAGGTTGATCTACTTTGGAATTCCCTGAAACATTCTGTGCAGAAACATGAATGCTTTTGTTGACCATCCTACAGACGTTAGTTGTAACTCTGCACCAGAGCTTTTCTTCATCAGTTTAAATCACTACTTTCAGATATCCTCCCTATTTTTACAGAGCCTCTTCCATGCTGTTCTTTGTTTTTACATCTTACAGGTTCATAGTGCAAGAAAGCAGGGTTTGCTTTGATTATGTGCAATACAAATCCATAGGTGGGGGGCGGCCATCTTCTGTGGTTTCGGGCTTAGGCCCCAAAAAAGCTGATTTAAAGCTCAAAGAGCAAGTTAATGCTGAAACTACTGATGGATTATTGCGGGGGCAACCTTCTGACTGTCTATCGATATCGGTTTGGAACTAGACACGTTGCACGAACAGAGTTGCCTCAAGCCTTCCCAAGCACATGGCCCTGTAGGCCTGTCATTTCCTCTGTCACACAAACTGCCAGCCTACACACTATCTGGAGCAACAATACTGAAATGTGGGTGCTGGAGGAATGGACAGGTCCCAGCCCTGCCCCCCGCCTTCCAGCTGTTGGGAGATATACCTGCTCTTGGGCAGGAGTTTGAGCTGCGACATGGCACCTATGAGGAGTCGAATGCCCATACATGGGCTCACTATCTACATGGAATGAAGGAACTTATGTCCACATACTTAAGGGCACAGCTAACTCTTGGCGGTGCCTGGGGTGTCTGGTCCGCTGCTGGACTTCCCGGGTTGACTACATGCTGAAAACCTGCATCATCTCTCTTTGGGTTAAGACCTGGATAGAGTTATCCCCACTGCTGTGCTGGCCTTCAGCAGACCGGTGGCTGCAGATCGGTAAGTCCTTTGTCCTCCATAAGTGGCCGGTGTTGGGAGAGACATGGGAGAGACACGTGGACGCATCCAGCTGCAACTGTCGAGGTTTTACTAGTGCAGGAGTCACCAGACCTGCGGACTTTAGGGAGGGTTTCATGGACTCTGAGTGCTTCTGAGTGCCCACTGTGCTGTAAGGCCTCTGATGAGGAAGTATGGTGCAACCTGAGGGTCTGGGGTGTACTGGGGCTGAGGAGGGCCTACCATCTATGATTTTAGATTGTGCAACTGCATTTATCTTATCACTCAATGTTTCAAATGCCTTATTACGGACTATGGGGGTTGTGATCTTTTTTTTTTTTTCATTTTACAATGCTCGACCACATGTGCCAGAAACAAGGTCCTTGAAGGCATTGGGTTGTTCTACCTTTGGTGCCTGAGAGAGGGTCTTAACGTAATGGTCCTCTAAAAATGTATTTATATTTTCTTTTCTTTTGCTCCCCATGCATACCTAATGAGACTACTGAAGCATGTAATTCTCTCTTACCACAAAGTTGTTGTTTTTTGTTGATCCCATTTTATGCTGTATAGTTTTGGTGTTACCTCCCCCTACATCAGGAGGTATTATTGATTAGCTCTCTAGATATATTCAGGCTGCACTTTTTTACGTCTGTTTTTTTTTTTTTTACACTGCCTGATTATTTACTCATGTGTGGTATTGCTTAATATTCCCGTTATCCTAAAACGCCAGAGTAATACAGCTATACAGCTGTGATTAAATACTGTTTCATTAGTCTGCAGTCCTTCATCTATAGAGCACAATATTATGCTATTTTGTGCCTGTTTACTGTCCTGCCATTAGGCTGTTTTTTTAATTCATCTAGGTTTTGGTTATACTGTGTTGTTTTACCCAGATTACACAATCCTACCAGATGCAGCCACACACTCACATACTTCATTACTAACAACTTTTTCTGTTACAAGGCAACGTTCTTTATTTACGGGCCATTCATTTATGTAAGTTTGGGGAACAAATGCTGTCCAAAATTGCTGACAAGCAAGCTGCCAGATTGGACTGAGTGTCAGATGTTGATTTTTTTAGAGAGATAATTATGAATTTGGAATGCACTCGGAAATAACTTAAGAGATTTGCCAGATATGTGTTCAGGTTATGATCTATGTATCAGTATTCTTGCACCAATAACGCATCAATACACACACACAAAAAAGAAACAGCTCTGGAAAAAAACAAACCAATATAAAAGTGAAAACCAAAATGCAGATGTATATTACCCTATACAGCAGTATTGAATAATGTATTTTTAATGGAGAACAAACCTCCAAAATGATAGGCTTACATATGAGAATAACATAAAAACAATTGTGTAGTAATTTATTATGCAAAAGGATTAAAAAACAAAATAAAAGTTAATATACTCACAAACAGGAATGCACACAAAGATAGAAGTGTGCAAACATGCTTTGCCCTTAACGGGCTAGTATATATCCAGATGCAATCCATACCCTCCCCGATTAGGGTACTTTGGGTCACGACCATAAATTAACCTTTCCCAGTCCTATATTTTTGCTGCAGCTGGAGCCAAATTCTACTTTTGGGGTTTTACTTCTCTTGAGGCATTATAGAACATAAAGAATGCAGAAACAGTAACACACAATACACATGGATACATTTAGATACATTATATAGCTTATAAACAATTTTGGTATGGCCCAAGGTCAGTAGCCTATGTTGAGAGCTATGAAAATTTGAATTACAAAGAATTTCATGGATACAAAGAAATAACCAATGGCTGTTTCAATCAGGGCCGGACTGGCCCACCGGAATACCGGGAAATTTCCCGGTGGGCCGCGGCACCTGGGGCTGGGCTGACAGCCCCTGTGATGTGCCATGTGTGAGTTGTGCGGCCGCACAGAGCCCCATGGAAGCAGGGGGAGACAAGCGGCCGGCACAGCTCACACATGGCCGGCCGGGATCATAAAAAAATAAATAAAATTGCCGGGGGGGGGGGGCTTACGTGCGATCGGGGCGGAGCTTAGCGGGGCAGGGCTTACTGTGCGGCGGGGGCCTGGCTGACTGCAGCATGGGAAGCAGGAAGGAGTCCCTGCTTCCCCAACAACCAGCTTCCAGGAGCTCCAAGCAGGAGGTAAGAAAGAGGTCAGTGTGTCTGTGTGTGACTGCCTGTGAGTGTGTGACTGCCTGTGAGTGTGTGACTGTGTGTGTGTGTCTGTGTGTGTGTGTGTGTCTGTGTGTGACTGTGTGTGTGACTGTCTGTGTGTGTGTGTGACTGTCTGTGTGTGACTGTGTGTGTGTCTGTCTGTGTGTGACTGTGTGTGACTGACTGTCTGTATGTATGACTGTCTGTGTGTGTGTATGTCTGCCTGTGTGTGACTGTGTGTGTGTGTGACTGTGTGTGTGTGTGACTGTCTGCCTCTGTGTGTGTGGCTATCTACCTGTGTATGTGGCTGTCTGCCTGTGTGTGTGTGACTGTCTGCCTGTGTGTGTGTGTGGCTGTCTGCCTGTCTCTGTATGTGTGGATGTTTGCCTCGGTGTCAGTGACTGTCTGCCTCTGTGTGTGCGCGCACCTGCTAGTGAGGGAGCCTCTGTGTGTGTGCCTGCTAGTGAGTTTGTGTGTGTGTGTGTGCCTGCTAGTGAGTGAGCTTGTATGTGTGTCAGTGAGCTTGTCTGTAGGGATCATATGTGTGTGTGTGTGTTAGTGAGCTCTTGTCTGTAAGGAGCATGGGTGTGATCGTGAGCTTGTCTGTAGTGAGCGTGTGTGTCAGTGAGCGTGTGTGTCAGTGAGCTTGTCTGTAGTGAGCATGTGTGTGTCAGTGAGCGTGTGTGTAGTAAATCTGTGTGTCAATGGGCTTGTCTGTAGGGAGAGTGTGTGCGCATCAGTGAGCTTGTCTGTAGTGAGCATGTGTGTGTGACAGTGAGCTTGTCTGTAGTAAGCTTGTGTGTGTATCAGAGTTTGTCTGTACTAAATTTGTGTGTGCCAGTAACCTTGTCTGTGTGTGTCATTGAGATTGTCTGTCAATGAGCCTATTTGTGTGCATCAGTAAGATTGTCTGTGTCTGTGTGTGAGTATGCTTTACTGTATAATTTAATTACCCTAAAATAACTAATATTTTGAATTAGAAGAAGAAAGGTATCAATAAAATATATATATATATATATATATATATATATATATACTATTGCATCACCAGGGCTCCAGTATCCAGGCAATTGAAATAGTTGGCTGCACTCTCAGATTTTCTTATAACGTAAATTTTATTGAAATGTTTAAAGGACCACTCTAGGCACCCAGACCACTTCAGCCTAATGAAGTGGTCTGGGTGCCAGGTCCAGCTAGGCTTAACCCATTCTTTTATAAACATAGCAGTTTCAGAGAAACTGCTATGTTTATGAATGGGTTAAGCCTTCCCCCAATTCCTCTAGCGGCTGTCTCATTGACAGCCGCTAGAGGCGCTTGCGTGCTTTTCACTGTGAAAATCACAGTGAGAGCACGCAAGCGTCCATAGGAAAGCATTGATAATGCTTTCCTATGTGACCGGCTGAATGCGCGCGCAGCTCTTGCCGCGCGTGCGCATTCAGCCGCTTTGGAGGTGAAGAGGAGGATCGGAGGAGGAGAGCTCCCCGCCCAGCGCTGGAAAAAGGTAAGTTTTTACCCCTTTCCCCCTTCCAGAGCCGGGCGGGAGGGGTCCCTGAGGGTGGGGGCACCCTCAGGGAACTATAGTGCCAGGAAAACGAGTGTGGTCCTTTAAGAGAAGATCAATAGTGGTCCTTTAAGAGAAGATCAATGTTTCAGTGCCTCTTGTGGACATTCGCCATGATCCTGATGCAAGTCCACAAGAGGGACTGAAACGTTGATCTTCTCTTAAATATTTCAATAAAATTTACATTTAAAGGAAATCCGAGAGTGCAGCCAACTATTTCAATTGCCTCTATATATTTATAACACCCTACATAGCACAATGACTTATGGGGCTGGCATAGATTTTTTTCCAGGGCTGCTTCGTATCCCCAGTCCGGCCCTGGTTTCAATTACAGAAACAACTCCACGGGGTTTGTGTGATGTGCAATTCAGGGAGCATACCATGGGAGTCTTGTTCTTACCGATCATAAATTCCATTCATTGGAATCTTTTCTTTAACTAGCATGGCAAAATAAGTCATATTTGGAGCATTACTCATGCAAAATAAAATGAAGCTCAGAAACTAAATCACTTGCAGAACTGCCCTATAATAATATCTCCCCATCTGTCTTTCTATTTTGTTCCCCCTGCCTGACTCTGTATTATTCCTCCCATCCCATCTCTACCTTATAAACCCCCACTTGTGTCTCCACATGTCTATCATATCATATTCTTATCATAGGTGCCATATCTGTGCTGAGTGAGATGTGCTGGCAAGTATTAATTATACTATTTTGTTTTTATTCTTTCTAAACTATTAATTAGACTATGGATGCCTTCTTCATATCAGAAATGTAAAGATCGTCCAGGCACTCAAGTTAAATCCAGTGAGCATATTTATTGAAGCAGATGCAAAGTAACATTTTGGCCCATAACAGGGCCTTTGTCAAAATTGTCATTGCTCACATTCCACTTGGCATGTCTACATATTTAAGTGATTCATCCATGACACAGGGAGGATCTACCGTTTGACTCTACCTCCACCATTTTATTTACAGGATAACAAAGTGTTCCTTCAGACTAGAGGAACTAGAAATCATGAGCGAGATAAGGAAAAAAAGTGTCAAACATGGGAAGGATGGAAACACAAAGACATGGAAACATTATGGAGGTAGAAGAATCAATAACCATGGACCTGCAACAGAACCAGTGAGAGTACTTAGTCATAGGCTTGGTGGACTTCTAATTTATTCTATTTGATCTATTCAAGTGTATCATATTTATTATTCCATTATAATAAACATTTTCTTCAACCGTTTTTTATAATGTTATCGTCTATGTTACTGTACTTATAGAAATTCCTATCTCTAAGCTTCACACCATCCACTATAATGACTACGGCACTTAGCAGATACACACCCCACACCATACTGGGTAACGGCACACTGCAAATAATAAATCCACCAGGAGGACAGTGCACTACTGATCATTTGATGGATGATATTGTTGCAAGGTACTGCAACGCTTCATATCTTTATTTCTATTATCTTAGAAATGTCTTGGTCTATGGTGCCACAGATCAACATATTGTGATTTTCATGTATATATTTGGTGTTACTTTGTTGATTAGTGTACATTATATTGTATTAATAACACAATATAGGTGCAGCCATTTATATGCAATCCGAATGCAAGAGTACTTCTACAACAGAATGCAATGCTAGTTCATGGACTCTGTAATTCATCACCACACACACAACAGAGAAACAGATATGAATGTGCAAATGAAGCAGTTAAGGTCAGTTGGTTTGTGTAGAGAACCAGTGCTTCAAACCATGACTTTGACTCCTTTATCATTCTGAGTTGGAACTTGCTCTTAAATTGGCATGCTAATGTCCCTGAAGTCCATACCTAGTCTTTAATTGTCCCTGTCATCACACTTGAATCCATGAAGTCTTGTTGGTCCTCTCAGGGTCCTTTGTACTTCTAGTGGATTCACCGGGGTTCAGTGGCTACATAAACCTGGAGACTCGAACCTTGGAGAAAATGAATACTGGTAAAACATGTCATACCCAATGTATTCCAGTTGCTAAGAGGCTATTAACGTATAAATTTCCAAAATATGCCTATAAAAATTCAATAATCGTGCAAACATGTTTGCAAACAAGCTCTTGCCTATGAAACAATGTATGCACTGTTAATGTACACTGTTGAGAAATTAATAACATGTCAGAAACAAATGTTCTGAATTACTGGAAAGATTAATACCTCTTACAAGGTCAGGAGAACTACAGCAAGGTTGAGACAAGTGTTTAATTATGAAAATTCCTGATATCAATCACTGAGTGAAAAGCATAAGTATGCGAAGAGTCTACTCATTTTCTTCAGTACTACATAGTGGCATTTTCCATGATTCTTAGTCTCTGGTTGACTAAGCACTCTGGGAAACGTAGTCCACTTCAGTAGGACTGTCAAAGCTGGGTCATTAATGTTATACCAAACTGAAGTGTTCAGTGGAGTGTTTATTTTTATCTTCCAGACAGACAAAATCTATACTCGACCATATTGTAATTATATTAAAGCACCTTGGAATGCCTTTAATTTGTGCAGTTGAAACACTTCTCAAGTTAAGTGACTTAGGAAGCACAGCACTTAAAGCAAACATTAATTTCCTTAATGCAAAACAATACAATGATGCCGCCTTCGTTATTTCACAGCGGCTAATTGTTTCAAACCCATACTGAAAACGCTTGCCAAGACTTTGCTAGACCTTTTAAAAAACATTGGTTGCATTATAAATGTACTCTCTTGGGTAAGGATCATAAAATTCAACTCCAGGCACAATTTGGCATCTTCTGTGTTCTGCCAAGCTCCTGATAAATAAATCATTAAGTTGTTTTGGCTTGCAGTAGACTCAAGACTATATTCCTACACAAACCAGATGCAGGATGATTATATAATCATGTAGTAGGAGATGCAATAAAGACGTATGAGTTAGAGAACTCTCCTCTCCCTATAAATTGATTTTTATTTTATCATATGAAGTACAAATACTAAGGTGAAAATAAGACTATTATTGTACTGCAAAATACACACACACACACATATATATATATATATATATATGTGTGTGTGTGTGTATTTTGCAGTACAATAATAGTCTTATTTTCTGCTCTTTCAATTATGCTAATAACTCTGAAGATTCAGGGATCTTTGAAAATATATATATTTATATATATAAACAGAAACATAGAAACATAGAATGTGACGGCAGATAAGAACCATTCGGCCCATCTAGTCTGCCCAATTTTCTAAATACTTTCATTAGTCCCTAGCCTTATCTTATAGTTAGGATAGCCTTATGCCTATCCCACGGATGCTGAAACTCCTTTACTGTGTTAACCTCTACCACTTCAGCTGGAAGGCTATTCCATGCATCCACTACCCTCTGAGTAAAGTAATACTTCCTGATATTATTTTTAAACCTTTGTCCCTCTAATTTAAGACTATGTCCTCTTGTTGTGGTAGTTTTTCTTCTTTCAAATATAGTCTCCTCCTTAACTGTGTTGATTCCCTTTATATATTTAAATGTTTCTATCATATCCCCCCTGTCTCGTTTTTCCTCCAAGCTATACATGTTAAGATCATTTAACCTTTCCTGGTAAGTTTTATCCCGCAATCCATGAACCAGTTTAGTAGCCCTTCTCTGAACCCTCTCTAAGGTATCAATATCCTTCTGAAGATATGGTCTCCAGTACTGTGTACAATACTCCAAGTGAGGTCTCACCAGTGTTCTGTATAATGGCATGAGCACTTCCCTCTTTCTACTGCTAATATCTCTCCCTATACAGCCAAGCATTCTGCTAGCATTTCCTGCTGCTCTATTACATTGTCTGCCTACCTTTAAGTCATCAGAAATAATCACCCCTAAATCCCTTTCCTCATATGTTGAGGTTAGGACTCTATCAAATATTCTGTACTCTGCCCTTGGGTTTTTACGTCCAAGATGCATCATCTTGCACTTATCCACGTTAAATGTCAGTTGCCACAATTCTGACCATTTTTCTAGTTTACCTAAATCATTTGTCATTTGGCTTATACCTCCTGGAACATCAACCCTGTTACATATCTTAGTATCATCAGCAAAAAGACATACCTTACCATCAAGACCTTCTGCAATATCACTAATAAAAATATTAAAGAGAATGGGTCAGTACAGATCCCTGAGGTACCCCACTGGTGACAAGTCCAAGCTTTGAATATATTCCATTAACTACAACCCTCTGTTGCCTGTCACTCAGCCACTGCCTTACCCATTCAACAATATTTGAATCCAAACTTAAAGATTGCAGTTTATTGATAAGCCTTCTATGTGCAGCAGTGTCAAAAGCCTTACTGAAATCTAGGTAAGCAATGTCTACTGCACCACCCTGATCTATAATTTTAGTTACCCAATCAAAAAATCAATAAGATTAGTTTGGCATGATCTCCCTGAAGTAAACCCATGTTGTCTCTGATCTTGAAATCCATGTGGTTTTAGATGTTCATCAATCCTATCCTTTAACATGGTTTCCATCACTTTCCCCACTACTGAAGTAAGGCTTACTGGCCTATAGTTGCCCGACTCCTCCCTATTACCTTTCTTGTAAATGGGCACAACATTCGCTAACTTCCAATCTTCTGGGACTACTCCTGGTAACAATGATTGGTTAAATAAATCTGTTAATGGTTTTGCTAGTACACCACTAAGCTCTTTTAATAGCTTTGAGTGTATTCCATCAGGTCCCATTGACTTATTTGTCTTTACTTTTGACAGTTGAAATAGAACCTCTTCCTCTGTAAACTCACGTGTAATAAATGACTCATTTATCCTTTTCTCAACTGAGGTCCCTTTCCTTCATTTTCATCTGTAAATACAGAACAAAAAATATTAATTGAGGCAGTCAGCTAGACCTTTATCCTCTTCTACATACCTTCCTTCTTTTGTTTTTAATCTAACTAATCCTTGTTTTACTTTTCTTTTCTCATTTATGTATCTAAAAAATGTTTTATCCCCTTTTTTACTGACTGTGCTATTTTCTCTTCTGTGTGTGATTTGGAAGCTCTTATAACTTGCTTAGCCTCTTTCTGTCTAATCTTATAGATCATTTTGTCTTCCTCACTCTGTTTTTTTTTATAATTCCTAAATGCTAACTTTTTGTTTTTAACTATTTTGGCCACATCTGTGCAGTACCACAGTGGTTTCTTGAATTTTTTGCTTTTACTGACAAGCTTAATGCAATTTTCTGTTGCCTTCAATAGTGCAACTTTTAAATAATCCCATTTCTCTTGGACTCCATTTAAATTGCTCCTGTCTGATAATGACTCCTCTACCCATATTCTAATTTTAGAAAAGTCTGCTTTTCTAAAGTCTAAAACTTTTGTTTTTGTGTGGTGTGACTCAGTCACTGTTCTTATATTAAACCACACTGACTGATGATCACTGGATCCTAAACTTTCACCTACAGTAATATCTGATACCAAATCTCCATTTGTCAACACTAAATCTAGTATGGCCTCTTTACGAGTTGGCTCCTCAACAACTTGTTTTAGAGACAATCCCAGTAGGGAGTTTAGAATATGTGTGTTCCTGGCACAAGCAGCTAATTTTGTTTTCCAATTTATATCAGGAAGATTAAAGTCACCTATGATGATAACTTCCCCCTTCATTGTCATTTTAGCTATTTCCTCAACTAGTAAATTATCTAACTCTTCAATTTGTCCTGGGGGCCTATAAATCAAACCTACACGAGTTACTGTGTGATTACCAAATTCTAACGTAGCCAAAACGGACTCTATGTTTGCCTCACTAACTTTTATTAGGCTAGATTTTATGCTATCCTTCACATACAAGGCCACCCCTCCCCCTTTCTTGCCTTCCCTATCTTTCCTATATAAAGAGTACCATGGTATTGCTATGTCCCAGTCATTTTTCTCATTATACCATGTCTCAGTAACAGTGACTAAATCTACACTATCAGTTGCCATTATTGCCACAAGTTCATGGATCTTATTCCCTAAACTGCGAGCATTTGTAGACATGACTCTAAGCTTATCATTTTTTAACACACTTGCTACAGGCACCTTCTGTCCTTGTTTTGGGGGAAAATTGGATTGATGTTTTATCACCCTTTTGCCCCCCCCCTAGTTTAAATACACCCTAGCAAAATCTCTGAACTGCTCACTGAGAACATTTGTTCCCTTTTGAGAAAGATGCAAACCATCTTTTTTGTACAGCTTATCTCCATTCCAAACAGAGCTACCATGAGAAATAAAGCCAAATCCTTGCTCCCGACACCATTCACCAAGCCACAAATTAAAGTCCCTAATACGCATCCGCCTGTCATTCTGAGTGTTATGCACAGGCAGAACTTCAGAGAATGACAGTGTGGAAGCAACCTGCCGTATATCATTGGCAAAAACACTAAAAACTTCTTTAACCTCTGAAACCTCATTGCAAGCCAAGTCATTTGTCCCTAGATGGAAATATATTGTGGAAAGTCCTTGCACTCAGGCTATAAACATAAATACCTTATTTGGAGACTGTGAGTCCTGCCATTCTTACTACTTTATATATATATATATATATGTATATATATATATATATATATATATACACTGTACATTTAAATATTATGTCTATATTTTGCAGTACAGTTATAGGCTTATTTCTTGCACCCTTTTGATGAATCATTTCCTCCAAATCGTTTGCATAGCCGTAATATTACATTGAAGAAATTCAGTGGGTTGAATTAACAAAAAAAATCAGCAAACCCAAATTGTTCCACTGTGCACAAGTCTAATAGAGAGGGACGCAATAAGGAGAGACTTGAGATGGGCATTAAAGGTGAGAGCAAAAAAAAAAAAACAGGGTGCAAGAGAATACTGAGAACAGACAACTACTCAAGTAGCACACCCATTCAGTGGGCCCTGCTTAGATCCCCAGCTAGATTTAGCGTATCGTGCCATTACAAAGAAAACCTAGGCCATTTGCATATCAGCTTGATTCCAGCCAAATTGGCCACCCAGATCTAAATGCAGGCCAGCTCTCTCTGCACAGGACATATTGCAAGTCCAGACTATTGTTTCGACATTGTTAGGTCTCGTCAGCGAGGTATAGCCGATACCCCTCTATTCACCGTGAGCAAGAAATGGAAGGTGGGCAAAGGCAAGGAAATGACAGGAGTTGAACATTAGGGAAGAATCCATAACTGAAAAAGTACAAGGATTAGGTGCTCACTAAATACTATAGGACGGCAGCAGGTCTTACAAGGATTCCCCAGCCTTGTGAAAACATACAGATCAAACAAACAAAGAATAGACTGTGCCTAAGAAGATCAATAACCTCTAAATGTAATCACACGGCAAAAAATATATACATACTCTATTCACTTTTTGATGCCAGGTATCTCAAAATACAGACCAAACTGAAATATGTTTTACTATGTTTTACTTTTTAGAGCTACTGAGAGCTCTGCTAGATTCAGCGTGGCTGGTATAATCCCTGCCTAAGGATATAGTGCAGCAGTGGTGATGGTATTACTCCAGAAAGTGAATTATGTGGAGACAAAAATTGAAATTATCCAATGGTACAATATAGCAGCAACCAATGGTGTGAATTAAAAGGTAGGTATCCTACTTACATTTTCCAAAGCATGGCCCTGCTCTGTGTGTAAAAGTGTTAGTGGTATAATTCCCACCTGGGATTAGTAGAACCAGGAAGCCAGTACATAACTAAGTAAAATCCAAAATAAATTAAAAAATAAATTAAATTTTAAAGGATTAACTTTATTACAACATAAAAAGTAACAATAAAAAATATCCAAACAGACTATAAAACCACACTTTACATGTTTCACCTTGGGGTTTCATCAGAAACCCCAAGGTGAAATGCGTAAAGTCTGGTTTTGGTCTAACAAACATAGCATGAACAAAGAGTGCACTGTAAAAAAAGTTATCTGGGGGAACCAGCAGTATTACATGAACGTGTAAGTAATCAATGGCAATGGTTTTATTTTTTATTTTTTTATTAAAGCAATCATGTAAAGGAATAAAGGGATTTGTGGTATCTACACTAGAAAGGTCTAAAATCATTAGTTTTATGACATCCGTCTCACTATATTGACTACAGCACTTAACAGATACACCTCCCACACAATATTGAGGTAATGGAACATTGCAAATAATAAATCCACCAGAGGGACACGACTGATCCATTGCTGGATAATATTGTTGCAAGGTGCTCTTTCCAATTAATAACACTTCAAACGCTCTATGATTTCTAATACATTTATTTGCCTATGGGGCCATATATCAACATATTATGTTTTTCCCGTACATATTTAGTTAACATTTTGTTTCTTTTCTGTGACTTAAAGAATTACTCCCTGAAACAATTAATTAATTCAACGAGCTTTAGATTTGTCACTGAATGTCGAAATGTGGCGATATTTCCTCAAATGTTCATGGATTTCCAATTAAGAAACTTGAGGCAATCTCAGCCTGATAATCATAAACCAGGATTGGGCAACATTAATTCTTCAAACACAAAATCTGGAAAGCATCTTATAGGCCAGTAGCAGGTGGAGAAAACTAGACAACACAAACATCATTTAGAATGTAAGATATATATTTCAATATAAAATGATGAAATATTCATTCATATTACTTTGAAGATATTATTAGTGTAACATGCTTGTGTATGTGTGTCTGTGTGCGTGCGTATGTGTGTGCATGCACATGCTTTTGTGTGTGTGTATGCACATGCTTTTGTGTGTGTGTGTGCCACTCTCCAGGCACATACAGAGCATCACAAATTACTTTCTTAAATTAGCAAGTTTTGTAAATTAATGCATCTGGTGAAAAGTAAGACACGGGACACTGCTTTTTAATAATTGACATTCCACTTGAAATGTAATGTTCTCGAGAAGGAAATTGAGCTCCTGGTTGCTATTAGAGGCAACAGAGCAGTAAGAGTTAGAAAGAAATGGCATCTCACATTATCCAACTTACTGCTCCTGCATAACAACTATCTTAAATTCTGATGAACTTCTTCGTAACAGGCAAAAGAAAATAAATGTATGGAAAATGCCACATACTGAAATAATGGCATCTTGAACTTCTTTTAGAAAAAAATATGGACATATAATTGTAAAATAGTATTATAAGAAATTCAGAGTATTTGTCTGGCAGTGGTGCCTAAATATTTCATATCATCCTTGTTATTTTTAATATTAAAGTGGTCCTGTCACACTCATAGTCCTTTTTTGTACGTCACTCCAACTCTAATAGTCCTTAGTGTCCTCCCAGTGTAATTATTGTAGCAATATTCCTCCTAAATCCCTTTTTTTCACCAATTTTCCTGGTGCCAGATCCTCTTCAAAGGCACCACCCTCTTCTACTTACTGGCAGTGACCTACTCCGTCTGCTCAGAGTATTCGATGGGATCTATTTCTCGTGCATACCTGATCTGACCTTCTTTACCTTTTGTAGATTCCAAAAGAGGAAGAGAAGAAGAAACAATTAGAATTTAGGTTTGCGGTAACAGAGCGGATTTAAAACCCTAAGATATTTTTTTAGTAACATTGAATAATCTTTAATGGAACATTGTCATAGAAAAATAATTGGAAATAATGATCACCACTAGTTTACATAGTAATACTAAATCGTGATAAAAAAAAACAGTGAAGTTTATTCACTAAATAAAATAAATTGTACTGAACCAAAAATCTGTTTGCACAACTCAGAATATTATATTTAGAAAAATCTTTAAAGCTATGGTAGCAGCATGGCTAATTTTGCCTGAATTTTGGAATTAACCCCTTCGCTACCAAGCAATTTACACCCTTAGAATCCAAGTATTTTGGGTGTCCTGGTAATTAATGTTTAAATGTATGTTTGGTTTCAGTGTGCATAGATAGCAAATTATTTAATGGTAACAAAAACAAAAATTTGGGTTGGGCAGAAATACTTTTTAAAATATTATGTACAGAAGAAAGTGTTGTAAATAAATAAAGTTTCTCAACATGTAACACAGACTTTTTACAGTCTATAATCATCGTATGTATATATTTTCTATTAACCACTAACTTCTCAGCTGTGTAATGCCATATAGTCATTGCACAACAACAACTCTATTAAGCTGTGGTATGGTATATAAGATGTCTCAATAATGTGGTGAAATTACAAGAACATTATGTAATATATAGAGACCATTCATCTTTCAAAAAACGCTCATGTTATTGAATTTATTGTTAAATAAGGTCTTAGACTTTTGCATTTCAATCAAATTGTGATTTGCTAGAATTTTGGGAGATTGGCAATCCATCCAAATTCCGCAACTCTAGATCGCCATCTGGACAAATCACAAAACAAATGAAGTTCCTTTTATGGTGCAAGAAAAGGGGGAGGGTATAGAGTAGAAACTGTTTTTTGGTTTGTTTTTTTTTGTAGTACACTAACTGGTATGTATTTTTGTGCCATTTCGGTTTGTCCAAATAATTTTTCTCCAAAATAATTGCATTGGAAATTTGTCTAAAGCTGAACACCAGATGGATGAAATGTGGTCAAAAAAAAAAAAAAATTTCAGACGCATCAATCCTTGACAAATCAAATTTTTCTGCTGAGCACAAGTAATTCGGTACTTTGTGAAGATAAAAGAAGAAAAACTTTTTTTTGTATTAGTATGTCAGGAATATTTCTAATTTCATGTTCAATGTGCATAATACCATCTCTTTACATATCTACATTCTTGTAAGAGTGAAGAGAATAAATTATCCTAATTCTTGATTTTTGTGATGAAGCAGCCATCTGTTCTAATACCACTGTGACAGTGATATAGGATGGAACAATCTGTGTTTCTTCAGCAGAACAGAAAAGGACATATTTTAAAATGTCAAGATATATCAGAAATGTATTAAGGAAAGTTTGCACTTATTATAATTGATAGTAGTGAATATATATCATGATACCCATCTTATCATTGTGCCTTGTATAGTTAAATGAGAAGGTGATTTGAATATTCTTTAATTAAACATGTACTGCATTTGCGAACATCACATGCTAAGCCACTAAAAAAGGTTCACTCAAGACATTTTGCAGGAATTATTATTTCAGCTGTATAATTTTTCATTTTTGAAAGTGTATCTGAAATTTTTTTAAGAAATACATTGCACTTAACCATAACAAGTTAGAAGCTTGGAACATATGGAGTGAAAAACCACAATAACACTGTAAATATAGGTTAGCAAAAAAAAAAAACCCCACCTAATATAGATTAGCTTCTCTCGCCCATGCAGAACACTCAAGACCCAAGAAAATCCAGGTCACTCAGATAGTTGCTAGCCAACTGATCCACCACACGCAGCATGTTTCTTGTCATGTTTTACATCAATGTTTGACATAACGATCTGGGCAATGATCACTTTCACCCCTGTTTCTGAGTCACACTCTTGGTCTCCCTTTCTTCCTTCTCACCCTTTTCTCTCTCCCACTTTTCTTCCTTCTAACTTAACTTTGTTTCTGCCTCATTATGCATCAAGAAAATGTTGGATAGGAGGCCAAAAAGGATCATGACACCCGAGGTGCACATCATGCAAGAAATATGCAGCTATGATTGGGTGAACCCAGTAGATTTCTTCCACTATGATGTACCCTGTACAACCCGATCTGTGGGGATTGTATACATATGTATGTTTCTAAAACTTGATGCAATGCCAAGGATGGGGATTGTCCACCTGGCACCCGTACTGCTATTGCCTGTATGTGTAACTGCTATTGGTCTGTTGACTCCTTTTCCGACAATGAAATAATTAAAACAAAACAAATAAAGAAATACATCGCACTTGCAGGTAAAAGAAAAAATATTCTTGCGATATTCTGAGGCTTAGTTTCAATAAAACTTTTTGCTGCTATATCAGTATAAACATATAAAATCTGACATCGTAATGTTTTCATAAGACTACAGCATACTGCAGCTAATCATTTCAAATGTTATATCTACACCCCGTAAGGGGAGGAGATTTGTCTAACGGTATCATTGTTTAGGGTAAGGTTGGACTTGGGGGGAGGTTAGGGGTATATGTATATTAGCGGTAGCTAGGAATAGGAGGTATTTAGAGCTTTTTTTTTTGGGGGGGGGCTTCAGGCTAGGAGGAACAGAGCTATGACTGGTGTATCCAGATTCTCATTGCGTATAACTTTACTAATTCCTGCTTCACAATATTGTGTTTTATGTAATCTTTTTATTGCTTCCATTACATTTCAAGAAAATCATATCATATATATGTCAGATTCAGATTCCCTCCCATACGTTGATCCCTTTGACCTGTGAGAATAAGGTATCAAAGTTAAGGAAAGAAATATCTAACACCTAGAAAATAATTGCATGATACCTCATCATGTAATGTTATAATTTAATTTTGGAGGAAATTATTGAACATCTGTGTCTGGTTGATGGTTATGATATCACCCACAACATGAATTTTGTGAATATTTTTTATATTACACCATGTCACACCTCTCCAGCCTATTATGGTCAATGAGAAGTATTGTTAAATAGCTGCTCATTTTATAGCACAGTGACCAGTTTCTTAATCAGTTTTAGGACACAAAATTGCATTTCATGCTATATTAGTTCATGACTGCAGACCCACGAACCCATCCGTTGCCCAATAAACACACGACACCTGTATAATGGATAAGGGCAATGGCCACAGCTTTATTTAACATTTTGACCAGCATTAATACCAACTGTCAGCTGATGGGGTGATTCATCCATTAGACAGATTTCACATCCTTTTACCAGAGTCCAAAGCAGCCTGCCTTCCGGCTTCAGCCCAAGCAGACTGTGACTCCCCAATCCGACTTGGCACTTGCCTTCCCATGCGCTGGCCAGGTATTCCACCACCGCGATGCCGGCCTCCTATGCCCTCCTGCGGCATCGCACCCCCCGCCACCAGCGCCTTTTCAATCCCACTTTGCATCCCCACATTGAAGATATCCAAACCAATTACGCTTAAATGGACTCCATCGGACCGCATCAACTTGCTGTATCGCCTTCTAATTCCACATGCCGGACTACGAACCCCCCAAGCCGCCGCACAAACCTCGACACTGTCATATTCAGCTTGCACCTGCTACGCTCCAGCCCTTTTGCATAAGGCAACAGCTGCCAACAGGGCCTAGGGATCACCTCCGACCACACCAATGTTACATCCCGAAACAGTGCCATGCAACGGGCGATATCATCCTTCATGCAGTGAATTAGATCCACTGTCCGGACCCTGCCCAGGTCATTCCCCCCTGCATGAATGACCAATATAATCAAACTGGGAACAAACCTGCTCAGGAAACAGCACTCTGGGTACACCTGGCTCCATGACAACCCCCGAATGCCCCTCCATCGAACCCGCACTTGGTCATATGAAAATCCCAGGTTGCGGCCATAAGGACGCTCCTCCGCCTGCCTCGCTGCCCAATAGATGTAGGAATGCCCTAATATCCATACGTAGCGTGGAAGTGAACCTAGAATGTACAAACAGAAAACTGAAACGGGAAGAAACTGCTACTCACCCCAAGACTTAAACCCTATTATAGGTATGTCCCAGAACTCCACCGACCCAACTGCTGCACAGCTGCCGGTGAAAATCCCATCCCACTAGCCGGCGTGGCTGCCCCAATCCGGAAGGAATGGGCCGAGTACCCTAGCGGGCTCCTGCCGCTTGCAACCAGGGATTCACGCAAAGTCTTCCCAAATTGATATCGCGTCATCGGAGATCTGTCCCGATGCACCAGCAGAGAACCCCCGGCCGCAGGGCGGACCTCCAAGAATCTTCGAAACAGGTGCACCGGGCAATACTCCCCCCCCCCCCGCCGCATCAATACGTACCCACACACCGTCACCTCTTTGATCCGTCTTGGACTTACGGATCTTAATGTCTAGTCCCCTGGCCACCCACCACACGTCCGACAACACCAGCGGTGGCTCCGCCCAACGGCTCACTGCCACCACCTCCCCGACCCGCAACGCCCCAAAAAAGCACAAAGAAAAAGCGACCCCGAACAACAACGCTTCATACTCTGAGCTACACACCCTCCTCAGCGCCGCCAGGAGCTCCCACAGAAGCTGCACTGAAATAGGCCTCCTCCGATCCGGGACCCTCCTCCGTCGCCACCCACGCAGGGCTCTCTGAATGCTAAATTCCCTCCCACCCAGGAACCTAAACAAGAAAGACAGGGCCGACAGGCCCTTCTCCGCTGCGGCACATGACCGCCCTTCCTCCAACAATTGCTCCAAAAACAGTACGGTTACCTCAAAGTGCCCCGAGTCTGACGCCAGGCTACTCTCCCCCGACACCAACCGAGCCACTTAGACCACACTGCCCGGTATGACTTCCATGAGGATGCCGACAATGACTCCATCACCAGCCCCATCAATCTTCGGAACCGAGCTCTCATAAAGACTGTGGGCAAGGCTGCTCTGCCTCCGGTGCCGCCTCTCGGAAACGCTGCCACTGGAACCGAGAAAGCGCATCAGCCATGATATTTAACACTCCCGGCACATGACATGCCCTAACCCACACATTATGCTGCAAACTCAACAGGACCAAGCACCTCAGCAATGCCAGAACCGGCGGCGATGCCGACGTCGCACAATTAATCACATGGACAACACTCATTTTGTAAAATCATGCAAATCATGGCAACTACAATCGGGAAGAGATCCAGGAAGGTCAGGTTGCGCATGAGATCCTTACCCCGGAAGTATGCCCCGAAGCCGTAGGAGCCAGACGCATCCGTGAAGAGTTCCAACACCGAGTTACCAACCGCTGTACCTCTCCAAGAAGGAACTCCACACTTGTAAGTCCGCTTTGAGCTTTCTTGTAACCCGTATAAAATGATACGGCTCCCGAATCCCCACCGTCGCCAAGGAGAGCTGGTGACAAAACGCCCGTCCCATCGACAAAACCCGACATGCAAATGCCAGGTGACCCAGCGACACCTGCATCTGCCTCAACTGCACTTTGTTCGCCCCTTTTACTAGGTCGACCCACCGAAACAGCACCGCGGCCTTGTCATCCGGCAACCGAAAGATCATGTTGGCGGAATCAATTTCCACTCCAATTTCCACGACCGGAACGCCAAAATCCGCTGCCACTTCCCGAAAAACACGCAGAAGGTCCCCGCATACCCCAGTCACCCGTTACCCTACAAACAAAAAATCGTCTAAATAATGTGTCACTGAACCGCAACCCGAAACCTGAATTACCACCCATTCCAGAAACGACGCAAAGGACTCAAAATAGGAGCAGGAAATAGCACACCCCATCGGAAGACACATGTCATAGTAGTAACTACCTGCAAAGTGGCAACCGAGGAGATGATGACACTCCGAGCAGACTGGTAACAGCGAAAAAGCCGATTCAATGTCGGACTTCGCCAACCAGACTCCAACCCCGTCGTCCCTGACCAATTCCAAAGCTCTGTCAAACGATGCGTACCGCACGCGGCTGAACTCCTTGTCAATACCGTTGTTAACAGACTCACCTGCTGGATAAGATAGATGATGAATCATGCGATAAGCCCCCTCCTCCTTCTTGGGGACAAAACCCAACAGCGACACTCGAAGATTCTCAAACGGCGAGCGGTCAAACGGCCCCGCCATCCTCCCCAAACGTACCTCTTTGTCCAGTTTTTCCCATAATATCCCTTCCCTACCCAGAACCGAGCGCAAGTTGTTAGCAAAACGCGGCTCCACTGAGGGAACAAAAGGAATCCAAGACCCCGACGAAAATCCGTCCACCAACAGCAACGCATCCCGCCACTTAGGATACCGAGCGAGCCACGGCCCCATCCTTCCCCTGTTCACCGGGGTCCAGGCCTTTTGGGGCTGCATCCACAGCTCCACCTTTGGAAGGCACCTGTTTCCCTTCTTTGAAACAGCGTGCCGCAGGATGCGCTCCTCCACAGTGAGAGCACTCGTGTCGAAAGCGACAGGAACTATACCACCTGCAATGGCTCTCGTTGAAGAGCCAACAAACCCCCCGCTTGGGTCCAGCCGGCGACCCTGCCTGGCTGCCGGCTGAGCCCTGAAAGGGCGACGGCCGGCTGGGGGTCATGAGAAGCAGCCAGAGGCTGCCATCCTGCACCCCGAAGTCCAACCCAGGGCACATCGCCATTTTTTGCTGAAATTGCTGGTCATTTCGGAACCAACATTGACCGCCGTATATTTTGTAAGCCCCCCAAATGAGATCTAGGTACCCAAATAATGATGGGGCCCTCTCTGGAACAATACGCTGGCAAAAACTGCAAAACCCTGCAACCAGTTCCCAAAAGTTTGTGGGAGCTGCTTGCCCTTATCCCCTTCACCCGGCTCCCCCATATAGGCCTATCTACCGAATCCTTATCTAGCGGAACCAGGGATAATAAATCCACAAATTCTTCACGCACTATCTTCTCGCGCGTCTCGCTAGGGACATGGATGCCCAGCAGAGCCAACTCACACCCAGGTATGCTGGGGCGAAAAACGCCCCGTGGAGCCGCAAGCGCGGGCCCTGTCGCTAATGCCCCCCCTTGCGCTACCGAATCCTTATCTAGCGGAACCAGGGATAATAAATCCACAAATTTATTAAAATGGAGCCGCAATCCTTATCTAGCAGAACCAGGGATAATAAATCCACAAATTTATTAAAATGGAGCCGCAAGCGCGGGCCCTGACGCTAATGCCCCCCCTTGCGCTACCGAATCCTTATCTAGCGGAACCAGGGATAATAAATCCACAAATTCTCCACGCACTATCTTCTCGCGCGTCTCGCTAGGGACATGGATGCCCAGCGGAGCCAACTCACACCCAGGTATGCTGGGGCAAAAAACGCCCCGTGGAGCCGCAAGCGCGGGCCCTGTCGCTAATGCCCCCCCTTGCGCTGCCCCTGGTAACCCTGCCACTAGGGCCCTGAGCAGGTGCAAAACTTCCCACTGTGACTCCCTGGAACCCCCTAGGCTGGCACCCAAACTACCCCATGCGCCTGCGCAGGCTGACTCACCGGACACAGGAAGGCTGCCAGGCACCCGGTCATCCAGCTGTTCGTCCTGCTCCTCAGCGCTGTCTTCTTCATCCATGGCCAGTTCCTCCTCCTGACCCAGCCGACCTCTCCACAGTCCGCTATGCTCCACCTCCTCTGGCCGACCACAGCCTTGGCCACCATCACCCGACCTCCTGGGCCGACCGCTCACCCGGCCACCTTCCCTCCCTGACTCCTGGGCACTCACCAGGCCAGCCTCCCGGCTGCCCGGCTCTCCAGACTGGTTTGCCAGGCTCCAAGATGGCGGGGCCTGTGACGTCAGCACGCTCCGGCGCACTGATGTCACGTACGCGCCCCGCGTCGCCTCCTCAGACGTCCGTCTTCCCGCGCGCCCTGACGTCAGTTCCTGCCTCGCCGGAAAAGAAGCAGGACTCCGGGATCTTGCTGCTCTCCCGCCGCCATCTTGATCCTCCATATCCTGCCGCAGCCGCCCGCCAGCAGCCCGGGTAGGGAAGGGGACACCTCCAGCCGCTCCGCCTGATCCGTCAGCCCTGGTCACTCTCCGTCTGCCGCTGCTTCGCCGCACTGGGCTGGGGGAAAGGCGCGTAGGAGGTCTGGATCGCCTAGGCCTCCTACCGCCATCCTGCATCCGTTCAGGCTCCACCACCGCTTCACAGTCGCCGCTCCCTTGCAGGCCGGCCATCACTTCACCCAACGACCCGGAGCCATTCGCCGCCAGGTATGCCTGCAGCATATCCACCAGGTCCTCCCTCGACACGACCGCCATAGCTGAGTAAGTAACATCTATTAGATGAATATTCTCTTTTGTTTTTGTTTTTTTGTTGTTGTTTTTTTAGCACTCACAGCAGGTGTATGGAATTAGGTAAATAGGGAAAGCTCCTGTCCGATATCTTCCTTTTAATCCATCCCCCATTCCTGGGCAGCAGTCATGTCTTTCCCTTCCTTATCCAGTCCAGGGAAACCCTTTCTTGTTGATTATAAAAGGTACGTTACAGTCTTGTGCATGGCAGGATATTTTGGTTCAGCCGAATCATTTTTCCTAAAAGTTAAACTTTTTGGGACATCTAACACACATTAATGCGATGGTTCAGTTTGGCCGTCGTTTATGAAAAACTGTTAGAGGAAACATTCAGACAAACTAAAAAGGGCATGAAAATGAGATGTGTACTGCAAATTATATACATAAAATAAATATGTTGCTGTCTTTTGATTTACAGATGAACAGAAACATTAACCAATAGTGGGAAAAAGAGGAGGGGCAGTGAAAGCAGTGACTGTCCGCTAGTTATCAATCATCTCTTTTTTTTTGCAGTGCAAATAAACGTAACAATACGTGCATGCGGTACCCCAAAGGCAATCCTCATGCTTTTTTCAGACATTAAGTACAGTGAGGTATATAATAGTTAATTTTTAGGGTGAATTTTAGTAAAATTAAGATATAGCAGGACATTGCACTATTTTATGGCATATTAGAAACAGTCTAAACAACAGGCTATGCAACATGTCTAACCACATGAATAAACGGAGGGAAATCCTGATATTAGCTAGGATAGTTAAATGTACAAGGTACAGTCGCTAGATTTGTTAGCCTGGGTATCTAGGCAGACATGGCAATATGTTATATTGTACATGCGGTAAGCAGACAGTTAAGTTCGCTGCCAGTACACCCCTGGTTGCAGTGTCAATAGGAAAGTGTTTGCCGTGTTATGAGGCAGTGTGTAAAAGGTGTGTTCGCTTATCAAGGGGTTTGGGTGGTTAGTGGAATGATGCAAACGTTCAGACATGTGTGGGTGGCTGGTTGCACAGTTACCCTAGAGTGAGTCTCTTTCCCCCAATTCTGTTCAGCCGATGCCTTGTGTGGGCATAGTACAAGCCTGTGCCCTGCACTTGAGTCTCTTGTTCCGCGTTCCGGGTGTGCAGAGGAATGGAGCAGCAGTTAGGGTTACAGGTTTTCTTGGTGAGTGTCTTGAGGTCCCAGCTGTGGGTTGTGCTGATCTGTGCGGTCGTTTGCCGTTGCCGGATTGTTGTGGCAGTGTAGCTGTTTCTGCTAGTTTAAGCTTGTCCCTCCGCCTTCCCCTCAGCCCATTCGGGCGAGCTTTGCTCCTCTGGGATCTGCGTGGGGTTGCAGCTTTTCGGCGAGGCTGTCCTTGGTGCGGAGCCTTGGGAGTCCCCTTATCTGTGTGGGTTTTGTGTGGCCTGAGTCTGGTCACAGCCTTGCTCCGTTTGGGTGCAAGTGTGCCGGGCCCTTTCCTGTGGGCGTCCGTTTTGAGAGTGGGGGGTGTCCCGTCCATCTCTGAGCCCCTGCGCTTCGGCCTTTGCAGCTTACTGCCAGGTGAGGCTTCCGCTTGCGGTGACCGCAGGAGTGCTTTCAGCTTCTTCCAAATTGCCCTAAACATGCGGTCGTACCGGAACTCGGTTTCCTTCATGATCAGGTATATGTCAGTGGAGTGTGCGGTCGCCATTTTGCAACCCTTGCCTGCGGCCTCCGGACTCCGTGATCCTGTCGCTTGGGTCTTGTGTGACCGGTTGAGCTTGTGGGGTTGGACCGGGATATCCCCCACCAGTCCAAAGGGGAGGGGAGCGAGGGCTCTGAGTCTGGTTGCCCTCTGGTCCTGGCAGTAGGAGAGCGGACGTCTCTCCCGCGCCCTCCATGCCAGTAGGCCTCACCGATTTGGGTGGCATAGGTCGGGTCAGTTGTCGCTTGAGATGCATCGTTTTGTTTGTTCCAACGTCCTCCATCGCTTGGTGGCCCTTGTCTGGCTTTTAGGTGTCGTTTCAGAAGGGTTATCACGCTTTTTTGGGTGCTGCTCGCAGGAGCTGTTAAAGATTGCTGCCGCTCAGCTCTGCGGTTCAGCCCCACCCCCAATCATCTCTTTTTTTTTGGTTCTATGGAGGTAACTCCTAATCCCGAAGCATTCAAACATATTCAGGAATTGCCTTGTCGTTTGTTTGGTTTTACATCCATGCCACCTTGGGAATATCGAATTTGGCCAAACAGTCAATCAGCCGAAATTTGGCAAAATCTCATTTAGGTTGAAACTGAGTGCTCAAGTCTAGTACTTGATATTTGTCAAACCACAAGAAACATCTCATAAAATAAAAATGTTTACTATAGAAACCCTAACTTCCTTACTTCAACTAAGAGTCTTTTAACACTGAAAAGGGCCTAACAGTGAGTAGACGTTTTAGAATTTTTAGCATACATTATATTCCAACTTCAAAATCAATCTTGTGGCTAAATTTACAACTGAAAAGCATCATTAAGCAAATGACATATAAATAAGCTGTGATCCCTCTGAAGAGGCTGTGGACCTTTGTTCTAAATCTTGCTGCCATCGTAAATCCAGATAGTAAAAAATAATACTTTTAAAGCATGGCCCACCATAATGCTGCTTTTATATCTAAATCAAAAAGTTCTGCAAATTGACAGACTGAATTATTTACTTTTATTATCTCAGAACCTTGCAGGCCATATCATGGTGAGATTCTGGGAAAACTAACCATTACTGTACAAGAATTCCCCCCACACAACAACAAAATATTCTACATGGGTTTTTCTAACAGCTGTTTTTATTTGAAAAAAAAATAATTTTATATATATTTTTCAGACATCATATAATGTAATCACTACACATCCCACCGCGGTCCCTATGTTCCTTTAACTATACTGGTAAGCATTTGTTATTTAATTTATAAGTCTATTTTAGTTTTAACTACATACTTAACTGATAATTAGTTTGAAGAAAGAAAGTCTCCTTTAGGATTAAAACAAGCCTATATTTTTATGATTTAAAACGGCAATAAACTTTAAGAAAGCCCACAGTAATTCACATTATGCATTAAAGGGTTTTGAATTTGAATATAGTATGTTTTGGACACCAGATGAATTATATGTTTCATTAAATACTTTGCAATTCTGTGTGTTCTGATATAATTTGAGCCGTTATTCTGTCTGCCTGAAGGTTATTTATTTTTACCATTGACTTAAAAATCCAGAAAATGCATATACAAAAGTGATACTTTAGCTATATGTTTTAACTTGGTATCAACTTTTGATATTTATATCCTACCTGTATTTTACCTGCTGTCAAGGAATGATAGGGGAAAAACAGTGCCAAGCCCATCATCGTCCAATGAGGATCTTCTATCATGCATTATAAAATAAACATGCTTTTATTAGATCAAATAGAAACAAACTAGCTTGGAGCTCAACGGAGACTTGGCATCAAACATGAAATATTTGGTAAGTCTGATTACAGAAAACCAATTACATAAAAAAATATGTGACTTTGGCTATGATCGTCTATCTGAAAACTAATGTACAGAACTCAAGCAAGTATTTTTTTTCCTTTAATGAAAAGAGACAAAGACTACTTATGCATATTCATGCAAGCATATGATGAGACGAGGAAGATTGCATTTGGTGGAATGGAACAAATGCTTAAAATTTACACAATCCTGTAACTCAAGCTACGACTTTAAAGATATGTGGCAATAAAAGGTATATTCATTGGAAAGTACTGTTTTAGATCTTCTGTATATTAGTCATGTGCAAATAATATCAGGTTTTTGCAGGCAAATACATTTCGGCACCGTGTTGTAGTAATTGCCTTGTCAAATCAAAGCTGATTTTAGAATGACAGCCAAAACATCATAAAAATAAGTTACAAGTAAAATAATCTTGTGAACTTTTTTGGTCCTATTACTGTGGAGTTTAGAGAAATGTATCAACTGTCGTAAAAATAGCTGCATTAGAATACTACATCCCATTCATTCTGTCTGCCTGTTTGTCAGTTGCCACTGTCGATAGTTGATACTGGGTTGTATGTTTTCTTGCGTGTCAGTGAATGTTGCTCTTTATATTCATTTGTACTCACTCAAGAACAGAGATCTTTGTGATTGAGAACTAGCTGGAAGCATCAAGCCACAGGGATGCTTTTTATGAACACGGCTGGACATCTTTAAAATAATTTCCAGATAACATACTTCTTTCGACTTAAAAATTAAAGCTTGGGAAACTAGCTTTTCAGTAGTATAGACCTGAAGCAACCAAAATATGAATGTGATGGAATGACTCAATCTTAAATAAATATTGTTTCTATGCAGATAATACTTATACCAATACAAACCTTTCAGTTCATTTTAAATGTAACCTATATAAATCATAGTGCAGCTTGTCTATAATATTCCTAAATGAAAGGAACATTTTAAGCACCATAAACTCTACAGTGTTCTTTAGTGGTTATGGTGCTTGGGGTGCCTTGGTTTCCCCATTTGTAGAATGGTTTGCCTAGATACCTGGGGTTCACCCGGTACTGTTTCCTACCAACTCAATCAACTACTAGAAGAGCCAGGAACTCCTGCTTAGTATCTTCCGTTAGCTCTCCTGAGCTCCTGATTTATTGGTTGAGAGCATTAGTTGCTTGCTCTCAGCTACTAAGCTAAGTCCTCCCCATGGCTTAACTCAGAAAGAGAGAATCCAGCTCTTCTGTAAGCTACAGTGAAGCGTAGGAGCGGCACCTGGCAAACTGCAGGTAAGAGATCAAACTGTTCTAAAATGGTTTGACAACTTATAAAGGGAGGGTGCACAGCACACTTGAAGAGTCTCTATAAAAATAGAGGGAGAGTTGTAAATGGACACTCACACTCTACAGAGTTCTTATGTCTGGCTCTAAAATAATGCTTTATTGCTCATCAGGGTGGCAGCTGAATTGTAATTTTTTTTTTATTGTATCTCCGCATATTGGTAACTTCAGTAAAAGCAGGAAAAAATACTGTGTGACATTGTTCTGTTAATTTCAAATCAAATATATACAGTATAATGAATGCTCACTCCCATGGCCCTGAGCTGTAATCCTAGCTCTGGGCTTGAATGCACTAGAGCCAAAATATTGAGTGGAAATAACATGAAATAGTGGAATGGTGGAATTTTCTTTCCTAACGTTGCCAAATTTATGCAAGTTGAAACACACATCATACTGAGAACATAACTATGGTAAGCAGATCGGATGATATCGGCAGCTCACGTTCCGGTACAGGGCTTCGACAGGTAATCGTATTGGTCCATTAATGTTTCATGTTCGGGTGATATCGGCAGCTCATGTTCCAGTAGAGGGCCGACCTGTAGATCAGGATCCTCTGATATGTAGACTCCTCAGAGGTATCTGTTTGGCACGTCCCCCAGCCCTAAAATATTCGAGGCTGTGGGACATAGACGTGTTATTAAAGTTTTTATGAGAATGGCCGGACAAAGCATCGCTGTCCTTATGACAGTTGTCAGCGAAACTGAAAATACTGCTTTGCCTGGTGTCCTTTCGTCGGGTGGCGGACGTTAGAGCAATCGACGTCGACGGCCTATCGTTCACTCCGGACGGCACGTCCCTCTCTATATCCAGACACACCAAGACGGATTCAGCAACAGTTTTCTACCCCTTTTTCCCGACGGAACCAAGACTATGCGTAGTCAAGACGATATGGTCTCTACCACAACTCTGGGTAGATGAGTCCACTGGCTCCTTATGTTGGCAGGTGTTGAATCTTGTTTCTGCGCTCACACTGTACGGAGCACAGCAGCGACACAGGCCTTTGCGACCAGAGCGTCCCTAGCAGACACCATGCGTTCGGCAGACTGGTCTCGAGAAGAGAACTATAAAAAAATGTATTTCCATCCTCCCTCTCACGCTTCCTTTTCTCTACTCGAATAGCGTTAAAAATGCAAAATAGGAAGCCTCCTGTCATGTGGTGAAATTTAAGATTTTACTAACGTAGTGTACTAATGACAGGAGGCAAGTATTCCACCCCCCCTTTCTGTTTGTTGTCCTCTCCCTTGTTGACTATATACCTTGTTCTACTCTTATATATATACTCCTATGCTATGACTTTTAGTTTTCAAGGGAATGATATTAAAGTACTCTGAAGGGTGTTTTTGCACAAGTATTCATTTGTAACATTATATGATATGGTTATGGACAGAATGTGATGCGGAATCATGGTCATTACCAATACCTTTCACTTATTTCTTCTTTTCCGTATGAATACTTTCATCATCTACAAGCGGACCGTAAAATCCCCAAACACTTGTTACAGTTCGGCATGGGCAAGACAATCAAGTTTCTACAGTGCTTTGTTTACAGTTAAAGGGACTATCTACAATCACACCAAAGAAAGAGGAAGATTTGGAGGCTGTCCTACCATATATCTGTTGTGACTGTTGTTTTCTGATTGGTTTAAAGTTTTTGATTAACTTGTTTGCTGCTGGAGTTTTCAAGTAATTAGATTATTAGTACACTACGTTAGCATAATCTACAATTCTATCAATGGAATTTTCACTTATAAGGACAGGTTTTGACTATGTTATACATTGCTCAGAACAGGATACATCTCTGCTCCAAATATGTGGCTTTGGTCTACTACTTGAAGTTTTCAAGACCTGTCCTTTCTGAGATTGACAATACCAAAGATTTTGAGAGAAACCTGTTTATATATTTTTTTTTATTATTATTATTTTTTTTTATTTATTATATATAGTGGGGTTGTGTGACCTGCTTCTTTTTGTGTTCCAAATTTTACTATTCACCACATTTTATGGTTAGTAATAACCCCTCAAATGTTTAATTTTAAAGGACAACTGTCACCTCAAATCAATTCATTAATTCTTTAATCAAAAAGGAAAGCAAATAGACGTTTTTTAAAAATTAAGTATATGTAAAGAAAAGAGGTAAAACTCATCCATACCTTTAGTGAATGATAGGTACCTTAGGCAGTGTTTGAAAACTGACAGTTAGACTCTATGGTCTTCCCTACTTCTGGGCAGGAAGTGAAGTAGGGAAGACAATAGAGACTGACTGTCGGAATTCAAACACTATCCAAGTTTTTAAAATTTTTCGACATATACTTAGTTTGAGAAAAATATCCATTAACTTTCGAAATTTGATGAAATTATTATTATTATAAAAAATAGTTGAGAGGCGACAGTTGCCCTTTAAAATCAATTTGAAGTCAAATTATGGTGGTTGTATTTTTCTTTAAAAAAAAAAAAAAATCATATATAAGGCATATTTTGCAATATTTTATTGTTTCTTTTGCAGTCTATCATTGGGTATTCTCAGAAGACTCCTCTGACAAAAGTTGTGCTATACTGAAGGGAATTAAGTAAACACAAAATTGTTAAGGTGAATGAGACTTTTAGGCAAAAATATCCAACGTGGAAAAACTTTCTAGGTCTTCTCCCAGCCTGGCAAATGTGTCCTAAAATTTAAAATTCCCTTGTCAGCTTCCCAAAATTTACACTACTGAATAAACAGCACTCTGAAATATGGAAACGAGTGTCAAATCTATATTTATAGTCCCATTTAGGTGAGAAATTTAAATAATTTATAAACATTTTGATCAGCTAATAATATTTTAATGATTGCACATTTTGTGAATAGGTAGGCATTTGTTTATAAATGTTTCGCAAGGAAGGAAACTTTGAGATTTTGCTTTTAATATGTTTTGCATTCTAAATGATGGCTGATGTGCTTCAACATGAACCATTAAAGTTGTCTTTTCATATTTGAAATTAAGGAGGGTATTTTTCAATCACCATAGAAAGTTACTTATTAATATTGCTATCACTATGTGTTATTTTATATATGATGTTCTGGGTCTAAATATTTAGCTTGATATAACTTGACTGTGATGTCATAGTTACCTTGTAGAAATGCACATTTTTAGAAAAAGTCAAATTGGAAAAAATCCCACTCAACTAAACTGAACTTTTTGTTTTTAATCTCTGTATATTTATTTTCCTTGCCAGTTGCCAACTAATTAATGAATGTTCCCCAGAGACTATAATTATTACGTGAATAATTTCCACGAATTTACTTAATTTGCAAGTTACTGGAAATTAAGGAAGATTTTTTTTCAAAATTTGAGAAAAACGTCAGATCATTTCTCATGAGATATGGTGTCAGGAACAGAAGCAAGAAGATATTTTCAAGAATCTGCATATGATTTTTTTTAACCCATTAAGGACTGAGGCAGTTGTACAAGTTGTGATCAAAACAAAACGTAAACAAAACCTTGAATTTGCGCTATATTTTTAAAATTTATTTATTTAATATATATCTGTTCAACCGTAATTCACCTCTGTCATATTAAATGCACCCACACTTATTATATATCATTTTGTTCAGGAGAAACAGATCTTTCATGTCACATCAAATATTTATATGTTAAACATAATTTAATATGAATAAAATGTAAAAAAATAATCTGAGAAATTAAGACATTTCCCTCCCCCCTCCCCCAATTGCCAACACAACACAGGTTTATGAAAAAACTAAATTTGTAAAATATATGTCTAGCACAATTATTGGCACTCTTTGTGTGTACCAAACCCACCTCTTTTGTCAAAAAGCTCTATTTTGATTTTTATATGACTATAGAATCCAATCACAATTGAAGTACCAGAAGTGTCTTGCAAAATTAATACACCAGAGTTTGTGTTTGAATGAGCTTAGAAATACTTTATCAAATTGGAAAGGGATGGAATTATCTTGGATGGGAAGAGCGATTATATTTAGGAAGAACATTCACAGTATGAATCTAATAGAAACTCAGTACAAAATAACTTTGCGTTGGTATTTAGTTCCACTTAGACTGCATAAAATGTATCCCAACACATCACAAATGTGCTGGAGATGTGAAAATAATGTTGTTTCTTTCTTACATATCTGGTGGCGTGGCCCTGAGCTGAAAAACACATTTAAGGCCTTACAGAAATTCCTTAAGTCTTTGTTGGGAATTAAATTTGATTTAACTCCTCAGAATTTTCTATTCAATATTAAATTTTCAGTTTTCGGATACCCGGAAAGTACATTCAGAACTGTCTAATTGTTCACATAATGTTAGCTGTCAAAATTTGTATCGCACGCAATAGGAAATCTAAAAACGGTCCAAGTTGGACAGAGATTTTCCAAAATAGAAATCAACATAGAATGGAGGCTGCCTTTTTTTTCCCTTCAATTCTTTATTTTTGCAATGACAGAAGTAGTGGCATCCCCGTTGTATAAAGGCTTGTGCAAAAGGCAGATCAAGGTACAGATGTTAGTGGTTTATACAGAAATCAAAATCCAGAGCATGTCATACTTTCATGTGTGGCATGGTTACTATCTGCCAAAGTATTTTGATATTTAAGGAAAGAGAAAAATATAAGCAACAATAAATAACAAAGGATTTTGTAAGGATAACATGGTTGCGCTTCGTTTAACATATAGAGAAGCTTAGTGGACCGAGGTATCGGAAATCTTGGCCTAGTAGAGAGATAGTTAGATAGTAGGGGTGTAGGAGGGTTTAGCAAGGGGAGGAGGGGTTTAGGATAGTGCCTTCGTCGGTGAGTTGTCTATTGGCACGTTGGTCGGCTCTGTTGTTCCGTTTGTTATTTGTCAATATAGTTTTCCCATGGTTCCCACGTCTTAGAAAATGTCTTCATGAAGCCTTGTATTTGAGCTGTCATTTTGTCCATAATGTGGCATTATTTTATTTTGTGGAGTACTGTGGTCAAGGGGAGTGTGGTGGGTTGTAGCCAGGTTTGCGCCAAGGCCCGTCTAGCTGCTAGGGTGATTTTGTTAAATAAGTGTTGTTCTGGCCTAGTCCAGTTATCAAAGGGTTTTGCTAGTAGGAATGCCCACGGTTCAGTTCGATCGGCCTGGACAGTATCTGGCACACCAGTGTCTGGATGTCCCTCCAGAATAGTGTTACTCTGGGGCAAGTCCACCACATATGCTCGTAAGTTCCCTTAGCCCTGCAGTTTTGCCAGCAGAGATCTGAGGGTGTCTTTTTCATGTGATATAATTGAACTGGTGTGGTGTACCACCTAAACATGGTTTTGTAAGATTGTTCTTGCATCGTGACACATATAGAGGTTTTTGAGTTGGCCTCCCAGAAACCTTGCCGGTCGATACCCTCTAGTGTTTCGCCTAAGTCTGATTCCCATTTGTTAGTGTAGTGTAAGTCACCCCAGTCATTTGTGGTGGAACAGAGGTGGGTGGAGGCTGCTTTTTATCAAGATCAATTGCAATATGTCAAATATTCGAAGCTTTGGGCCTCTACCAGTTCGTATTTCTATTAAATGACATAGTAAATATAAACTAACACGTAAAAATACACCAAAGGGAAAACTACATACTCATTTGCAAATAACGTATTGCTTGGAATTGTGCAGTAGAATAGTAATGATTGGTAAGACTGTATAGTCTAATGTAACAATTTGTTTCTATATGTATTTTTTCGAATTAATGTGCATTTTTTCTCAAATGTCATGGAAATTAAAAAATTAAATAAATATTAAAAAAAAAGAAACCCTTCCAAACATCTTGTGGTGATGTAATTACATGTCTGTTAGTCCACCCATTGTACAGCGCTACAGAATTTGCTGGCGCTATATAAATAATAAAATAATAATAATAATGTATGTAAAGTCGGATTGTAGTTTTGGAGACTTTCTGACCCCAAGATACAACTAAATTCTGCAATTTTCCAGCTAATATCCTTGAAGATTTTTTGGCCCATCAAACCATGCTCTTCACAGTGCACTGAGACATTGCAGACACACATCTTCTTCAAAATTAATTCATAACATTTCAAGTTGACTGGAACCTCTTAGTAGTTGCCTTGATGGTATAAATGGGTATTTTCAATGCTTTTACAATTTTCTTATAGCCACTTCCCATTTTGTGAAGCTCAATAACCTTTTGACAAACATCACAGCTATATGCCCTGGTCTTACCCATTGTGATGAATGACTAATGGAATACGACATATGTGTTACCTCATATTTATACCCCTATAAAACAGGAAGTCATGTTTGAACAATTTCCTGCTCCTAGTCACCTGGTGTACATAAAAATTTAAAGATCAATGGGAATATATTTCAAATATATTTTTCTCATTTGAAATCATAGGGGTGCAAATAATTGTGCTACACATATATTTAACAAAGATTATTTGGGGAGATAAATCTGTGCCCTGTTTGCAATTGTTTGGTATTCATAAGAGCAGAGCATTTTTGTGTATTTTTCCAACAAAAGATCAAAAGGTTAAACAATAATGATCATTTTCACAGCTGTCTTTGCTCATATTTACCAAGTGTGTGTCACGTATACTTCGTCTACATGTGACAAACACAGAGATAATTACCTTCCTAAGATTAAGAGGAGTGCAGCTCGTCGTCCTCTGCCATGATGCCTGGCTTTTGCGACATGTCGGTGGACGCCGGCCGCTGCGGACCCACGCTATTATAGAGCCTCACATCCATCCACAGACAACGTCGACGTGCAGGTGACGTCACGTAAAACGTTTTGTAGTCAAAGGCTAGCTACAGGCAATGGGATCTGCAAGAAGGTTATTTAAACTCACTTATTCCTTAAGCTCATTGCCCTGTCATGGCAATCCGAGAGTGTGTTCCTGGTCGTGTTTTTCTGGTTTTTGACTTTGGCTTCGTTTTGACTTCCCTGACTTCTGGTACCCTTGACTATTGGCTTTTCCTTATCGCTGTGTCTTGTTCTGTGTTCCTGACCTCGGCTAGTATTTTGACTATTCTCTGGTACGTTAAGTCTGGCCATTCTAAGGTCCGGTTAGACGTTATCCTAAGTCCTAGGTGTGATACTGTTCTGCATGCTGGATCAACTGTAATCCTGACAGTGTACCAATATTAGTGGTGGGGGCTGTACCTTATTACTACCAGATCATTCCAGAGTCATGTATGAAAGTTATGCCACTCCCCCAAATAAATCCAAAATATAAATTATATGCAAATAGGAAGGAATGTACAGTTTTATGTAGTATGGGTCCAGTGGTGCATGTTTTCTTGCTCCTTGATTTTATTAATATTCTTCTCAAAAAATGGTACTTACATTTTTGCTAGTTTCCAGGCATGGCATGAAGTATAGATGTAATTAGTCAAGATAAAGGTACCTATCTGAATTAAACATGTGACTCTAAGATAGTACCTCTAAAGTTCTTAATCATCAGATACAACAGGGATGTGTAACTCCCCCCTGTTGCTTATTCTTGTAGTCAAATATTTTAGTTAGGTGTTTTGCCAAAACATATACTTCAGAAATGTTAATAATGTAATTTTGTAGACAGTGACTTGCTAATTTTCCATGATCTCAGAATTTTAATTATGACATCTGAAAGTTTTTTTGTAACTTTAAGAATCATTTTTAAAAACCACAAATCCAACCTAAACCACTGTTGTCTTATGGGTAATCCTACTCTGAGTGTCACTATTTATGGTACAATTAGTCCCTCAACACATAGTAGGTCTATCATGAAGAATGGCACACCGTGATAGAATCTATTCATTCCTAAACAAATTACGAACAAAGTATGGTAAAGAGTGCAAATATATATTAAAATCTCCACCAATCAATCAATTTGTGGACATGTATGTATAATGTGTGTGAACAGATTGTAACTGAACTTCTCTCTAGTGATTTTCTGTTTCTAAATATTTAGAAAATTATAGAAAATATCAGTAGATTGTTGTAGGTATTCTCTCCCATTTGGAATCTGTGTTAGTGGATTGTTACACATGCTTTTTAAATGATTGCAGACATTTTACTTATATTCCACGGGGAAAAAAAATGTAATGTCTAACAGGAATAACCATTAAAATGCACTAAAGAAGTGAATATTAAGTGTTGACTGATTCAAATGCTATTTTAATCTATAACCAATGTCGCCCATTTTATAAGCATGTACTTCCACTATCAGAAGACAGAGCGGAACATTACAGCCTTTGTGGATTTCACAGATTTGGGAGCTGAATGCTATATTTTTCATCTTGAGCTCTTTGACGACTAATTATGTGGCAAAGGTATAAGTTAGGCTTTGCAAATCATTATTTCCATTAGAAAGGTGTTGGAAACAACCCTTGCGAGGTTTTCCCTCCTATTTATGCAGCTGCTATTCCCATCGGACCAGACCATTGCCTCCTGGCTGAAGTTGGGGCTTCTGTTCTGTTTCCACAGCACTTGGAAAGAAAACAAAAAGCCAGGCTAATGAAAAACACACACGGGAAATGCTTTATAATCCCATCATTCTCACCTACTGCGATCTGGCACTACTCTATATATAGGAAGAGACTTTGTTTCTGCTCTCGTCCTCTCTCTCCTCACTGCTGATTTAGCTTTCCCCATGCTAACAGAACACAGATATATAAGGCTTGCTCTGTGTCATTTCCTGTCTGTTAATTTAAGGGGAAAAATGGTGTCCTATTTCCTGTACGTCCCTTTTCCTCTTCTAGGCTTTAGCTTGGATCCACATGCTCTTACAATTGTATTCTATTTATCAGATTGGAAGCTTGGCAGAGTATATTGGAAACTGTTGGGCAACAGGCTATTATCTAACTTGCAAATCCGGTACATTTTACAGTAGCTGGTAAAAGTCAATAAATTGGACATGGTTCATAAATTGTAAATACATTCACATGTACAATACAATGAACATATAATGGACAGTGAGGTTCCAATTCTGTGAGTTTCCATTTCCCAGGGATAACCAGCAGCAGTCATTACAAACAGATTTATTAATTAAAGTGAGAATTCAAATAGAATATTTAAGGGCAGAGTGACCAAACTGAAAGCGTAGATGGGTAACTGAAATTTTCCAGTTTGGCTATTTTGACATTCAAATTTTAAATCCACTTTGAATTTACTGTGAATTCGCACTTTTGTGAATCTCCCTGTTAGTTTTCAGTTGGATCGCCATCCATACCACGTATGATATATAGTAACGCAAAATTACATATAATAATGTTTTTGTTATAAGTGCACATTTTGGTTACCTTTACAGTAAATAATAGTGGTTGCATGTGATTATTTATATATTTGCTAAAATCGAGAGTCAGTTTAATGAATTCTATGTTTACATTTATATGCGTCTCCTAAAAAGGTAACTCAATATAGTTTGTGGTCATTATCAGTCACTTGCCTTTTAAGAAGATATAACAGTTCTGCCATGGCAATTCTCTTGTATTTAGCGGGGGCCATTAAACTGGCCAGAAAAATACCATGATTGTATTCTGGGAGGTCAAGCATGAAACAATTCTATACATAGAAGGTACCAGTCATATGGAGGTGGCAAAACACATGAGTGGTTCTGGTTTCAACACAAATATAATCATCCCTCAGCTACTGTCTCCTTTGGAACAAACTGTACACGTGAGCATTTGTAGACCTGAAGTACAAGGCAATGATATTGTGAATGGATTATGAGACCATGCTATATCAAGGAATTGTTGGTATTTTACAAGATTCAATATACTGAAATAATTATATGCAAACCATAAAACATGTTAATAATCTATTGCAAGTAAATGTAAGATCACTCATGGTGGCCAAAATTATTATTCCATCTGCACTACATTGATTCACTATCTTGCTTGGCCAGCCCTTGAAGTAATCTATTGCAAGAGACAGCCTATTAAAAGTTATTTAATTCAATAGCAATGTATTCTGTTACTATGTTACCACAATTTCAAGGCAAGGCAGTAGGTTTGACTTGCACCACCTTTTCTTAAAGGCACACTCCACTGCCCAAATACACTGGAAAAAAAATACTTTTTAGTAGATACATCTCCAATGAAAACATGCATGCATTTGATTATGCATTTTTCATATAGGGTGTAGCTAAAAAAACAGTTTGCACAAAGTCGATTACCAGACACCCATTAAATGTGGCAAAGTATTTGATACCTGTGCTGTGGCGGAGTGAGGGTATGCCATCCTTCCAGCAATGGCTAACAATGGTTGAGGAGATATACACTATGGAATCCCTGACTGCCATGAATAGATGTACACAGACTTGGATGCCATGACTTGATTCTACTTCATGTAGAGAGACCATATCCTAGATATTGACTACCGCTTAAAGTTGCTAGGTTCCTCTGCTACTGTATTACTTCAAATCCTGACACATGGCGCAGGGATAGTTTGAAGCAGTCAGAATACAGATCTAGTGTAAACGACATAGATAATGACAAAATTAGCAGCATAATGCAATGGGCCCTCCGACCTCTCCATAGGCTCACATGCTCTCAATACGTGGATTGAGAGTGACGCATCTACCTTCCCTGACCCTATGTTTTTTCTTCTCTTCCCTTTTCCCTTCCCTAGTTTTACTTCGAATTTCCCTTCCCTCCTGGAGTAGAATGACTAAAAGGTTGAGACCAGCATGATGTTGAGAAAAGCAATTTAGCTGATTGTGTAATGCAACAATAACTGGTTAACTCTTGTTCATTGTCAAGATTGTGCTTTGATAGTTGTTACTTGTATTTTCTCCCATATGTAATAAACATTTCAAAATAAAGATTGTTAAAATCTACACTTCTGAAAAACAATTAAAAAAGAGGACACACACTTCACACATTAAGCATTTCAACAAGCTAAATTAGCTTAGGGATCTGGAGTGTCCCTTTAAGGACCTTTCACTGCATATCTAGCTAGCGTTTGCAATCCAAACTTCCATTGCATATAATAGTGCATAACCAATGCAAGTGCTACTTTAGGTAATTGGGACTGACATTGAAACCATTATATATACCCTATCATGATCGACATAACTTGGTGCCACTTTAAAGATAATACAATTCCATCTGTATATTAGAAGTGTTATTCAGTCTTACAATAATTTTAATAAGGATTAGGCTGTGTGTACCCACTTAATCTTTTCTGGGAGTCTATGCTGTATGTGGAGTCAGTGATCTACAGGTAAAAATATATTGTAACAATAGATACATTGAATATATAATAAGATAGATAGATGTAGGTAAGTACTAACCTATCTGGCTGTTTGGAAAAGACCTCCATCTTAGCTCCCCAAACCTGCAGAAGTCTTGGAAATCATCAGCCCAAATTGTGACCAGTAATTAATTAAGCCATTAAACGACCCAGCAACATTTCAACCTCAAAAAGGTACCTACCAGAATGTGAACTTGTCACCCCCAAGAATTGTATACAATAGTTTCACTTTAAGATAGAGGAATATATAGACAAACAAAGGTAGAGAAAATGGTAAGAGAACCAAGTGGGCTGTAGGATGACATTACTTTTAGAATTTAATAGTATGGGAAGGTTTTGTCAATGTCTTCAGTTTGTTCCAAAACCATGGATTCTTTTCTGTTGTCCATTAAAGAAACCGATAAACCAATGCTGTAGGACACGGCACCCTGCTTTTATAAAAATACCTTTTTAAATTTAGAAGGCACACACAAGCTGGAAACAGGGTGGGAACAGTTACAGCTGTTTATTAACACAATTAACACAAGAAAACTTGCCAGCTGTGGGAAATGTATTCATTTTTAAACTCGGTAACACCTACATCAAGCTTTTGAGACTTTGATCTTATGCCAGACAGAGCCTGTCTTGGACGTCAATCCATTTCTGGCACAGATGACATGGACCACATATGGTCTTTAAAACTCTGCTGGCCAGGAACCATACCCAAACTTCAGCTATTATATTTAACAATTTTAGAACATAATGCTAAGATGTCAATACTTTTTACTTTTACTTTTATTTACAAAATGTCCAATCCTACAATCATCTAAACTATTTCTACTCTATATTCCATATAATTTATTAAACTCTTATTTAAATACTCCGGCCTATTAGAGGAATCAAGATATAAAATTCTGGCAACTTCCCTTTGCACAAGACATTATATCTGTCCAGGGTCCATACCTCTGTGGCAGGTGTGAGCGAGTGGCTTCTCTGGAAGCTCATGTTGGAGATCTGGAGAAGCAAATTGCAACATTGAGACAGATTGACAACCTTGAATGGGGTCTGCTGCTCACTGAGCAGAGTTTAGTGAGGGCTTTTAGTGGAGTAGGAGGAGATAAGACAGCTGGGTAACGGTTTCACATGGTAGCAGGAGGGAGGGAAGATGTAAGATTTAGCCAGTCCTGACTTTGTGCAACAATTTTGAGTAAAGATGTTGGGAGCATCAGCATCAGCTCAGGAGTAGCAATGCTGTAGAATGTTGTTTTTTCTAACAGCCAGGGTGGGGTTGAGAATGTAAGAAAGGCTAGACAGGTTGTGGTAGTAGGGTACTCTATTATTATGAGTGTAGATAAGGCAATCTGATGCTCTGATTATCTCAACCAGACAGTTTGCTGTCTCCCAAGTGCTCAGGTCTGGCATATTACTAATATAATGGATGGATTATAGGAAGGAGCTAGGACAAGATCAGGAAAAGGCAAACATTTTTAATTACCATTTTTCCTCTGTATATATTAAGGAGGAAGCCATGGCAAGAAAGAGAATGCTGCAAATAATTGCTGAATAAAAACTTACATAAAATTTGTGATTGGATGACTCAACTAAAGAATGTTAATGTGAACAAAGCCTGCCTGTATTCACCCACAAGTACTTAAAGGGACACTATAGTCACCGGAACAACTTTAGCTTAATAAAGCAGTTTTGGTGAATAGAACATGCCCCTGCAGCCTCACTGCTCAATCCTCTGCCATTTAGGAGTTAAATCCCTTTGTTTATGAACCCTAGTCACACCTCCCTGCATGTGACTTGCACAGCCTTCATAAACACTTCCTGTAAAGAGAGCCCTATTTAGGCTTTCTTTATTGCAAGTTATGTTTAATTAAGATTTTCTAATCCCCTGCTATGTTAATAGCTTGCTAGACCCTGCAAGAGCCTCCTGTATGTGATTAAAGTTCAATTTAGAGATTGAGATACAATTATTTAAGGTTAATTACATCTGTTTGAAAGTGAAACCAGTTTTTTTTCATGCAGGCTCTGTCAATCATAGCCAGGGGAGGTGTGGCTAGGGCTGCATAAACAGAAACAAAGTGATTTAACTCCTAAATTACAGTGAATTGAGCAGTGACATTGCAGGGGAATGATCTATACACTAAAATTGCTTTATTTAGCTAAAGTAATTTAGGTGACTATAGTGTTCCTTTAAGGAGCTAATTGTGGAAATAAGTGAACCTCTGTTTTTAATATTTCAGGATTTTTTTTTCCTTCAAGAATTGTATGAGAGGATTGGAAGAAAGAAGTTGGGTTCCTATATTCAAAAGGGTTCAAAAGCTGTGCCTGGATTGGAAATTATGGACATCAGAGCTTAACTTCTGTGGCTAGGACAGTATTGTGAAGGGTTGTTAAGGGATACTTTTCATGAATTCATTGGAAGAACATTAGCAAAAGTATGCATGGTTTTATGATACATAGGCTATTCTACGAAGACGTAAATAGAAGTATAGATCAAGGTGTTGCATGGGATGTGATCTACTTGGATTTTGCCAAGGCATTTAATACGGTTCCGCACAATAGGTTAGTGTTCAAACTCAAAGGAATTGGTCTAGATGAAAAATTGGGTTGAAGACAGAGTACAGAGAGTTGTCATTAATGGTGAATGTCCAAGCTGAACAACAGTGGTAAGTGGTGTTCATCAGGTTTCTGTTCTGGGACCACTTTTATTTAACATATTTATAAATAATTTTGAAATAGGTATTGAAAGCCATTTTTCAGTGTTTGCAGATGACAAAAAAACAGTGTAAAGTAATACAATGTGAGTAGGAAATTGCTTTGCAGCAGTGGTATTTACAAAGATTGAGACTGGGCACTCAAATAGCAGATTAAATGTAATATCGATAAATGAAAAGTTATGCACTTTGGGGTAAAGAATGCAATTTATACCCTAAATGGTAGTGAATTAGGGATAACAACACAAAATAAGGATTTGTGAATTGTTATAGACAAGAAACTAGGCAACAATGTGCAATGTCAAACAGCAGTTGCTAAGGCCAGTAAGGTATTGTCATGTATAAAAATATGCATTACTTCTCAGGATGAAAATATAATTTTGCCTCTTTATAAGTCAATGGTAAAACCACACGTAGAATACACTGTGCAATTTTGAGCATGTATTCAAAAGAAGGATATTAAGGCACTAGAGAAAGTGCAGAGGTGCGCTAAAAAATTAATAAAAAGAATGAATTATTCTAGTTGTAAGGAATTGTTAACAAATTTAAATCTGTTTAGTTTAGAAAAATAGTGTCTCAGAGGGGATGTGATAGCATTATATCAATATATATCGGACCAAGACAAACCATTGTCTGGAAATCTATTCATACTCAAACAGGACTATACATGGGGCACAAGGTCACGGTTTTAGACTCAAAGAAAGGAGATTGATTTTAAGGCAAAGGACAGATTTTTACAGTAAGAACAATAAGGATGTGGAATTCTCTGCCTGGTGAGGTGGTTTTATCAGTCTGTACAGATGTTTAAACAACAACTGAATTAATATTCGCAAAAACATAATATTCAGGAATACAATTTTTAATTCGTGTGGTAATATTTTCCTTATCCAAAGAGATATCTGACTGCCATTCTGGGGTCAAGAAGGATTTTTTCCTAGTTTGTTGCAAAATTGGAAAGCGCTTAAAATGGGGTTGTTTCCCTTCTTTTGGATCAACAGCAAAAACAAATGTGAGAAAGGCTAAATGATGGATGCATGTCTCTTTTCAGACTATGTAACCATGTAACAATTGTTTCATCTTTGTCAATAAGGACAATGAATGGCAGAACTGTACTGTTCCAATAGTCGTTCATCCCTAGAGGACTATCTAGGGATTGTAGTGTCTGTGTAAGGGGGCTGTGTTAATCTTGTGTTTATGTGACCTTGGAAATGTGAGTTTGATATGTTATTACTTGGTTTACCTGCAGGGTATTAATCCACGGAATGTGGAAAAGGTATTCAGTTATACCTCATACTACGCTAGTAACATGTACTTTCTGCACCATTTAAATCATTTCCCATTTCATCTTTGAATCTTAATCCAACACACGAAGCAGGCTTTTCAATTCAGCAGCTTAATTTCCTTTTTGTATTCATAGGAGGATCAACGTGCTCTTAATGCAAAGGCCAATTGGAGAGTGTGTGTGTATATTTATATATATTCTTAATGTGCTGAATGCTGCAGCTGCATGAATATCCAAAATATAGCTTTTTAATAGTCAAGAAATTAGACAAACCACCAACATTACAACTTTAACGTTACACTATCGGCTTCATCTCATTGAACTGGTTATAGAGTCTGGAGTCCCCTGGTGCCATTATTTCATTTAGCATTTTTTTATGTTTGCATATTTTAATACTAGACGAGAGTCGCCAGCAGCTAATCCTCTCTGTGCTGCTTTGTCCATTGACATAGTATTAGCCTGAACTGCAATTGTGATTGGCTGCTTTTAGCCTATCAGAGAGCCTATTACCAGTATGCATTGGTATGGCTACAAGAAAGTGTGTAATCTCTGCTTTAACCATACCTCTAGTAGGGGCCAAACTGTGGGTGACCAGGGACCATTATTTAGTGTTAAGTGGCTCTTAATATGTATAACAGTGAATGGAAGAAGAATGCCAGGGAATTCCAGGCAATATAACCAATTCAATTAGATGAAATTGTGATAGTTCTTAAAGTGCCCCTTTAATTTTAATGAATATTGTATCAAATATGTCACTATTACCACAGTTACTTATTATCACATAGTAATATTGGTATGATTAATGCAGTAAAATCTAACCAAATCACACACATGTAAATGTCTCCTTTCATCATTTTATTACCGGTGCCAGGTCCTGTTTATTATAAATATATTAGTAAATCATTTGTATGTAGCTGTTATTTTCAAAGACATAATATATATTTTAACTCAGTTTGTAGTATCACTGTAGTTCATAACTAATCTTATGATGTGTTGCATACCAGTATGGGTTAAACACCACAGTTTGTCCTATTTTGATGAATTATGTCAATAATTACGTATGGAAACAACTCGGCAATAAAACAATACAGCCTATATCTACATAACAGATAGTGTCAAATGGAAAAAAAATAGTTATTTTGAACCAATTGCAAAACTATGTATTTTTAGAGATGACGAAAGCATTTTGATAGGATAAGAAGAGATAATTATATAAGTTGCTCCAAAGATACCTGTGCAGAAACGAGGCATTCTTCATATGAACCATCCCCTAAACTTTAACAGATGGCGTATTGCAGCGTAAGAGAGGTACCACAGCTGTTACATTTAAATGTTAGGTAAATAGCACTGAATGAGCAAGAAAGACAAATGAAAGATGATACTGGTTTAAAATGCAAATACTAATCAAATCCCATTGTCTAAGATTACAAATGATAACAAATTGCATTGATTTCAAATAAACATGCATTTATCTTAATGGGTATGTAGAGATTGATCTAATCTTTTTTCTATTTACAGTAAAAATAACGTTCTAATGGTGTATATCTGAAATGGCTAAAGAAGTAGGTCACAGCCAGTGCTGTATTTAGCCGAAGGCAAACTAGGCATATGACTTGGGCGGCACTAACATTTTTTGCCTCCACCAAACGCCCACTCGGGTGTCCCCAGTGTTTCCCCCTGTCATGGGGGGATCCATAAGGTGGCCTACCTTGAGTGGGTTAACTCCTTCCAGGGTGGTTAGGCCACCAAAAGTTGCCTAACTGATGTTGGACATCCTCACGCTGTGCATGAAGACATCCAGCTTCTGCTAAATCCCCATAGGAAAGAATTGATACAATGCTTTCCTATGGGGAAGCCTAATGCAAGTGCAGAGGAGGAGCCTGACCCAGCGCTGACATGACATCGGCGCTGGATTCAGGTAAGTGACTGAATGGGTTGTGGCGGAACCCGCCTCGCCACTGGACCTTGGAGAGACCTGGCTGCCCGCCTCCTACCTGCTGACTATGGCCCCTGGTAAATTTGTACTTTTAATGCAATATTTGGGCATGTGATATTTTATATTGTTGCTACTGGCCCTTTAAGCGCCATCCGGGGACATATTATGACTTTTAGGAACAATACCCCTTTAAGACTTGGTAGCAGATTACAGTAAGGATGTCTTTTATATTATGTATGTTTCTGTGTGTTCGGCTAAATTGTATATGTGTATGCAGTATTCCCCTGATTGTTCGGTAGAATCACTCCATTCATTATACTGAGTGAAACTACCGAACAACCAGACCACCCAGGAAGAAGTGTTCCTCCAATTACCATTTGCAACAATGTTGCAAATGGGTAATTGGCAATCGATGTAATGTGTGGTTTTGTCCTCTGGGTGGCCGCCATTCGGGAAACGAACACGTGGCGGCGGCCATCTTAAACTCCTGAACAGCGGTGTTTTGCCGTCGAGTGTCTGGAACTAAAATCGGACACTCGACTAGGCAAACACCGCTGAGACCTCCAGACTTCCATGAATTTGTGTGGAAACTACTGAATGACCCGCCGTTTGGTAGAAAGAACCCCACGAACAAGGGAATTCATTTAAACCCTCCCCAGGCTCTATAACCAAGGCAATTCGTGTGTTTTCATTCCCTTTTCTGTGACCGAATGCAGGGCCAAAATACATGGAACTATTTTCGGATACTTTTGCCATGCAGTCGGCCAAAATTTTAACCCTCCATAATTCCCGAACCCCTGGTCCGATCTGGGTGATTTTTGGATATGTGTCTCACCCAGATCAGGGCTACCAGGGGATGTAACATTTAAAGGGGTAACCCTATGTTTAGGGGTACATCCAGTAACCCAGGGAATTTGTGTCTGTACTAATGGGATTATGTATCACACTAAGGGGAGGAGATGTGTGGGAGGTAACTGGTACATTATTGGCTGGGGTACTAATTGTTGTGGATCCCTCCCTTGCATGGGAGAATGTCTTAAAAGGAGGTGGTGTGAATAAATCTTGAGTTCCTGCTTAACCCTCAAAGTGAAGTGTCGTCTCATTATTGGGGAAGGATTTATTGTATGCTGTTCCAGTTTGACTGCTAGGAGTCTAAACCCATCCGTATGGTTTTTGCCTATTCAGCTGTTTATAGCATTCATATGCTTGAGAGAAGGTATACGCTTCTCCGGTTCGGTGATTGTGGTGTCTGCCAGAGTGCTTGGAGTCCTCAGGAAATGCTAGGAGCATCCTTTAACGGAGGTACCCAGTCGGGGTGCCAGGTGATCCGTTACATGGGTTTTAACCCCTTCAGTGCCGAGTGGCAGGAGGGGAAGAGCACAAGGGAGGGGGGTACTATAGTATCCTTCTAAAAGGAGTAGGAAAAGGTGGAATCTAAAGCGGAAGGGGTGGGTTCTTAATCAGATCCGCTAATCAGATCTGTACAGCTACAAAGTTACATAGTTGCGTATAGTTACATAGTTACATAGGCTGAAAAGAGACATGCGTCCATCACGTTCAGACTTCCTCACATCTGTTTTTTGTCGTTGATCCAAAAGAAGGAAAAAAAACCTGTTTAAGACACTTCCAATTTTGCAAAAACTAGAAAAAAAAATTCCTTCTTGACCTTGAGAATGGCAGTCAGATTCATGCTTGGATCAAGAAGCTATTGCCCCACTAATTAAATGTATATCCTTGAATATTATGTTTTTGAAGATTCCATGGATCATGGACAATGAAAAAATATTAGAATTTGGCATTTTTGTACAAAAGGGACATTTCTGAGTATTCATTTTATTTAGTTTTTACTTCATTTTTACTGAATTATGTCTATTCATCAATCTCTTTCACAAGATTTGAACATCGTGAAATTTGGCAGTTGTACCTGATGACTGTTAATCAACATATATTAATTTTGGTAATAATATATATAATAGTTAATAATCCTTTATCATATTGGCATATGTAACTTCAAGTACGCAAAGTAAGTGTTTTACATCATAATTTATAATGTGCAATTTATTTTAATGCAAATAATTGTCAAACTATGACTGTTTTCAATTTGAAGAATATTGTTTTACTTGTCTATATTTTGTATGTACATCAGCTCTTTCTGCCTTTTAATATAACATGAAACACAGCGATCATTCTTCGCTGTCTAAACCTGTTCTGGTTCTAAGATAAATGGGATGTTCAAAATGAAATGTACCTATGACTGTTTGCTACTATATATATAAAATGTCTCATTTAGTCTCATATGTGGTTTTCCAAGAGGAAAATGTTACAAGAGGTGATTTATCTCAGTCTAACATGTTTGCATCATTGAGTACTGGAAATTTAGAAAAGGTCTAGCAGCAGTTTTGGAAAGTTGAATTGCAATGTGCCCTTATAGAATACACCAAGTCTTCCTTTTGAACCCATACATACTCGTATTCTATGTTTGATTGTTTTAAACAAATGGCCTTAAAAAATTTTAGATGAGAAGAATGGAACATGATTTGCTGAAATCATTGTATTTTTTTGTTAAATGTTGATATATGTTAAAGATTACTTAGTATTAGTAAATTCTATAATGGAACATTATAAACAATTTAATTACTACAGTTTAGTGAGAGGGTATGTTGTTAAGGGGACATTCCAGACCCCTGACGCACTTTAGCTTGCTGAAATGCTTTACGTGTGACGAGTGTGACCTATTTTTCCATTCTACAATAATTGCAGATTTCAAAAGAAACTGGCACTTTTATAAATTAATTTTGTGATACCCCCAGACTGTCAATCAGACAACTAGTCCCAGAGGTCCGGTTAGGTGAGTTAGGTGGCTGCCTAAGGCCTCACACTGACTGGGACCTCAAGGCTCCCTAACTCTTCTTAGGGCAGACTGATCCATCGGAGTCTCAATCTGTGACTGAGAGCATGACACCAGGAGGGGGCCAGTCAGCTTGCACTGTGTGCAGCCAGGTATGGGGCCCCTCCACTCAGTCTGCCCTGTGGGAGACAGAGAGCCCAGCAGTGTCCAGTCTGCAGCTCTGCAGGGTGAAGAACTGCAGGTCATGTGATAGAGGTCTTGAAAGCTTGGCCAATATGAATTACCACTGCAACGCTTTGACATGTCAAGTGCCGGTGTTTACAAGATCTCTATCACAAGGTCTGCAACCCTGCACCCAGCGCAGCTGCAGACCATGTGGCTATCCCAGCAGACCACCAGAGAGGGACACCAGGGAATTGATTATTCCAATGTCGGGAGGCTTGTCATTAAAACACAGCGTCCCCACATACTGCCACCCCACACACTGTCACCTCCCTCAAACTGCCCCCTACTATGTCACCCTCCCACACACACACATTCCATTTTGTCCACCCTGAAGGGAGGCGACTGTCTGTAAAATTCTGTTTTAGCACAATATACATATTTACTTTAAAACCTTAGAATTAATAAACTCCAACAAAGCTAAAACATACATATTATTTCTCCAACTTCACCTGTAATTATTTCATGATTCAAACAGCAATAATCTAAGCTTTCCTGTTGATTATTGTTCTTCATTATTTTTCACTGACTAATGTACATGCTGTCGGGGTATAAATCTTGTCCCTTTGTGGGTAATTACAATGTTCCCATGCTCTCCAATTACATGGTTAGGTAAGACTTATTAGCAAGTAAACTGCATTCAGATATTGCTTGGCCCTTCATGTATATTTTGTGTTTCCCCTGCTTTCCCTTCAAAGTTGAAAGTTCTTCTTAGCTCATTTTAATTGGCAGAGCATTTGGAAGAGTTCCTTTAAAAAAGGTATATAGTTCAAATTGTTCAGTGCAGCTGAGAAGACATTTAAACACACTACACATTAAAAACCAGCTTATCAAACAAAATAACCTCAATAATACGATACTGATAATTATCCCCTAGCACTTGTTAAAAAATAATACATAAGTAAGCATGTTTCAGAATGATTTTTTCTTTTTTATTTCACCAATTATCTTTAAAGTGCTCACATTCTGTTTGACATGATAGCTTAACCTCTGCTGACTAGTGAGTATTATTACCTGATATTGTGGCGTAAACCGCAATTTTTATCATTTTAAATTTCCGGATAGATTAAAATCATTGTGCTCAGAAGAGCATCATGTCTGAAAATGACACTGACAAAGTAACATTAGGGAATGGGCTTAAAGCTGGAGCAATGTTTTAATGCCAGTAGGGAGGTCGAATCTGGAGGATTTATGGATAATTTTAAGGGGATTAGGGTTGTGGGGTATGGGCGCCTCATGTTTAAGGTGTCATGTATTAAAATATAGTCATATGTAAAGGAATTAATTTAATTCTTCTAGAGTTTTGTTAATATAAGTTTATACCAATCATAGGTAAAGGAATTAATTTACTTCTTCTAGAGTTTTATTAATATAAGTTTATACCAATTATGGACATGTTATGTTCAAATATTTTTATTTTCTCGATTTTTTAATACTGGCGTACCTTCACACAACTACAAATTAAATGCACACTTGTATCTCTATTTATCTCGACATGTTTAAAGTCTATTATAAAAATAAGACTAATATTCCTACAGCTAGATTGATTTAATATGCATATATTAAAACGGCGGTTGGATGTATTGGTAGATAGATCAGAAAAGATAAAAATTACACAACAAAAATATGTTATTCTTAGTGACTCAAGTGACTTTGAAATATGTGTAATGTGTTTTTATGAAATGGGATTGACTCAAAAGCAGCACACAGATATATTGTAATTTTTTTCTTGTTGCTAGTATAACCTTAATTTTAGTAGACATTAACTTGTAAGAATATACTATGCAAATCAATCAACCATTTCTCTAAATGTTCCATTGCTGCCCAAATTTACTAGGGCTGGGCAGGGCCAACATTTTTCCAAAGGCCACTGAGGTAGTGGCTTTTGGACAGCAAGCAGGAGAAGGTTGGTACGGCCTGTTGGGAGATCAAACATCTCCCTCACTGGCCAGCCTATATTGATCCCATATACATACACTACAGTCCCTGTTTCCCACACACAACAGACCCAATTCCGCCCAACCACACTACAGCCCCAATTTCCGCCTACATACACACAAACACTACAGCCACAATTTCCACACACACTACAGCCCCAATTTCCGCCTACATACACACAAACACTACAGCACCAATTTCCCACACACTACAGCCCCAATTTATCCTCCAAACACACACAACAGACCCATCCCACAACACATACCTCTATCCCTCAAACACCACACAGCCCCAATCTCAGCCCCAACTCACCTTACAGTTATTCACTAGAAGACAAGGAATCTACTGGGTTTGCATGTGAACTTACATTGTGGGCAAAAGTGTCTGAGGGACTGCTGGTCTATAATCATATGCTAAACACACAGGGGATGTGGTAGGAAGGATATACTCATAGGATAGGGGGGAAAGATGTGCTGTGTGTTGCGTTAAAATATCCTGTACACCTGCCAGAAGTTCTGTTATTTTTCAGTATAACCTGGTATTTATGCAATAATTTTTATTAATGGATACAATGCTACCATACAAAAAAAATCAACACACAATGAACAGGGCACTATTACTATTATGTTATATCCAATATTGAAAATCCCCTATAAACGCAAGCAAAAACAAATATGATATTTGGAAGTTATAAGGATAAAGTATAATAAGCAATAATTAACATTTTTATTTATGTCGACCAGTAGTTGATTATACAGAAATCTAAGTTTACCATAGTCTGATGAAAGAATATTCCTAGTGCTTACCATTTATCACTCTGTAGACAACTGTATTAATTTTTCAGATGTCTATGTACTCACTGAACATAATAAAGTCCTAAGCGGGGCCCTACTCACCCCTTAATAAAAATAAATAGTGATCATCAATTAGCAAACAGAGTCTTGATAGACTTGTAGATAGAAATTGATCTATAATGAATTAATAAGACTGAAGCTTAAATTCTCATTAATTATTTAACTGCATATTGCACTGTAAATATTGATATGAACAGGATATTGCAAGTGCAAGTTATGGTAAACCTTGTCAATATTGATAATGGATGATGGAATCAAAACAGATTTTAGTTTTCCAAGTTTCTTTATCCATTTAAATAATTTGATTGGAAATGTATGTCATGTAAAGCAATGACTGTCTAATCGATCTACTTTTGCTAATTAAATAATTGGTTGCTAATAGTATTTTTATTGTTATTATTGCTACTTTTTAATTGCTAATTTTTAGATAAGAGAAAAAGGGCTTTATATATGCAGTAAAATCATGTATAAGCAGAGACTATATTTGATAAATAAAATATATGTGGAAAGTAAAATAGTGGGGGGAAAAAATCAGAATTGCTGGACCTTCTCCATAGAAGGAAGAAGGAAGATTCCTTGTCAAAAAAATCAGGATAAATTACCTTTATAACAATTAAAATTGCATGCGGCTAGGACGTACGGGGGAAGGAGGTGGGAGGAGGGACGACAAAAGGACCACCACTGACAAGTTTCGTGCTTCCTGGAACTTTATCAGAGAAGTGGAATAAGTAAAATGTCCATTATGTCCGATTCAACAACCAGGATTCTATTGGTTTTTCCCATCCTTTTCATGCTGCAACAGCTTTGTGCGGTTTATTAGAGCCACTCTTTAGTAAGGACTTAGAACAGAGTACCAGAATGGTGTCCCCAATGTCTGCTGTTGGTGGTGGTTGGCAGTGATTTATCTGATGATGAGAATTCTGTTTCCCACACCACGGCAGACATAGCACTTTTACTTCTGGCCCAGGAGCTTCTCAACTATGAGTATAAAGAACCATAGGAATCAGAAGAGGAGAGTGTGGAGCGGACAGGTAGCAGTCCAATATTTTCTCTGGCAGCTAGTGTGCACTTGCCTCCTGCATTGTCCACCATCTTCAAGTCCATCTGTATCTGCTATAGAATCTCCTTACTTAATGGTTACAGTTGTGACATCAGTTGTACCTGCTACCACTGGCACAAGTATCTCACCCACTGTCAATATTACCATCATCAATACCACCACCATCAACAATGCCATAACCATCAACATCTCCATCACCTGTATCAGCACCATCAACATTTTCATTAGCATTAATCAACCAAGTGCAAGTGTGAAGGTAAGTGATGCAACAACTTCCACTGCCACCCATGCAAATTAACCTTCATCTTTAGCAGATGCAAGGCAAGGTGGGGGCTAACAAAGCAAAGTTTCCTCAAAGGAAGCCGATTTGCAAAATGTAAATTGTGCAGCAAGGAAGTGAGTACGGGTCGAGTGAAGGGCCATCTCACTAGTGCCGGTATTAAGCAATATCAGTAAAAGTAGCACAAATCTGCATTACTGTGGGAAGAAGCAGACCAATAGGTACTAGGGTAGCAGCAGGTCTGCTGGTCCTGTATCTGATTCTATCCTGTTGTCACCACCTACCACCAGTGCTACCTCCACTACTTCTACCACCAACCTTAGGCAGAGCAGGAAGGATGAGGATACTGCCTGTAAAAAATGCCTAGCTGCTACTGCCAGTGCCAGTTACACCAACTTCGATTCACTGATTTAGAATTGTTTTACTGATTTGTGAAAATAATTTTGTATTTCTGGTAAGAGATAAATTATTTTGCCTTTAATACTCCGAGCACCATAACCACTAAAATAAACTCTAGTGGTTATGGTGCCAGTTGTCCACTGGCTTCCCACCAATATAAGCAGAAAACCATTTGCTAACGGTTCTTGCCTGTGGTTCACTGGGCACTGCTCTCTTTCTCTTCTGTTTTGGTATGAGTTTTGGAACCTCTTGCTAGGAGCTCATTGGCTGAGAGTGTCGGCTGATGCTCTCAGTCAATGAGCTAAGCCCTGCATCACTAGGTTTACAGGTAGCTGGATACCAAGAGCTTCCAAATCCCAGGTAAGAAGTTAAACCATTAGTAGCAAATTTTCCAATAACAAGTCATTAGGAAGAGCGGAATAGATGCAAGAGGCATCAGAGGGTGTCATCAGTTAGCAAATTATTCAATCAAGAATTGGGAAATGGATCCCAGCCACTCATTAAACGAGGACTTAGCTTGCTTGAAAGAGTTGCATCCCGGCACCCTCTCAAATTTGTTCCACTGGGACTAGACTTGCTGGCCTAGTGACAAACACCTCATCAGGTGTCAGTCCTAATAAATGTTTTTAGCTTGCAAGAGAAGAGTTAGAGCTAGTTAGCATGGACTTCAGTCATGCCGGAATTGTATGGAGGTTTGGAAATACAATTTGTTGCGCTGTACATCAGAACTGTCATTACATTTTATTCTTTCTGTCCCACAAGTTAACATGACAGGTGTTTTTAACTGGCAGCAATGTGTCTTTTCATATACAGCACTGAATGTCAAAACTTTGAGAGATTTCGTCTCCCGGCGGCAGCATTTACTGTCACTGCTGAAATACAGTGGTTCCGTCATTTGGTTCTGCCAGTGATTTGTATCTTGTGGTAAACCCACTAAAGTGAAATGTAAATACCGTCAAATTAAAGCTGGCAGTCTGTACTTAATCCACTTAGTCACTGTTTCATTTCAAATCCAATGTGCTGGAGTACAAAGCCAAAACAGTAAAACGTATGTTACTGTTCAAATACTTGGACTACGCTGTGTGCTCTGTAGGGAATGAGCAGAGTTTAATGCTATAGAGACCATTCTGTAATACTTCAGATACATTAAATCTGTTAATGCTACTTCAGAGTTGCAAATGTTGAATATGTCCAGGAGTGCCATAAGTATATACAGCTGTAGGTGTTCTCCTGTATAGCTAATTCCCCGTGTACGCGAGGAGAACTCTCTTGTATGAATAGGCTACACATGGAGTTCGTCACTAATGATATTCTGTAATTTTGTTCCATGCTGAGTGCCTGGAAAATGTTTAGATCTCTAGAATAAAACACAGAAAGAGAAGCCTCCAAATTTCGTTCAGAGGCTCAAAATATTACAGTTTATTGTCGGCCTTCTGGCCATCATCTTAATATCTGGGTAAAGCAAAACGTGTATCAAACTCCCATCTTTTTAAACTATCCCTGACAATACCTACTCATATCTTTCTCTGCGTGACTTAAAAAGCACAAATCAGAGGAATCCCATTGGCAAGTTGTGATTATTACCATAATAGTAAATATGTATCTCAACTGCAACTGCACTGGTTACTACTTATCATGTATGTGGAGTAAATAATGATGCCTGTCTATAAATATTAAACCATAAGTGTACAATGCATAAATATGAGTTACATTGCTTCTCGTTCACGCGTAAGTTGCCATATTTGTCAAAAAGGACATCACCCCCAATGCAAAAGTAAAACACAAGAAATGCAGAATGTTGTCCAACTTTAATTTTTTTCATCTCTTTGGCACTGAAATGGTAAAAAGACAAAACAAATAAGAGAATTTAACATTTAATTCATCTGCATATAGGCCATCTGTATTTCATAGCATTTCACATTAAAAAATACATATTTTTATAAATGCTTATAACTTTCTAAACAATGACCGAGGTGTTGGATACCATTTAGTTGCCTCTAGTATTGTATACTATAGAAGCTAAACAGAAATGTTCATAAAATACAGGTGCCTTTTATGACTCCTTTGAAGGCCACTAAACTAATGCAGCTGCAAAATTGATGTAGCACAAAGCCCAACATTTACTGCCAAGGCGTTTCCAAGTTGTGCTTAAAGTAATTATAAATGTTAATAAGCAGCAGTGCGTTTATTTTCCTTAATTACACTACAACTAATGCACAGACTGCATGTAGAAGTGCTACAGATAAACCAATTATATAATGTAGATAGCATTATCACTATGCTTCTTTCATCATCTTGTTTATAAATTTATATGTTCCATGGGCTTGTATGTCTGTTTTGCCTTTTTTTCTTCACATTTAATTTTAGGATTCTGCCAATTTAAGTTCGTGTTTTCAACTGACATATTATGGAAACTCGGTTGGAAAATAAGGATGTTTTAGGTCAGTTTAAGGAAAAACTTTATGTCCAAAATGCATATATATTATTTAATTAATAAATATTGCAAAAAATTTTTTTTAAATATGCGCGTTCAAAAAAATGCCCACAAACATTTAATAAACCCTAAAGCCCTCTTATTTCATTAGTTGCAGTACTGGCCTCAGAAGATGCAGGAAGAGATTATTCCAGGAGTCTGACTGACAGCCCAGGGACAAATTCTACACACAGAAAAAAAATATTTATCTCTTGAATGAGTAATTTAAAAAAAGAAAGGCTAGAGAGATAGGGTCTTTACACCATAACCACTTCAGTATAATGAAGTGTTTATGATGCTCAGAGTGACCCTTTGAGCCAGCAACATCAATCTGTCTCATATTCAGAATAGGAGAGTATTATGAAAATTGATGTCTGCAGTCAAAGTTTTTTGTAGTCGGTGCCACAATGTGCTCAGCAAAACATGTGTCTGCTGATGTGTATTTTGGGAGTTTAGCCTCAAGAACCTTACACAGGTTATTAGGGGGTATTATTAAGGAGTACATGGGTTATAGGTATATTTCTAATGTCCAATGGTGACATAAATGTTCATTCTCTTCTCACAGAAATAGCCATTCATAAAATATTCCCACTTTCCTTCCACAAATATTTAAAAAGTGCAAAATAAAATATTCACAAACCAGTATATATGGCTTTAATGAGCTCTCAAACTTTAAATTGTAGGCGTTATAGTCATTGTTAGGTGGAGCTTTCGGGGCTGTAGCCCTGAAGCGGGCTTGTTTGTTTGTTTTTTCAATTTTAAGTTGTTTCTCAAAGCAGCCACCAGATATAAAAGAAAGGTCACAAATATAATGCTTTGCAAGAATACTTAGCGGATGTGGTTGATGCCCCCAAGTGACTATCGGGAAGGAGTGCTGCAGATCAGAAATTTGCTGTACTGCACACCCCTCTATTAGTTACGTAGCCTGGCAAGATTACACTAAATACCTAGCTGTGCAGCATGTGCTTGTCTCCGGCTAAGCTATCCTGAAGTGCACACATGCATGGATAGTGAGACGGGGACATAAAATGGGACACGTCATGACTTCGCCAACTCTCTGTTATTGTAGGGGTCACCAAGTTTTACTTTGGGCTTAATCCCCAGTTGTTTCTGGAGCCTAGCAATGCAAATGATAGGTGTAGTATGATTGTTTGGACTATACCAGATAACTGTGTGAAATTATAACATTTACCCCAAGGTAAATTAAGGTTTCCACAAAACTCGATAAACTGTATGATCAGTTTGGTCTTGGAATACTGCAGGATTGGCTGGGAAGTTTTTCTATTTTGTAGCCAAATATCTCAAGTAGATGGGATGAAACTTGTTAATATACTTCCATTGAAAAGATTATATACATAAATAAACCCAACATGAATCAATATCAGGACACAGGAGAGCTGATCATTAGTGGCCATTATGTTGCTAAATAGCATGATTCCTTGGCCAAGTGTCTGAAGTAAAAAGATGGCTCTTGTTAATTTTACTTCCATTGCAAGAATTCCATACATAAACCAACCTAATCCGGGTCAATATCAGGAGACAGGAGACTGAATATGTGTGGCCAATATGTTGCTAAGTGACTAGATCCATTGGGAATAATTCACACTGTATGGGCTGCATATATTTAACTAGCATCAAAAAATATTTCTAGTAAAGTATCCATAATATCCATTTACATTTTGAAATAATTCTGGTTCTAGAGGAACCCCATGCAGATAAAGAAGTACACCAATGGTTATAGGAGAAGACATTGAGATCTAGAAAAATGGTTCTCAGATAATTGTTTTTGATTAAGTAACAACAATGTCCCAGCAGCTAACTTTAAAAAAAATGTATAAAACATTCATACTGGATTGTAATATAATATATAACAAAATAGTATCTCTAAATCACCTCCATTAGTCTCTTCCCACTGTCTAAATGATCTTCACTGCACTGGGCAAGGCAATGCTGCTACAGTAATCAAGATATTGATGATAGTTGTATTGAATCTGAAAAATGTGATTACTTGTTTCAAGCAATGGGGAGCCAACAGTCAAATAATCTGATGATATTCCTGGCTTAGCATACCATGCTTCATAAATAGCAGGAAGAAGGAGATAAACGTCGTAGAATAGACGGGCTGGCATTGGATTTAGCTCCCCAAGCAATGGGGCGCCACTGAAATATCATGGGTTTTAAATTTAGCTCCATACCCAATGGTTAAATAGCACTGATCTAGAATAAAAAAGAGCCAGAGTCAGGAAATACCCAAATGTTTCAAACGAATAGTTACAAAGTGAAACTTGATTTATCTAGAGTCAGGACAGATAGAAGTAAAGTAAAAATAAGGGCGATAAGAACAAGAGAAATAACACACAAAAATAACATTCGCAAAGCAAGTCAGGTTGATCTGGTTGAAGACATGCTGGGTTTAAATTGTCCTGTAATTCTCAATTAGCCAGATCTAGGACAGCTATTAGTGCTGTAATAGAAAATAATGAGAAGTCTGTAGGTAAGAGGACTACTTTAATGAGTCTTTTCATAAAACAGTGGTTCTGATGGGTAATGCAGAGAGCATGTGTATTAACAAATGTAAAAATTCTGGTTCAAATCTTCACATGTTTTCGATTCTCCAATAAGACAAAATATGTGGAAATTGGACATTTATCGAGGTTTGTAAGACTTGTGTTTATATATAAACCATCAAAATGAAAATTTTTAAGGCTTTCTTAGAATTAAATTCATGTTTTTTCAGTTTTCTTTTCCTTATGCTCCTTGTATCTCAATAATTATAACCCCCTCTTTGCCACTCTCCTCATTTATATTCATTGCCGTTACTTGCTGCGGATCTGAAAGGGGACCTGTCATGACTCAAACAACTTGCACTTTTTTAGACTGAGCATAATATTTTATCTATACATTGTGCTAGCAGTTAATATCTGGGCGCCTCCATTGTAATCTTCTCTTTCAATGAAGTCTGCAGTTTACCTTCTGTGGGATTATTTTTACTGCTGGATCAGTTTAACAACTGAAATGGAACTTTTGCAACTCAAATGGAACTCCACCAATTGCCCAAATTTACCAACGATCCCGACTTTTTCTCATGTACAACTAAAAAACAATGAGTTTAAAAACAATAAAACCAAGGAGAAACAGAGGGACAAAAAAGATTGCATTAAAAGCAAAACCTGCAAAGTGGCATAGCCGCTTTAAAACCATTATGCCCTGTACAGATATCATGTCCTGCCCACAACCTCTTTATTATTTTATTCTCTAAATAAACTTTTGTTCCTCTGTCATATTATATAAAAGACATTGCTGGTACCATCCTAAGACTTACCTAGAGATTTCACAAATTGCAGGAAATATATAAAACTCAGATTGTCAAATTAGCTATTATAAACTATACACTTATTAACACATTTCCTGCAAACCTTGTACCCTTTGATTTGTTTGGTAATTCTTTTCAATCATGATGAAAAAAAATACCTTCTTTTACATTCCCATATTCAACCTCACCAGTCAAATAATCTGCTGATATTCCTGGCTTAGCATATCATGCTTCATAAATAGCAGGAAGAAGGAGATAAATGTACTAGGATAGACGGGCTGGCATTGGATTTAACCAGACAACTGTATTTACCTGTCTGTATATAACTGTGCCCACTTACAGTCACTCACTATAATGTGAATTGTTAGTGAATTGTTGAGCCCTTTAAAATGCATGTCTTGTGAACACTTTCATAAGGAGAGTTCCTGTCCTCCAGGTCAACTATCTGCTCAAAGAAATGTCTGATAAATACAGTAAAAATAAGTTCTGTCGGAAATCCACCTGAATGAAAGCATGTACAACGGGGAGACTTTGAATATTTAGCAATTTGCAGAACTGATCTGGAGCACTAGGCATTGTACCACCAGTGCGTAACACAAGCAACGTGCGTTTCTAGAACTAATGAGGGTAATAATAATCAAGAGAGGAGCTTTCAGGCTTTGCTTAAGGAATTTGTGAACTAGAATTATGAAGGCATCTACCACCTCAAATTCATTAAAAAGAATAAAGCAAAGCGGCTCCATTCCCTCTCTTTAAAGTAAGTGAAGACATACTGTGAAGATCTGCAACACATGTTGGAGGAGAAACAAATGAGATGCCCACTGAAGAAGCTTGCAGTGCTGAAGATGGATCACGGAGAGATCACCAAAATAGAAACAGGGATCTGAAGGACATTTATAAACCTCTCCTGTTCCTGCAGAAAATGCACATCTCATTCCCATTAGGGTCAGTCTTGCTAGAGGAGGGTGGAAGGCAGGCAGAGCGAGGTTAGCTATAAACATCTGTAGCAAGGCTCATCACGATGAGAGTTTTAGTCTACAGCAACTTGGTTCCAAATATGTTTAGATGATTATAGCAGTGCACTCACTAGGCTGAAGTTGCATTTCAGAATATCAGAGTTTGTGTTATTTGTTATGGCTGTGGGAGATGGCACAAGAACACATTTGTAGAAGGGTTCTCCTGCTTCTTTCTTGTCAATCATTTCTATGCATATACCTACAGGTAAGATCTCTATATAGATAATTTAGTGAGGATAGGGACTTTGTTTAAAATAGATATAGAAAAATCCATACATTTGCTACCAATTTGCTAACATAAGCAAGGTTATTTAATAAAGTGAAAATTCAAAGTTAATTTAAAATTTAAGGTCACAGTAGTCGAATAGAAAGCATAGCTGTCTTAGATAATTTTTCACATTCGGCTATATTTACCTTGAATTTGATATTCTCTTTGGATTCACTTTGAATTCTCACTTTAGTAAATAACCCTGAATAAATAAATGAAAATGTATTTTTTTTAAGTAGATAGCTATTAATGTGTACTATTACAGGTACACGTTAACATTCTCTTGCCACTTATTATCAGTCCAACCTATATCACCAACTTATAAATAAAATTGTTATCACCAACCTATAAATAAAATTGTTCACATGTTCATGATTAACAGAACATATACCGTATAAACTCAAGTATAAGTCAAGCTACTGGTAAATTTCTAAATAAAATTAGATCCCCAAAAAAATTACATTAATTGAATATTTATTTTGTGTATATAATGAATGCCAGCACGTCTGGGCTGCTCAGTTGCTTGGCTCCGCCCCCTCTAATTATTATTATTTGTGTGTATATAATGCAGAGTGTGTGTGTATGAATGCAGTGTGTGTAGTGTGTGTGTATATAATGCAGTGTGTGTGTGTGTGTATGAATCCAGTGTGTGTAGTGTGTATGAATGCAGTGTGTGTAGTGTGTGTATGAATGCAGTGTGTGTGTGTGTGTGTGTGTGTGTGAATGCAGTGTGTGTGTGTATGAATGCAGTGTGTGTGTGTATGAATGCAGTGTGTGTGATGCAGAGTGCGTAACCTTGGTGGGGGGGTGGGCATTTTTATTATTTTTTTAAATGATTATTTATTTATTTTTTATTTTTGTCGTGCAGGTGATTACAAAGCATAGTCATACGCCACAACAGCGTGCTTTTGTATTTAAACATAGGCTAAACAGTGGCATGAAGGGTTTGCACATTTTTGTTTTAAAAGAAACATAGTAAGCCAGGCAAATATGTCCAATCGAGTATAAATTATTTGCATTAGCTACAATGGGTTATCAGCAATAGCTTCGTCAGGATGCCACAACAGCGTATTCATACCGTGGCATGCAGATTAGGTAGTGGCATGTATTTTTGCACATTTTTATGTAAGTTAACAAGCTTAACCTCATGAGTAGCCGGTAAAGTTCCTGAGGGCCTATCACTTATGCCTATAAAAGATTATACTGGTTAAGTCAGTTGCATTACAGGCTGAGATAAACACTAAAAACATAAGCAAATGAAATAATAACCGGTGGAACATACATGATAAATTGCTATGTTGCTGTAAGTTACTGCTGTCTAATCTTGCCTCCATTTTATAGATAGGGGGGGTCAATCAGCAGTATAGTGTTGGTCAGGGCATATACATAAGGGGGTTAGTTGAGTTTAGTATCTGACTTTACTGTGGGAGAGTTCTGCATGCTCTGCTTCCATCTTAACATTAATTGGGTGTCACTGGTGGGACAATTACATAAAATTAACGATTATAACATTTGAGCAATTAAGCCTCTTCTATGCGTGAATGGATACATTGCTGGGTTTGCATTTATGAGTTATAGCAAGGCCTGGCATGGGAGACTTAATACTCAGCTAAAATAGTGTGTGAATAATGTGAGAATAAGTGGTAAGAAGAGAAAAAGGTTGTGTTAGCCAAAACATGTAAACATCAACTGATAATACAAAGAAATACGTATCACAGCCATGCATGACTGGTAATGGAGGAGTGATCTGTCATGGCAGCCAGCCTGGTGTGCCAGCACAGTCGTACAGTCAGTCAACCTATACCTCTGCTGGGCTGTGAGGCTCCATGCCAAGACAGTTTATGTAGGGCTGCCAGTGGTCCGTCCGGCGACCAGTGCAGTGTAGTTGGTATTTGCTGGTGCGTGCTGAGTATGGCCGTGTGGCCCCTGAGAGCCCTTAGGTTTCTCTTGGTGTGTCCCTGCGGCGTCGCTGGGTATGCTATTAGGTTGTGTAGTGTCCCCAGCAAGAGTGGTTGCGCAGGCTGGTGTCCAGTTCTGCCGCCGCCTGTAATATGTGATCTGCGCTGCTTTGGGTTCAGCGGAGGGCGCCGCTTGGGGTGATCTTTGGAGCTTTGTTGAGCTGGTGGTGTTGCGTCGCCTGCAGCTTAGTTGGTTGGAGAGCGTTCGCTTTCGTGTTATGTGGTACGTGGATTTGTGAGTGGTCTTGGTGTTGTGGACCACGCGGGACTTGTCTCCTTTGGGTGCCTATACGCTGGGCTTGCCGGGGTCTGCCTTTCCCGCTTTTCTGCTGCTTGGAGGTGTTGCCGGGGTCCCTGCGTTTGCCGGAGCTCCGCTGGGCTGCAGTGGGTGCACTCTGGCCGGACTGGGCATATGTACATCTCTTGGGCGCTGTAGCTTGTTGCAGATACTTAATTTGCGTTTTTGGTCCGGTCGTGGGCTGATCAGGGTGTCCAGTCCCGGCCAGCTGTCATGCTGTAGGTGCTCTGGACCTCTCACTGACCAGTGGTGGCCGATGTGGCTGGAGCTTGTGCTCCCACATGGCTTCAAACCTTGCGTTGGAGGCCACAGCCCAGTCGTCTGGGGCTGTTGCTGTGCTCGGGCAGTGTTGCCGTCGGCCATTTTAATCAGGCCTTGTGGATCTCACTTGAAGTTTTGCACCCTGGAGCAGCATGTGTCTGGATGCTTTCTGCTTGCTATGGACCGGGATATCCCCCACCGGTCCTGGGGGGGGGAAGAATTATTCCGGGGGTTCCAGTTCCTGCTTTTGTGCCCGGGGAGCAACCATCTCCCCGTGGCTCAGTCGTAGGTAGGCCGCAGGCCTCGGTGTGTCCAGTTGGCTGCGCCGGTACTCGTGTGGGGTACCGTTCGATGCAGCAGCCTCTCCCGGTTGTGAGTATCTTGGTCTGCGGCTTGTTAATCGTGGTAGCTGGGTGTAATGCCCCGATTTCTGTTCCCAGACATGGGAGCTCTCAGCTAGCACATCTGGGCTGCTCAGTTGCTTGGCTCCACCCCCTCTAATTATTATTATTTTAATATTAAATTTTGTGTTTTTTTAATATTATTATTTTTATTTTATTTTAATATTATAAATTTTTTATTATATTATTATTTAAATTTGTATTTATATTTTTTTGTCCCCCCTCCCTGCTTGATACATGGCCAGGGAGGGGGGCTCTCATTCCCTGGTGGTCCAGTGGCATGGGCTGTGTAGGAGGGGGGCTGGCTGGGGGGCTGGCAGAGAGCTGTTACTTACCTTTCCTGCAGCTCCGCCGCGCTTGTAATGAGCCCAGCAGTCCTGGTCTGTATTATGGCAATGGAAGTTGCCATAATACAGACAGTGACTCGAGTATGTGCCGAAAAAATGTGCCGAAAAACTCGTCTTATACTCGAGTATATACGGTAGTTACTTTGAAACTTAAAATACAATTACACATCTGGCCATAGTGTGTAGAATTTCTTTGTCCATTTATGAATAGGAAATCTGTCTGCCTTATGTGAACTTCATTTTTTTTTAATGAATTCAGTAGGTGCCCTTAATCACTGAGTATGAGGACTCCAAAACAAAAGCCCAGAAGGAGTAATGCCCAAATGCATTAGGGCTCTCCAAACAGATTTATATTTGTATTTTAGTTCTGTTTGCACGTATCATCATCAGTCTCAAATGATTCAGATGCTCTTTAATAAAAAAACAAAACACAAAAATGTGATATCTACCTTCCTGAGTGCATATTGCCAAATAAGCTTTGTTTTTCAGATCAGGAACGTTAAAGTAACACAGTAGGCACTATAAGAACTACATCATATTGAAGATGTTATAGCCAGGGCCTTCACTCCTACACCCCCCAGCCATACTCCCTAACAATGTACCACAGGGCTGTCACAGTCAGGGCCGGACTGGCCCACCGGGATACTGGGAAATTTCCCGGTGGGCCGTCGGCACCTGGGGCCGGGCAGACACCTGGGTCTGCTAGCGGCCGCTAGGGAGGTCTTCTGGCGGCCGCTGGGGGACTTGTCCTGGTGGCCGCTGGGGGAGCTGCGCTGGCTCTGCTCCCCAGCGCGCAGCTGAACGAGACCGGCGCCGGAATATGATGTCATATTCCGGCGTCGGTCTCATTCAGCAGCGCGCGAGGGCAGGAGAGCAGAGCCAGCGCAGCTCCCCCAGCGGCCGCCAGGACAAGTCCCCCAGCGGCCGCCAGAAGACCTCCCCAGCTGTAAAAGTCCCCCAGCGGCCGCCAGAAGACCTCCCCAGCTGTAAAAGTCCCCCAGCGGCCCACAGAAGACCTCCCCAGCGGCCCACAGAAGACCTCCCCCTGGCAGGTATTAGTAATCTATCTTGTCTGTGTTATCATGTCTGTCTGTCTGTATGGTGTGTGTGTGTGTCTGTGTTATCATGTCTGTCTGTATGGTGTGTGTCTGTCTGTCTGTGTCATGGTGTCTGTCTGTCTGTATGTGTGTGTGTCTGTCTGTCTGTGTTATCATGTCTGTGTCTGTATGGTGTGTGTGTGTGTGTGTGTCTGTCGGTCTGTGTTATCATGTCTGTCTGTCTGTATGGTGTGTGTGTCTGTCTGTGTCATGGTGTCTGTCTGTCTGTATGGTGTGTGTGTGTCTGTCTGTGTCATGGTGTCTGTCTGTATGGTGTGTGTGTCTGTCTGTCTGTCTGTCCGTCATGGTGTGTGTGTGTCTGTCCGTCATGGGGTGTGTGTGTCTCTGTCCATCATGGGGTGTGTGTGTCTCTGTCCGTCATGGGGTGTGTGTGTGTGTGTCTGTCTGTCCGTCATGCGGTGTGTGTGTGTGTGTGTGTGTCTGTCTGTCTGACATGGGGTGTGTGTCTGTCTATCCGTCATGGGGTGTGTCTGTCTGTCCATCATGGGGTGTGTCTGTCTGTCCGTCATGGGGTGTGTGTGTGTTTGCCTGTCATTCATGGGGTGTGTGTGTCTGTTCGTCATGGTGTGTGTGTTTCTGTCTGTCCGTCATGGTGTGTGTCTGTCTGTGTCATGGTCTGTCATGGTGTGTGTGTGTGTGTGTCTGTCATGGGGTGTGTATCTGTCATGGTATATGTGTGTTTCTGTGTCTGTCATGGTGTAAATGAGTGTTTAAAAATAGTGTTTTTGCTCACCTTTTTTTTTCCCCACGCAGCGTGCTGGTCTCCCCTCGACTGGCCCTGCCTCTATAGCTGAGATCATCAAGCTTGATGATCTCAGCCAATCCAATGCTTTGCCATAGGATTGGCTGCAAAACACCACTCCAATTAGCATCTCCTCATAGAGATGCATTGAATCAATGTATCTCTATGGGGAACGTTCAGCACCTACAGAGTGTGGAGGCCCTGAATGTAGGTGCTGAACGTTGTGCATCTGCTAGTGAGCTTGCTAGTGAGCTTGCTTGCATGCGTATGCCTGCTAGTGAGTGAGCTTGTGTTTTTATGTCAATGAGCTGATGTATATCAGTAAGATTGTTTGTCTATGAGGCTGTGTATCAATGAGCTTGTGTGTCATTGAAATGTCAGTGAAATTGCCTGTGTCTGCATGTGAGTATGCTTACTGTATAATTAAACGTTTTACCCTGAAAGGACCAATATTTTATATTAGAAAAAGCAATATATATATATATATATATATATATATATTTATATATATTACTCAATCATCTGTCCTGGCAAGACATAGCCTTACATATTACACGCGACAATATATGGTGCAGTGACTTATGGGGCTGGCACAAATTTTTTTTCCAGGGCTGCTTTGTATCCCCAGTCCGGCCCTGGTCACAGTCTACCACAGAGGATCATTGTATTCAGTGGTTCTCTTTGGTAGAATCAGACGTATCACAGTTAGCACCGCGCATGCACCAATGGTCCCACCTCCAGGATGACATTAGCAAAATAAGAGGCCACATCAGCACTGAGAAAATATGATTCATTTCCTTTATTCTGTTTTTGGTTATTTTGTAATACGGAGTTGGGTGGGGAAGGAAACTAAGGAGGGACTTCAAAACGATAGCGTTAGGAATAAAGATATTGTGTCTCTTTAAGTGTTTATAGGCATATGTAACAGGGTGATTACTATAGGAGTGTTAGTTCACAATATAATATATTTTGTTCATTTCTTAAGGCATAATTAATTAACGTACAAGTAGCTAAAAAATCATATTTATTCAGTGACCTTCTTGCCACCTCTCCAATCGACAGTCTTTTAACATTAATTGTTAATTAATGTTTAGAATGTGTTTTTAATTTATATTCACAATAAGAATTGCCCAAGCTGCAAACATTTAATTCCTTCATTGCAAACCCACTGATTCTCCATTGAGATCACTAAATAAAGTTAAATTCTACTTTTCGACCACTAGGTGGTGCCCTTTATTAATGGACATCTGTCTATATTTTCTAGTTTGTGCAAGTGGGACATATTTCATTTCAAAATGGCACCCCACGGTAGAGAAAACATTTACCACCTATTGGTAAAAGTCAGTTGGATTCACCAGTTTAATTAAATATATTGAATGAGAAAAAATATGTATATATAAAAAAAATAAGAGCTGTAAATCTATTTTTATTAAACATTTGAGTCTTAAAAATTACGTAGCGTGCAGTAATGAATGCAGTATGTTTGCAAAACAATGTAGCTTGAAGCTGATTAGGTCTTGGAGGCACTATAATATATATTAAGCATAAACAATTTGTTTTATATATTTTACAACGGCAGTGACAGTTTTAGTTTCATGTTAAAACTAAGCTATGGCCCGAAATTGCTGAAAGTGTATTTAACTCAATTGTTGGGCACGCAATACATTTTAACTAGTGGATTAAGATTGCTGTGTGGACTCGTGGGAGGGTTTTGTCGGCCTGAGTTTACAGTTACTCTTTCATGTGAAACCAGTGAGGAACACGTGGCGAGGAATTAAATAGAACTAAACTATATCCACCGGGGATCCAGATGGTTCATGACCCACTGAACAAAAATGTCTGTACTCGTTTTATTTTCTTCTTCCTCATATACCAAACAGCATCTTATGTGAACATTGCAAACAAATGCTTTGAATCGTCAGTGTCCTCTATGTAACGTGTTTTAAGGCCCACATTCTGCCCTTGTGGACATTTAACAGAGCAAACAATACAGAATTGAAGGGTGATGCACTGTATAGCATGTTCCAATGCATAAATGGTATTACAGAATGTCAAAAGCAGGGGCATGGAAGTTTTTAAACTAGAGGTATTATTATGTTAATGGTAAGCCAGTCTGTCAGGCAAAGGATCCAGGGAAATGAAGTCCAGTGATAGCTGATATTGCTCATCCTTGTATGCAATCAACACTTCAGGGCCAGAATGTTAATTATTCTACCACACTGATGGTTATTATTTGATTCAACGTTTGATAAGCACTGGACATCCCATAAAATATTTATCATAGGGGATTTCAGAATGTTTGTAAACATTTCTGCCAAGATACTTCCGGGTGGCAGAACGCACACGGCTTCCACTGACGGACATTCTGCTCTCTTGAAGGTAAGGGTTGTTTTTTGTGCTTGGTGGTGTGTTTTTGCAGCTGGTGTTGGCGGCTTTGTTGGCAGTCCAGGGCATGGGCTCCTTGTTCGGTGGAAGAGCAAGTTGGGAGATTCCGTGCACTAAGCTCATCGGCTTCATGGGCTGCTAGTGAGTATGTTCAGAGGAACTCAGATTTCAATAGCACTCTCTCCACTAGGAAGAACTTTTGCACAGCCGCATGCTGCTTCGGGTTCTTCTCTCAGTGAACCAAATGTCTTGCCTGCTGTGTGTGGACTCCAGACCCGCACCATGCTGCCCATCTCAAAGCACTCTAGCCCGGAAGGTAATACTAGATCGCCGGTAGTGTGGCTGTGGGAGGCTGATTGCGTCAGTCAATAAGTGTGAAATGATGATGTGCTGTGCGGACATCTGTGTGTATACGCTGTTGTAACTGGGGAGAGAGTGATCTCACTTGTTTTGTAACAATGTACTTGACGTCCGTTATGACGACTATATTTGATAGAATGTTATTAATGTTCTGTGTTCTTATATGCAGACTTTATTTTATAGACTGGGGCTCGGGCGGGGGGCTCGGGTTCTGGATTGCCGGTGGGGCTGCCGGCGTCGGCTGTGGAAGTGCATTGACAAGCATGAAGAATAATTTTTGTGATACTTGTTAATCTATGGAATGCACGGTAGACAGACAGAAAACTGTCTGAGAATTGCAGTATATGTACAGGGCTTTTGCCACCCGGAAGAACTTCTATTATTGCTGTGACGTCATAGTGAAAGCTCGTATATAGGATGATGGTAAGGGAAGTGCAAACTGTATTGTTCAAAAAGTTACCAGTAATTACATTATTATTATTATTTATAAAGGGCCAACAAATTCTGCAGCGCTGTACAATACCAGTTAATGTCCTGCTGTAAGATAACATCTAGCCTCAAATATTGTATCTAGTGTGATATATATTTTACATTATGCACAGACAACTGGGGTTTCCCTGGCTGATGGTACTCTTGCATAGGTTCAAGCATTCCTGTTAAGGAGGAAGAGTGTTGTTTCTAAAAACACACACTGTTTCTAGAAACAACAACTGGATACATTCTTGCAAGAAAATAATATTCTGGGATATAATATTTAACATGTGGGTTAACAGTTTCTAGATTCAAGGAGATCTGTCTGCTATTCTGGGGTCGAGAAGGATATTTCTCCTAGTTTGTTGCAAAATTGGAAAGAATGTCAAACTAGTTTTTTTGCCTTCTTCTGGATCAACAGCAGAAACAGATGAACACAAGTCATTTTTCAGCCCATGTAACTATGTAACTATGTACCAATGTAAGCATGCTTGAATATAACTGTGATCCACAACAATAAACTAATAGTAGTGTATGATAAAGCTACAGATTTTTCAGCCTCTGTAACTATGTAAGGATACTTGAATATAACGAGATCATACCTGTCCCTTGTTCTCCCAAAGGGCAGCACTCTACTCTCGCCTCCAGCTCTACTTCACTCTCACCTTATTTGATTGCTATCTCCTGTCCTAATGTGTTTTATACCACAGCTCCTATAGACTGTAAGCTCTTTGAGCAGGGTCCTCTTCAACCGCTCGTTCCTGTAAGTTTTTTGTAATTGTCCTGTTTATAATTAAATCCTCACCCTGCCCCCCCCCCTCCCCTTTATAATATTGTAAAGCGCTACAGAATCTGTTGGCACTATATAAATGGCAATAATAATAATAAAACAGTATCAGTAGTGTATGATTAAACTGCACAAAATGTTTATAGCTTAATTTGTATAAAGAAATCACTTCCCTTTGCCACAAACATATTTTTTTCCTGAATCCAGTGATGTAAAAGTACAGGTTTACTGCTTTTTTAGTCGAGGGTCACTCAAAAGTTCCTTCATCTATTATTACACCATAGCTAAAGATTTTTTACTATCATTATTATTATTTTTATTTATAGAGCACTTTAACTCAGATGAGCACATACCCCCTAGGCACACATATTGAATTTTGCCACCATAAAATAACATAAAAATGTCTAGTGTCAGATGACACAACGTGATTAAGTTATTTAGTCTCACCTAACTTATTTTACAGTAAAAACACTAGTGTTTTATCATTCACTCACTCCTGGGTGCAGGGGTGAAGACCCATACCATTGGTACTATACTGTGACAGAGTGACATACAGGGGCACTATTAGATTAATGGACGTGGTTGACCATGGATAATTCTCACTGTGAATCTGTAGTTGAAAGGAATTCTCCTTCCCCCTTTTCTAACACACTTCTTTTTAAAACATGATTGTAAAAGGTTTTATGGTTGTTTTGTTTGCTGCCTTAAATAACAACAGGAGTCTGGAAAGGGTTGAACTTGATGGACATGGGTCTTTTTACATTCCTCCTTGTGTAACAATTCATAAATAAGAACATAATAATAATCAGTCACTAAAATATTAGCATTTAGATAGCACCTACATGTTCCGTAGTGCTGTACAATTATAATGTGTGGATACAGAACAGCAATCAATTGACAGGCAGAATAATGTTGAGCTTACTACCTATAAGAAACTAGGCATGTTTGTTTGTTTATTACAGTATTGTTAAAGAGACACTATAGCCACCAGAACAACTACAGCTTAATGTAGTATGTCAGAATTGGATTGGCTGAGATCGTCAATTCTAATGATGTCAGCCAAAGAGGTGGATCGTAGCGGAGCTAGCATTGGCTGATCTGCGCAGCGCTGGAACAAAGGTCAATGTTTATCTTATTTAACGAGGGCAATGGGGGCTAAACAGTGTTTTAACACTATTGGGTCAGTAAAACACATTTTTATTTTTAAACCTATTGTGTTTCTTTAAAGCATATAAGCTCAATTAAATAACAGAAATAAAAAAAAGATAAATAGGAAACCACAATAATAAACGGATCTCTTTGCCTTAAAATTAGCTGATTGTTGCTAAAATGCTGTCTAAATCTTTTTCTGTTCTATAGAATTGTCAATACATATTTCTCTATTTAACTATGGCAAGCTACAAAATACAGTGGTACCTCGGTTTACGAACTTAATGCGTTCTCCGGGGCGTTCGGTTTCCCATAGCAATCCATTGAAAACCAATTAATCCGTTCTGGAGGTCAGAAAAAAGTCAAAATGAGCTGGCATGGAAACTAACCCACAATGCAGAACACACAGTAAAAGGCATGCAAACAATGAAGCCCAGCTCCCTACCTTTCCACCGCTAGAGAAATGCACCAAAAAAGTTCAGAAAAGTTCCAAAACCACTGCAAAAAATTTCCAGAATGGCTCCAAAACTCGATGCAAAAGTCGCTCCAACCCCTCCACACTCGACACCACATGCTACCGACAGACTCCAGCATGCACGGGGGTGTAGCTATAAACCTCCCAAGCGCAATGCAACCTGGGGAAACTTGCTTTGTATTGCGAAAAACAATTGTCAACCGAGGCATTATTTTCAATGGATTTTCATTTGTAAACCGAAAATTATGTTAACCGAGGCGTTTGTGAACCTGAGGTACCACTGTAGTAGAATTAAAATCTCAGTGCCTGGTGATATTTTTTAAAGAACCAGTATCATCCAAACGTAGATTGATGCAAAGTAGACTAGTGGCATTTAAAGTAAGCTTCAAGTCCTTCATACCCAATAATTGCTCTAACAGTATTTTTCCTTCCTCTGTTCTTTTCATTTTCTCCATTTCACTAGGACTTTAGCTGCTCAGCTGTATAGTGAAAGTATCGGAATATAAAGCAATCTCAATGTACTACTAGTGAGGGAAAAGCCCACAGGCAGTTGAATACCAAAAGAGACAAAAAAATTTAAAATGGTGCAATCGCCTTGTCAATAATCTATAATTCCAAGATTATAGAATATTACCTTTTTGATGGTACAGAAAAGGTTCCGTTAAATAATCAATGCACAATATGTTGATAAAATAGGATACAGTAGCAGTTAATATTTAGAAATGCCCATTAGTCTCTGGAGCACACCAAAGTTTTCATTTTGGAATGTTCCTATTTTTGTTTTTGTTTTTTTGCTTTACTGTGTGGTGTTGCGGGGATTAAGCTCCTATGAGCCATGTTAGACATTAATGTCCTCTCCAATCTAGCCTCGGATGCAAAAAGACTGACATCAAATCATGGCCGGTGTTAAGTCACTAAACCTGGCAGATTGGAAAGCGTTTGTGTCTATTATGTTGGAGGGATACACTGGGCTTTTATACATAGCACAGATCAGCTCATCCAATAATCGTATAGTGCAAGGGATTAGGTATTCACCCACTGGGGGCAGCACTGAGGCAATAGCTCTCATCCTAAACTGGGAGCTGAGACAAACAAAGATAAATCTGTACGCACATGAACCAAGGAGCTTACATTATACAGGAATAAAAGAAGAAAGAACAACAGAATAATTGTAACAGCTGTTCATTCACTAATTGATGCTACTGGAGGCTGAAACAAGGTTTAAATGACAGTTGTGCTCTTTAGGGAATTCAGAAGCTTGCTACGGTGTTTATTACACTCAAAACATCTTAACGTGTTGTTACCCATTCGACAAAGCTCAGTGCAATATGCCCCATTTTATTTCCCAGTTACATTGTAGGAAACACAAAGGAAATATGATAAACGCACACTTAGAATGTGCCCAACGATACAACATTTCCTTTAAAAAATAATGATATTAAAAGTTGAAATTTATACAAATGAGCTGTGTATGTAAATGTATTTATTATGTAAATGTTATGTATTCTATTACAATTTTCAGTGGATTAGAATATTCATTATATGTTTACTAAATGAGATGCCCGGCATTTAACAGCAACAAGAGAGACAGTTATAGACAAGACAAGAAAAAGCTTCTGGAAACATATCCTCTCAGAAAAGATGTGTGCAGTGTGTTACACTCATTTTGTTGTAGGTCATAAAATTTCAGCAGCCACCATTTTAGTTCCCACCCCTCACCCAGCTGTAGTAAAATGGAGATTTAGAACAGAATAATTGCACAGTACACACATGGTACAGCTGCTGCTTCACATATCAACATGAAATGTGCTGACTGAAGAAAACATTGTCTTAAGTGTAGGAAAAACACCTTAACCAGTAGGAGATATTGTGTAAAACATACATATATATATATATATATTTATATTTGTTATAATTAATATATGCACACAGTCATACACACACACACATATTTATGAGTGTGCGTGTGCGTATGTGTATATATGTGTGTGTGTGTGTGTGTGTGTGTGTGTGTGAATGTAGTACAAAATGTCAAAAATATACCTATTTGTAAAAATGGAATGATGAAAATACATACTACATAATGAACTATGACTGGCTGTGTCTTCCTATGTTATAAATCGTATTTTTTTTTTCATTTTCATTATTCATTCTGTTTTGATTTGCTCTTCATCTTAAAATTTGTTGTGTTTCATCATCAGATTGTGGTGAATTGACCAGGAATCTGCAAAGTTTAGACCAAAATAAAAATGTAAAATAATTATTTTAAGCATTGTTTTTAGCAAATGGTTTTTAAATTCCTTTTTAATAAACTGTTTAGTGATCAAAATCCCTATTAAGTTTTTGAAACGGTTAAACTGTTGCGATATTTCATCTTACAAATATGGCGCTTTACTGCAAATTCAAACCTTATGTTACCAGCCACTTCCAGCAGGGGTCAGTATCAATAAAGGCGGAAGCTTTATGTCATTGCTGGCAATCACTAAGATGGCATGTCTACTGGTCAAGTTTTTAACAGGCACATTGTAATTTTGAGAAAATCAGTGTTCACTTTATTTGACAGATCATGTAACTTACATAAGAATAGCTTGTTAAGCTAATAAATCGGATATTATGGAGTAAAAATTAGAATTTGTCAGCAACACCCCAATAATATAGAAATGATGTGATTACTCTGAATAGAAGTTAGACTTCATGAATTTAATTGGTGTCACATCCTGCCCAAGGTTCGTGAGGTCTAAATCACAATAACTTGCATTAATCTGGATAAAACCTTTCATCCAGTGACATTTTTGTATGCCGCATGCTAATTTGTGGTAAAACACTTTTAGGAAACAGTAAACATGGCAACACCAAATAATTAATTTTCTGATTTTTCTGTTTCTGTCAGTGTTCAAAGACCAGTGCACACACTGGGCCAAAAGCAAACTGCTGTATGATTAAATCCAACTGTCTGCTAAAGCTTTCAATAGGATGAATACCCTCCGTTTATCGTAAATCTTTTTAAAAGTAGGCCAAACCCATCAAGTGGATCTACCTCCTGCATTAATGGCTTGAAACTGTTGTGCATCAACATCCCATGTTCAAAGGGAATTAGTGTATTTTGGAACAACTTGTGGTGCGGGGGATACAATTAGAATTGGCAGCCAGATGTCTGTTTCGTCTGGCTGAGGCCTATCAATTGGCTGCAAATGGTCTTGGATCTAAACAGTCTGGCCCAGAGAATGTTGGACAGATAAACAAACACCTTCCAAATTGCAAACTATTCGACAAGACATGTTGCTTGGATAATTAAAAAAAAAAAGCACTTTAGACAGGAGGTCTACTTTACTTCTTGTTGTAGAGAAAAGTGTTTGAAGACTTAGGGCTAGTGAAAGATGCTCCTGCATATATTTATTACTAGAATAGAACTGACTGATTGTGTTTTATGGAAATATAACACCCTTTAACATTTCTGATAAATATCACCTTGATTTATTAATTGTCTCTTTTACCATGTCGATCAATAGCATTGCCTAACCATTGTGGCTTGAATGAAAAATAAACTGATATAGATATAAAAATGTTTTTATAATTTCTTTTCCTCATTCCGGATTCCTCTTCAACTTGCATTTGCATACTGTTTTTCATATTTATCTGCTCATTTTATGATCAACCTCATATGACATGGTATACTATTAGCTTATATGATGGAAGCTCGTGTTCATATATGTATCTAAATGCGCTCTACTTTGGGCCTAATTATAAAAAGTGAACTCTATGTCACGAAATATTTATTTTACTTTATTCACTGAAGATTGAACTGTCTGGTATTCAATGTGAATTGAAAGTGAAAATCAAATGTTATGCTACAATAGTGGTACACAGTTAAATATTGTTATGGTAACTTTAGGCAGATTGATGTAGTCGTTACTGTTTCATATTGTGATAAATTAGTTTAACAGTGATAAGAGAAATAAACTTCAACTTAAATGAACCCATGCTACAGCAGTTCACCTCCACAGTAGCCTATTAAATCCAGTTTATAGTACATTATTAAACAGGGCTTGATATAGAGTCTCTCATAAAGTCGTTGGGAGCTACTGACGAGTCGTGTGCTTCCAAAAAGCTCATCTCGAATATGAAGATTGACTTGGCCTTCTAGAGTTGCTTGATGTTGTATTATATCTGATTTGCAAAACTGTGGTACATGTTGAAATAATAGTTGTAGTTTAGCTCTTGACTCATTTCAAGAGCTAATTCAGCAATACCAGAATTAAATGTAACAAGACATTTTTGCATTTTCTGTAAATTTATTTATAAAAATATATATTTTACCAGGAAAGATACATTGAGATTTCTCTCGTTTTCAATACTTCCTCCTACGTGACTCCTCTAAATATTAAATAGAGTATTCTCCTGGTGGGATGGAAAGGGGTTGAAATGATTACCTCTAGCTATTCCACCACCGGATCTTTTGTCTTAAACTTTGAACGCTTCCCCTTCCAGAGTGTGCAAAATATTCATCTATAAAATTCTATGAAAGAGTAAAGGAATATTCCACAGATATTTATTTACATAAACAGAAATATGCCCTAGGCATTCATTGCATTTCTCATAAAAAGACATCTTATCCATCAGCTATTAAATACAATGGCTGATTGTTGATTATGTTAACAATTTCATGTGGTGCTCTATGTAACACAGTCAGGACACACATTGCAAATAAGGAGAAGAAAAAACATTGTTTAATTTCTCCAATTCTCTATGTGCTTTCAATGTGCTGACTCAGGAAGCTAAGATGGAGGCGCCCACTTACAGGATAAAAAGGTGTGTATTCTACTTTAAAAAAAAAAATTTCACATCTTGGGAAAACATATTTTTTAAATATAGGGGATAAGTATACATAATATTTAAAATCACGGGATGTGACAGATGTCTTTTAAGTTAATGTTTCCAAGAATCAATAGTATTCTTTTCATATTTCCATGGAAATTTTGCTAAATACATGTGAGAAAATTACTGAATTGTGGATATAAGTGTTCAATAAATTATGACAGTAGAGACAGGTTTTATAGAGGAACGTCCAACTCAGGAAAACAAATTATTTCAGCAAAACTTGATCACTTGAATACATTTATTCTAAAATATATATTAATAATACATTTTAAACTATACATTAGCAATGTACTTTAAATGACTGCAAACATGTTAAAGATTTCTAAGATTTTTAATATTATTCTTACTTATTCTCTATATTTAACAAATATGTATTGGTGAGGTCTGAAAAAGAAGGTGGATATCCACACCTTTATTTAACTCTATTGTGTATCTGAGTGAATGGAGTTATTTTCAGAAAAATTACACTTCCCATTTAAAATCTGTATACAAACGTATAATTGCAAGAAATTTAGAATACTCCTCTATATATCTTTCGTGGTAAGCATTACTTGCTGCTGTTCAGATTTAGGCCTTGATTTCATATGTTGAATAGGCTTTTCAAATTAGTAGATATTTTAATATAAACTTTTAAAATTAGTTCATATTTAGATTTTTCTTTAAATCTCTTTTATATATATATATATATTGATGTGTTTTATTTATATATATATTATATATGTTTGATATTTTAATGTTTTGGAAAACCTTTCCTGGTTACATACTTTGTTATTATCCAAAGTTTATCCAAAAACATTAAATAATTTGAAAAGCTGATCCAAAAATATTAAAAAATTGAGGCCTTGACTAGCTCCGTATCTATCCACCGTAATATAAACATGATAATGGCTGCCAAACAGAGGTTTACATTGCAGCCTTTTACTATAGCCAGCAGCCTTTTTACTATAGCCAGAGAATTAATTAAGCAAGGAGTACAGCAAGGAATTAAAGGACCACTATAGGCAGCCAGACCAGTTCAGCTCAATGAAGTGGTCTGGGTGCCAGGTCCATCTAGGATTAACCCAGAGAAACTGCTATGTTCCATATGGGTTAATCCAACCTCTAGTGGCTGTCTCACTGGCAGCCGCCAGAGGCGCTTCTGCGCTTCTCACTGTGATTTTCACTATGAGAAGACACCAGGGTCCACAGGAAAGCATTGATAATGCTTTCCTATGGGCTGGCTGAATGCGCGAGCGGCTCTTGCCGCGCATGCGCATTCAGCCCTGACATCGGAAGCAGGAGGAGAGTCCCAAGCGCCGAGAGAGCCCAGCGCTGGAGAAAGGTGAGTGTTTAACCCCCTTCCTCCCCCTTAAGCCCGGTGGGAGTGGGACCCTGTGGGTGGGGGCACCCTCAGGGCACTATTGTGCCAGGCAAACGAATTTGTTTTCCTGGCACTATAGTGGTCCTTTAAATACACAATTAAAACAATACTATTTGATAGTAATACTTCATGAAAAATTAAAGTTCCGTTATTACACTCAAATGACCTACTATTTAGATAAAACCATTAATATATATATCTTTTATTGAATATTTCTCTTTAGATAATTATATCATCACAATATGTTTGCCCATGGTGCATTAGAAATATGGAAACATAATTAAAAATATTGAAGAATAGAAAAAAAAAAATTTTTTTAACTTCCCCAGCACCATAGTGGAGGGTCCAGTAGAGCCGGATCCCACCCCTGCCAGGTCCTCGGCCACATGCAACTCTGATAACAGAGGGACACCAACGAGCAGACGTGACTGGGATCACGCGCCTATACAATAGACCCAGGCAAAATCTGACACCTCAAGCCTGGTAACTCCTAATGCCCTAAACATGTTTAAAGTTCAAGTTTAAGTTGTATTATTATTTTATTACCATCATAAAAATATGTCAATTTGTAACATGTACTCTGAGTAATGGAGTAATTTTGATGATTATTCAATTTTGTATGAGCATTTTACCCCAATGACAGTCATTGTCCATAACTGTGATTATTACTTCTCAGTACCATTAGTTAATTTGTTTGGTGGTATTTTATTACATAAGAATACTTGTTGAGTCTGATGATCTTTAAGGGGGCGGTGAGGTATTCTTCTAACTCATCTATTTTATTGTTTACATGTTTATCATGCTGCCTTAAAACCCATCTCTTTAAGAAAGCTTATGGCCTCCCAGAGTAACCTCTACCTCACATACCTGTCTCTTGCTCTCTCCTAAAGGGCAGCACTCTACTCTCTCCTCCGGTTTATTTGATTGTTATTTACTGTCCTAATGTGTTTTATACCCCACCTCCTATAGACTGTAAGCTCATTTGGGCAGGGTCCTCTTGAACCTATCGTTCCTGTAATTGTCCTATTTATTGTTACATCCCCCCTCTCATAATATTGTAAAGCGCTACGGAATCTGTTGGCGCTATATAAATGCCGATAATAATAATAATAATAATAATACTCACATGTAAAATCACAGCAAGTTGCCATGTGCTAAATTTTACAATATTTACACCAAAAGTAGTTTAGCTGGATATAAATCTCTAATTCAGACAAGTAGATGTTTTTTTCCAAATTGATAGTTTTGGTCTAAATCTTACAAATCAGTTGCCACCTCGCTACAGCTAAATAGACTCATACAGGGCTATCATGACTCAAGTAAAGTAACATGAACGCCAACATTTGCGAGAGTACGAGTCTTAACTATTATATACTAATATAGTTCATTTCAAAAGTCCCAATGAGTGCTTTAAATTGGATAAATTAATAAACACCCACCCATGTCATAGGAATTTCCAGTTTTACTTGTTTGATATAAATTGGTGTTACATTTTTAAGATATATCTATAAATCCTGAACAATAAAGTTACATAACACCATACGTAACATAAATAAATACAAAATATATTATAGTAAAACCTAGGCTGATAATTCAGTTTAAAGTTAAACATAAAAATAGAATGTTTTGTTTGTTAAATAATGTGCATATGACTTGATTGTATTATTTCACTTTTAGTTTGTAATGCATGAATTCTATTTAATTATTGCCTATTTTTTGTCTTACAGTGTCCACATTTCATCTTTTGTTTTCTGACACTCTTCCCTTTAATGCTAAACCTGTTTTCAATCCAATAAGAGTTTTATGGAGGCTAGTATTAGTTCGGAGTTTTATAGGTGCAAATAAAACATAATAGGGGTAATACAGGACAATACAGAAATCTTCAGGTGGCCATGGGTTTATATTCTATGCATCACTGCATCAGACATTATTAGGCTGTGAAATTCGACTGTGTAATATTGCTTTACTTCCTCTCAATCTGGTATGGTTAAGACTAAAACTTTGTTGTAGACATTAATGAGGGTTTAAAAGCAATATATCCTTCTATTTCGCCTTTAATTAGACTATTTTTGTGATTTTTTTTTAAAAAAACCTTCTTTGATGAATTATGTTTTTTGTGTGATTTTTAAGTACTTTGTTTTGTATAGAATATTCATTTTATGTTTATTTATTTTTTGTTTTGTTTATAATATGCTAGTAAACCAGTTAAAAAATGAAGGTTGCAAATAAAATTTCTTTATAGACTTAATTAGAGGAATCCAGACAGTTTTTATTTATGTATTTTCTTTTGATACTTTAACAATACCTGCTAAAGTTTTCAGGGTTCACATCCACTACTGTCCCTCCTGTAGGCTGCCAATTCCTCAACATTAATTCTTTCTTCTGAGATTTTTTATCAGTTCCTATCCACGTGTCACTTTAATGGATCCCATGTGCTGAAATGTATCCAACATCAATGCAGAACATGGCAATTTATGAGGTTCAAGACTGATGCAACTTGGATCCCCTTGTCTACATTGGTACTCGGCCCATTCATGGTTCCAGATTGACCCTGGAGGGTTTTTTTTAGTGTTTGGGGTTTCCTACCCAGCTTTATCTTAACATTTTTACTCTTTTGATATTCTTTGACCCACCTTAGCCTATACATTTCTGAACTTTTTGGCTTCCTTTGACTTAGCTTAGCCATTACCTTTTAGTAATTTTTCTTTTCACCTTCATGACGGTTCTGTGAGTTAAGCGTGACCACTCTAAGAATTGGAAATAAGCTAGTGTCCTATTTTCTCTCTATTTTGGTATCAATCTATACTTGGCATGTAGAATTTCTGGACTCGTGACAGATACATTCATAATGACTAATGGCATCTGAGAGAGATAAACTATATATAGAATTTGACTTTTTGTATTATTATAATTATCCCCTCTGCCGGTTTAAGGTGATTTTCTGCAAAAGAGTATTTAATTACTCATATTTGGTCTCTAAATTTGGCTGATATAGTTGAAAAAAAACTCTATTTGTAATATACTTTTTCTAACTGTTAAACTTTGGCCTACATTTTATAATTCAGTTTTCAGGTAGCTACAATTCTTTGCTTGGGGTCCTTAATATTTATTGTTTTGTTTTTGCAGTCTCCAGTGTGCATAGCACAGGCAAAGAGTTCATTATATATATATATATATATATATATATTACTTTATAACAGGATATCCTCAATTATACATAAAAATAATGTGTTGTGTAATATTGCATAAGTGAACTAATGTATATAAAATTGTTACTTTCCAATTCAGTATGATTCTTAATTCAATGAAAATTTTTACAAATCCCCAAACCCTTTTTTTGTTATTAATTTAATTGATGTTGACATAATGAGTTGTGTTGCTCAAAATCATAGCATCCAGCTTATATATGTTCTTTACATTTGCAGTATATTGTATAATTGAAAACTGTAACTTTAATTATGAACCTAGAAAGCACAGGGATTTGACAAAATTATAAAGTAATTAACGATAGCTGTCTTTTTTTTTTTTTTTTGCTGTCGACACCTTGCTTCATCATATTCTCAAAAATGCATTTGAAAAGCGATTAACTTCAATGATAATCCCTTTGGCCTTTGATACATTCCTGGACATGATTATTTCATTACTTGCAATATATCAATAGGATAATAATAAAATGGACTTCTGACAGACTGCCAAGAGTTTTGTGGCCTTGTAAACACAAAAGTGTTCTAATAAAATTTTATTAAGTGTTAAAAAGTCATAAAAAACAGAATAACATAAACTACAAGAATTTAATGTCCTCAGCAAATGTTGAGAATATTATTTATGCTAAATATAAATTAGAAAGGAGAATGCATAGATGTAGTGAGAAGTGAATTTCGTAAAATAAAGTAAATAATCTATAATTACACCATGGCTCATATGTATCTCATATTAAGATTCAAAATTTTCTTTAAAAAAAAACACCGTCATTTATAAGGGTAAACATTCATCAATACAATTTCTGCACAATTAAAAAAAAAAAAAAACTGCATTAAATTGTGCAAAGCATTTTGAAACAATGCATGTGTGTGTTAACCTAAGATAATAGGGGTGATCATAGCAATTTTATTTATTTTCGAGGGGAAAAAAACTATGTTTTATAGTCATGTATTGCTAAGCTGAAATGTCACTGCATTCATGTATTGTAGCTTGCACTTGTAGTACGTGTCCCATGAGCTTTGTGAGGCTTTTTCACTCAACCAGAATTGTGTAGAATTATCAAGACAAGTGCACATGTTAGGCAAACATATATAAATTGGATATATTCCTAAACTCAGTTTCTGGTTTTATATATATATATATATATTTAACAGATAAGATATAATGCACTTACTCCCTAAACCCCAACTTCAAAGCTCACAAAATGTAACAGTCTTTTTAAAAACACCCAATGGGGATTTAGTTACAGTATATGATCATACATTGCTTAAGCCTGACACAGCTGTTAAGTGAGTTAGTGTGCTGGATCTTGTATGTTGTGTTAATTAGCCCCGGCAGCACCTTTATAATGTATGCATGTTGACGTGAGTGCAGCCTATTGGAATATATTTTTTATATATATGTATATATATGCTGCTTTCCCCTTTAGGAATTAAAACTCATGTATGTTCCATAGCATCTCCAGAATTTGGGCCTTATGACTCAATTATCATTACCCCTATGCAAACCTACAACAAGAGTAAATAACAGACACAGAGTGTGATGATGGCGTAGAGCAAAATTTGGCAATAAAAGGGTTAAAAATACTTAAAAGTAAATAGTATTTTATCCAAGAAGATATACGTTGTATTATTTCTTAGCATTGCTGTCATGTGATCTGATATAGAGCTCACAGGGACATGTCTCTGATTATCTTACATTAATGGTACAGTTTTATATCTGCAACAAATTCTTGTTATTCTTCAAATTATCATAAAAATAATTATATAATAAATAAAAATAAATTACTTAAAAATATATATTTATAAAGCAGCATTGCAAACAGCAATTGAACATGTGCACAGGGAAACCCAAAATATGTTTTATTCTGTGTTTAATCAACAATGTCTTGCTAGATCTTGTGAAGTGAATGTGGGCCTTAGCCCTGCATCACAGTGAACGAAGAAGGTAGCAGTAGTCAAGTTTCAGGAAATTAACAGTAAGCACGCAGTGCACTTTATGTCCACTAGGTTGCGCTGTGAGACTAAAAATACATATGCAAAATACTGTGGTGACCCTCAAATGTACACTGAGATTTGAATAGTGTTTTGCATTTCACAAATCATTCTTTTGTTTATTTCAACATTTTTTTTACAAATAATGGGAAAAAACTGATGGTTATTAAATATTAAAGCAAATCTGTCAGCTTGTCGTGGCTTCCTTAGTTTATGGGTACATTTTGCCTTCTTGTTTCACTTTGTTTCCAGACAAACGCAGCTCACAAACCCATCCCAAACTATGCTGCTTTCATTTGCTCTTTAGCAATACTAGGAAAAAATATTCCAAGCTTTTCCCTGTATTTGTAATAAATTCAATGACTGGCGAATGTCAGCAAGAAACAAAATTCAAGGCAGATAAGTGCAAATGATCTATGTTCCATAGTATTCTAACGCTCGCCTCTTTTCAGAGAGCTCTGTACAGCCCAGTTTATTAGTTTGTGCAGTGATTCTTGGTAGCTGGACACAGATATCCTCCTGGCAAAAACCTCAATCATTAGTAAGTGTAAACGATGGGTCCGGTCCAGTTGTGAATATATTTTTGATACACTTTGTTATACCTACATATTCAGATATAACAGAAAGTGGATCACATGATCTGGACATGCAGGGTGAAGAAAGATTAAAGTGTTTATATATAAGGAAATGTAACTGCAGCATATTTCGGAACATATTATACGGCGGTGTCATTGGAGGTGTGGAGGGAGGATTGCTCTTTATAAGCTACTGAGATTTTGTAAATACCAAAAAAATTTAATTTTAAACAAGACCAGAAGTGATTTATTTACACAGGCTAATATCTAAAGATATATACAAAATATGGTTAAAGTGGCCAGATTCTGACGAATTGTGTAAGTCTCGTTTTATTACAGCCATATCTGGTGAAAATTCAGTCGTCCCAACTGAATGAGCACCATACAGTCAGTAACATTCGGTGCCTGGTTTAAAATAAGTTATTTTTGCATAAGTATTCTTATATAGAAATCACTTATTTGCCAAACGCTGGATAGAAATCGGATCTTTCCTGAAGACATGCAAATCACGTGAATAGATTCACATGCTATTTAGTTAGTTAATTTATATAAATTTGGACTATTTGCCTGTTGCCTGCAATAGAAGCCAGTGAGAAAACTTTTTTAAAAAGCCTTTGGAAGGACAAGGGTTAACCACATGGAGGCTGGACAGTAATTTCTAGCCAGCCACCAGTGAAATAAAAGCATATGGGGGATCAGTGCATGGCAGTAAAATTTGTTTCGGCCAAATCAGTTTTGCCAAAAATTAATTCAGACAACAAAATTTAGTTGACCAGTTTCAGCACATATCAAATTTGGCCATGCAAAGGATTTAGGTAAGTGATTTGGACAAAGCAAAAGAGCACAACAATGTGCCTATCATTGTACTACAAAATATTTACCTAATATCTATATGTAAACATGTTGCAGTACGATGGTAGGCTAATTTTCGCACTCTTTTACTGAAGTTAATTCCGGCATGATTAAATTGACAGAATTCTGGAATTTTTCTATTTAAATTTGGACCACATTCTGTCAATATTTGGATTTTAAGCAGTTGGTTATTCTTTAGCATTGGTTGCCAAGTTAATCATCGGTTTGTTTATTATTTATTTAATGAGGTGGTACCCGAATCACAGAACAAATGACCCAGCTCATCCATTGTCCATTTCGGTTGTTTCCGTCAGATTGCATTACATAATTCAGATGACCCTCCAACTGGCCAAAATTTGGACAAACTTCAATTGGTTGAAACTTAATGCACAGGTCTAATGGGGGTGAATATGAACCCAATTTAATTATAGGGAGTATTTTGTCTTCCCTTATTACCCATGCCATGGCTGGGGACATAGCTGATAAATGGTGAGCAGCTCACAGTTAATACATCAGCAGTGGATGCTGTCAGTAAATTAACAGGGCAGGACCTGGCAGTGGTCTCTCTCTGTGCCTCCATCTGTGGGCATTGGGTGTGCGCCAAATGTTAGAAAAGGAGGGTGGAAATTTCAATATCCTCTCTCCAGTCCCCACCCAAAGGTGGAGGTTGACAGCTATACAATAATGCATGAGGGGGATATGCCCCTCCCCCAGCCATACTCAGCGCGTAGGTCATATATTATTATTATTATTGGTATTTATATAGCGCCAGCTTATTCCACGGCATATATGTACCATATCGGTGTCTCCACAGCCCTTTGTAGGCCTATGCATTGGGTGAGTGTTAGTGTGACGAACTAAACCTCGTCACGGGTTCTTGGAGGGGCCTGCTGGTGATCCTATTGTCTCTGGACTATTGGCCTTTGCAATAGACCTTGGCTAATATACTTTAAAAAGGCTCTGTTCGTGCAATTGGGATTTTGTGGTTTGGGAACAAAACAGCCGCACGAACCAGACACCACCCGGGAGCTTGTTAAACCCTATTAACACTTAGTAACGATTCTAACCGCAGTGTTCTAATTGTTTGTCTGGGTGGCCACTGTTCGCATGAACGACCATGAGGGGCGGCCATTTTGTTTGCATGAGCGCAGGCAGTGGTGCTTGGTCGTCGAGTTCCTGGAACTAAAATCGGACACGGAACTCTCGGACAACGCTAAACTTCCATCATCACCTGCGTTTGGTTCTACACAACTTATAAGGACACTGTTCGGTGGTATCATTCGTCTGGATGAGGGGAACAAGCTCCAGGGTGAGACTATTGACTATGTTCGGTAGTTTGTTCAGTTTTTAAACTACCGAAGTAGACCGACAAGCCCTGGTTCTCTCAAACTGTTTTGGGCTGGAGCCTCGTGTGCGGTCGGTCAAATTATGACTTCCATGGAAATCCCGAACCACTGAACCGATCTGGGTGATTTTTGGATATGTTGGTCCCCCAGATTGGAGCTATCGGGTATATGACTTTTGTGGGGTTTCCATGTGTTTTGGGGGTACTTTCGGGGTGTTATTAAAATGTATGTTTTCTGTGCCTGGAGATAAGAGTTTAGTACAGTTCCTGACTCAATAATCTCACAGGCACAAGGTAGGGATTATCCTGTTTTGTGTGGGAGTATCCTGGACCTGAAAGATAATGTAATTACAGTGTTTACTTTGCCATAGTCCCCTCTCACGTCCAGTGGGGAATGCTCCTGGAATATGTCACAGTAAACCCCTTGCATGGGGACTTGCATATAAACCGGCCCGTTGGCCTGAATTAATTCATTCCTGTTGTACCCTTCATCTAGTTAAGGCTGATGTTTGGGTATACGTCTGATTGCTTGGAAAATTTACTTGGATACTGCATTTTCTTCTGGAGAACATTCGAATCAACACCTGAACTGCGAGCTATAATCACTCAGCCTTTAGCAGTTCGGGAGGAACCGAAAGCGAACGGGTATCTAAACAGGATTATGTTAGGCAGACATGCCACTTGACAACCCTTCTTGATTTAGATCCCCTCAGAGTAGCTAAACAGTCCCTACCTATCCCACCTTATACTTTTTAATAATAATACATGCAAAAGAAAATAAATGTATTTACCTTCAGCAGTCGTTTCCAAACTTGGTGTAATGGTGTGGCACTGCAGGAAATAGATAGAGAGATAGAGATAAAGAGATATGTGCCTAATCCGGACCACTATGAAAGGCATCCACGGTTCCCAGCAATAGAAAACGTCTACAGACCAGATCCTGCAACTCTACACAGACTAGATCCTGCAGTTCTATGGTGTGAGAGGGTGGGGGTATAATGTTACAACTTGGCTCCCTTTCACTCACACTCACACTCAGGATGCAGACCCACACTTTGTGTGCGTCTATGTATGACTCTGTATGTGGCTGCATGTCAATCAGTGTTTAATTGTGTGTGGCTGCATGTAAGTTGCATGTTTGAAGTGGCGACAAGAACCTCATAAACTGCACCCAGCTTTACTTTTCACATCCCCTTAGCCATTCATCGTACATTCTTTAATAACATTTCAATATTAAAAACCCCCCACAGATTATAGTACTTGTAAATCCAGCATACTTGGTTTATCTCTAAAGCTCACATATCCCCATTCTTTGTGTAATAAAATTGGGATCAGTAAAAATGCCAATTCTGACAGAAGAACATCTAGCAGAAAAACTATTGTTGTCACAGACAGGTAAGTATAGCTGAAATAAGCGTCCAGCCAATAATATTGGTATAATTATTTCCTACTAACTGTTTTCAGATGAATTATAGAGTTTTGCTACTCAGCACTTTTGGACTGAAACTTGCACAACCCAAAACCTGCTGTTTTTTGACAAGACCCCCCAGCAGGCAAAGCTGCATTCATCTACTACTTGTAAACAGCCACAAGAAGACACTGAACGACTACTCACACAGGAGACAACAAGGTATAAAAACACTGACTAATAAAATGTATATAAGGTATAAAGAGCATTAGATGGCAAAGTGACATATTGTAAAACACAAAACACCTAATAAAAAGAAATACTGTATCAAAGAAACTAAGAGAAATACAATGAATCATTCAGAGTATTCTTGTCTTTCTTAAACAATCAAAAAGTATATAGTTACAGAGAAACATTACCATACAGGCACTAACTAATGCATCTTGTTTTTTTATTAAAAAATGTTCTCTACTGATAAGTGAATTGAATAGTATTTATCCAAAATAGAGCTCAGTGTAGAAAGTGAATACCCCAGCTACATAGGCAAATGGGACAGGTAGGAGAGTAGCTGAGTCGTGCAAAATCTTTTGTACCTCATACTTAGTATCTGTAAAATACTGTACTTATTTCAGCAAAGATCAATTGTCTTAAATAAACACTCCAAGCATCAAAATAACACTAGCTTAATGAAGCAGTTTGGGTGTATAGATAATAACCCTGCAGTCTCACTGCTCAATTCTCTGCCATTTAGGAGTTAAATCATTTCAACTCTTTAACATATTATGCAGCTATAGCCACATCTCCACTGCCTGTGACTTATACAGCATTCCTACACATTTCCTTTAAAGTGTTTAAACTTCCTTTATGGCAGTTTGTTTAATTTATATTTTCCTATTTCCTGCTCTGTTAATAGCCTAGTAGAGCGTGCAGGAGCCTCCTGTGTGTGATTAAAGTTCAAATAATGGAACAGCAGACAACTTGTAAAGTGAATACACTGTGCTGCAAGATCAGGAAATGAAACCATATTTTTCATGGAGTGTGAGTCATAGCCAGGGCAAGTGCGACTAGGGCTGTGTACACAGAAACAAGAGTGATTTAACTCCTACATGGCAGGGAGGTGAGCAGTGAGACTGCAGGGGCATGATCTATACACCAAAACTGCTTCATTAAGCTAACGTTGTCTGTTGCTAAATGGATCCCTTTAACCCCTTAAGGACCAAACTTCTGGAATAAAAGGGAATCATGACATGTCACACATGTCATGTGTCCTCAAGTGGTTAAACTATTACTAAAGTTACCCAGATCACTTCATCTCAATGAATACCTGTTGAATTAACACAACACTGTAAAACATTGTAGTTTTGTAGAAACTGTAATGTTTGTGTTGCCGGGTTAACAAACCTGACAACTACTAGAGGCACTTCCGCGTTGAGAACCGAGTCAAACACCTAGAGCAACATTTGATTGGATTACATGCACACTAGCCTCCCAGTGCTTCCCTATAGAGAAGCATTGTATTGATGATATCAGCCAAGGAGGTAGGGCAGTCGTGGAGAGAGCCTCACAGCAATGGAGGAAAGGTAAATAAAACTCACCCTTTTCATGCACTGGGAGGGGGCTTTAGCTACAGGACACAAAAGTATTAGGAAAACATATTTATATATAAATCTAGTGAATCTCTCTTAATGCAGATTTATCGGTTTTCCTCCCCCTGATGATTCCTACTTTTGAGTTATGTATATGTTTACCCAAATTGGATCTCTCCACATGCCCAAAACGTGTACCCCATTAAAACTTGTGTCTCATTTGACACCCACAATTTTTGTTTATCCTCTTCCTAACCCTATATTCTGAAATCCTAACCCTCGTAACCCAAAACCCCCTTGCCATAATTCATCTATAATTAGTCTAAGTTCTTCTAGTTCAACACCCGGTAACCCTAATTCACCAAAGCCTAAGTCTACTCACCCAATTCAAGATTGGCATTGTGATGTCTTAAGAGGTGGTGATGAAACCATTCCAGTTCTCTCATGATACCTTTGTGATTAACGCTTGTTCTGGCCACAGGATTTGTAATCCAAATCTTCTAGCTGCGTCTAACGGACCCACCTACAGCTCTTTGCAGGTCTGGCTCTGCTTGCCTGAAATTAATGTATCCAAGAAAAGAAAAAGGCCAGAAACATAACATTTTATGTAAACTGGCACTTATCTCAATGGGAAACTCAAACCACACATCGTAAGGCTGCGTTTAGACATAAATATTTTTTATATAACATTTTGATGATATATTTGCTTTAATCATTGGCATAAAACTATTATCTCTATAAATTTATGCACAAGTTTATAAGTCTCAATGCAAGCAATAAACACCAATGCACATAGACACAATGTATACTAAGACCATATGTCCTCCATTTAGTCCGTTTGGTTATTAAGCCACGTCCTAGTGTGAGCTGCAACATTCTGTTTGCTCTTGAGCCAAGTGCCTTAATGGAAAAAATGTTTGCAACAAGAAAGACGATATTAACATGATGGTTCTAAGCTAAATAATATTTGATTTGTCCCATTTATGGTTAAACATTTCTTGGAAAGACTAAAAGAATTTTCTTGTGAGATGCTGGGATCTATCCTGTACGGTTTGTTGCAGCTTAAATGACAGGATAGAAGGCCCTAGTGTGAAAGATAGGAAAAAATGTTAAAAGTGAAATATAGCAGATCTTTGCTGTTGGGACAAAGCCAACCACGATGTGCAGCTTGCCAGGCGGAGTTTGTAAACTGATCAAACTATCTTAAAGTGGACCTGTCACCATAAAAACCTTTACATTAATCTATGGGGCAGGCAAAGCTGTGAAAACGCTGTGTTAAATGTTTTTAGATGATCCAGCAGTTTTAAGGGACTCAAATCACTGTAGTCTTGTCAATAGGTTTTTCTTCTTTTTCTAATTAAATTTAAGATTTTTGCAAGAAACATATTCTGCTAAAGCTTAATTCTTAAGCTTTGATTTTTTATTTAATTTTTCAGACTCAACATTGCAATCTCATACTCAAAGTTGCCTTGACGTAGCACCAAACTATGAATGTTGGGTGTGTGAGAGTGTGTGCAGTGGCAGAGTGTTGTGTGTGTGGAGGAGTTGTATAGTGAGAGCTGAGTGTTTCTGTGTGTGCTCTTAAGTTTGTGTGTTTGGTGGCTGAATTTTGTGTGTGTCAGTTTTCCCCCACCTCCTCCCTGGCTTATCTTCCCTGGTAGTCCAGTTGAGGGTGAGCAGGATTCCTGGTGGTCCGGTATGGAAGATCCATCATCTGTACCAATATGAGGTACCAACTCCTTTAAGAGCTCCATCGCATTTCCGATATTCAGTCAATGACTCGGAAGAGCAGCTGTGACAGTCTGAGTCATGTAGAAACCTTGGGTGCTCTTAACAAATCTTTTGATCTCCTTGCTGGCTCAATGAGGGCCCCTGTGAGAGCCTGGGCCATAGACGGCTGCCTTGGTCACATAGTTGGTAATTAAGCTCTGTTGATCAGGATTGTCTGAGAATTATAAACAACTTGCTACAGATTTCCAGCAAATACTAGATATTATGAAAGGAGTACTTTTTGTAATTTTGTTGTTTTGTCTTTTTTTTTTTTACATTTGTTCTTGATCTTTTTTTTAAATGGTTGTCTGTAAAGCATTAAATGAGGGTTTACTCCACTATGGGAAATCCCTTCATATAATATTATTACCCTTCTCTATAAAACAATAGTGTTAAGTATAGATTTGTGTGTTTTATTACCGTCATTCCCAATGACTGGTCATCTTCCCCACAAGATAAAAGTGACAATCAGCCCTCATTTACAGTACCCATCAGTTTGACACCAGAACAATAAAGTAAGTAGATTGATGGGATGTTAAAAAGTCGTTCACTTATTGTTCTGACATCAGAGAGATTGGGGAGGGGGATTATCTGTCACCAGAAGCTGCAACTGCAGTGAAAAATTATAACACTGATAGTTTAACGTGAAAGTCAAGGTAAAACTGGTGATTAAGATGGGAATTAACATGTCAATAGGATATTTTTAAATTAAATGTACAAAGTGTATTATAAAACTAATAGCATAATATACATCATTAAACTGATAATAAAGCCATTAATACAGTGGAGGTTTTTTTTCTTTTTCGGTGCAATTTTAATGAGAATTTATAAAGCCTTATTTTGTACTTCACACTTACAAAGGAAGGTTTATTTTCATTGCCAAGATCTGTTAAATATAGCACAATATCTAATTGAAAAATGGTATATGTGTTTAGCACATATCCAATCACATTGGATAAAACAGCAGATTTGTACATACACTGAACAAAATTATAAACGCAGCACTTTTGTTTTTGCCTACATTTTTTATGAGATGAACTCAAAGATCTAAGACTTTTTCTACGTACACAAAAGGCCTATGTCTCTCAAACATTGTTCACAAATCTGTCTAAATCTGTGTTAGTGAGCACTTCTCCTTTGCCGAGATAATCCATCCACCTTACAGGTGTGGCATATCAAGATGCTGATTAGACAGCATGATTACTGCACAGATGTGCCTTAGGCTGGCCACAGTAAAAGGCCACTCTAAAATGTGCAGTTTTACTATATTGGAAGGGTCCGGGGGGGAGGTTCCAAAAACCAGTCAGTATCTGGTGTGATCACCATTTGCCTCATGCAGTGCAACACATCCCCTTTGCATAAAGTTGATCAGGTTGTTGATTGTGGCCTGTGGAATGTTGGTCCACTCCTCTTCAATGGATGCGTGAAGTTGCTGGATATTGGCAGGACCTGGAACATGCTGTGGTATACGCCGATCTGGAGCATCCTAAACATGCTCAATGGGTGACATGTCCAGTGAGTATGCTGGCCATGCAAGAACTGGAATGTTTTCAGCTTCCAGTGCAATATGGGGCCGTGCATTATCGTGCTGTAACATGAGGTGATGGTCGTGGATGAATGGCATAATAATTGGCCTCAGGATCTCATCACGGTATCTCTTTGCATTCAAAATGCCATCAATAAAATGCACCTGTGTTCGTTGTCCATAACATATGCCTGCCCATACCATAACTCCACCGCCACCATGGGCTACTCGATCCACAACGTTAACATCAGCTAACCGCTCACCCATACGATGCCATACCCGTTGTCTGCCATTTGCCCTGTACAGTGAAAACCGGGATTCATCCATGAAGAGAACACCTCTCCAAAGAGCTAGACGCCATCCAATGTGAGCATTTGCCCACTCAAGTCACTTACAAAGACGAACTGCAGTCAGGTCGAGACCCCGATGAGGACGCAGATGAGCTTCTCTGACAGTATGTGCAGAAATTCTTTGGTTCCACACCGGTTGTTGCAGCAGCTGTCCAGCCGGCTGGTCTCAGACGATCTTGGAGGTGAAGATGCTGGATGTGGAGGTCCTAGCCTGGTGTGGTTACACATGGTCTGCGGTTATGAGGCCAGTTGGATGTACTGCCAAATTCTCTGAAACGCCTTTGGAGATGGCTTATGGTAGAAAAAATGAACATTCAATTCATGGGCAACAGTTCTGGTGGACATTCCTGCAGTCAGCATGCCAATTGTACGCTCCCTCAAAACTTGTGACATCTGTGGCATTGTGCTGTGTGATAAATCTGCACATTTTAGAGTGGCCTTTTATTGTGGCCAGCCTAAGGCACACTTGTGCAATAATCATGCTTTCTAATCAGTATCTTGATATACCAGACCTGTGAGGTCATTTTAAGGGGCACAAAAGTTTTTATTAAATATATGGTATTTCTTACCTTGCATGTTTCCAACAGGGTCTAAAATATTAGCATAGAAGTAGAATTACCTTTTTTGTCACTTACATGACTTAAATGGATAAATAAAAATGTTCAAATATCTTGCTTCTAGGCATGTTGTAGGTTTTTATTGCAGACTAAAATAATTCCTGTAGTATAATCGGTGTGCTCAGAAATATACTTTTTTTTTACCTTCTTTCTTTCCCCTCCATAGCTGCTAGAATGCAGCTGTGGGTTTTGACCTAAAAAAGGTTTCTGTAGAGCTTAAAAGCAGGGAGGATGATGCCATGTAAACCTTTTAAGCAGAAGTGCAAAAAAAAAACGAATGGAACCTCAAAGACAAATTAGTTTCTTTAGGAGTTAGAGATAGCACTGAGCAAAGGGTGAGGCAAGTTGAGCATTATGGGTTAAACTTTATTTTGTGCTGCCTGTCAAAATTAAAGACTTGATATTTTTTGGAGGGAAGGGGTTAACACATGCTCAAGCACATCAGACTAAAATAGATTAAGTTGAAAAAATTCTGTATATTAGTAGTTTAGTTATTCACTAAACAGTTTGGTGAATTGAGATGAATTGGAAATTAAATTTTTCAAACACCTGAATAAGAGAGCTTAATTTCTCCAATTGGCGTACTCCTCCAACTTGGAAACATGACCCACATTTTTTAGTTACTTTAGTTTTCACAATTAAACAAACTGCAAAAGCCTCTGTTGTCCTCCTGATCACTGTCTTTAGTTAATTGCATCGTACATGCGTGTCCACCAATCACACGTGATGTACCCGATCAGTGAACTCGGATATGTCTGGGTTACCAAAAGGAGCTGGTAATAGGAGTTCGGGTAAGTACTCTCAACTGAAGAACACAAAGCAAAAGTAAGCCAAGAGGCACAAAAAGCATGTATTTCAAGGTAGATATGCATTTAGCAAAAAGTCATGGGGAGGCTAAAATTAAAATAAAGATTTATTTTCAACTAATTGTTCCTTTAATTTACAAACTAGACTAGAAAAACAAGAGTATTAATACAGGAGCAAAGGAGCAGAGGTCATGTTTTTGTTTGGATATTCACATTCAAGAACTCACAATCAAAGGAAGAAGAATTCCGTCAAAATGAGCATGTCAGCTGCATAAGGAAGATGCTAAATTCTGTAAAAGTCATAGGGTAGGATCTTAGTCAAAATGATACACAAAAAGCCATGCTTGCTGGCCAAGGCAAAACGCCAGAGGATGTTAAATGAAGAGGGTTACAGGAACACAGAGATATGGAAATCTTGGCAGAGAAGCTAAACAAAGGCATTCCTGCTTGACTGTAATAAAATTATCTCTGGAGTTCATTTTAGTGCATTGTTTTATGGTTTTTTTTCACTAAAGGAAGAACTCTCGGGAATTCAAAATTACTTAAAATTTAAGCCCAGACAATTTGAAAACATAGCTGACTTGGATAATTTTGTAATTTTGACTAATTTGACCTATGTTTTGTCCCATGTTAGTGCTCATCATTAGGAAGAGCCCTTTTACATTTGCCACCATATTGTCTTTGACATAGGTCAGCTTAAACAGACACTATAGGCACTCAGACAACATCATCTCAATGGAGTGGTCTTGGTGATATGTCCCTGTTGTTTTAACCCGGCAACAGAAAATATTGCCGTTCTGTAGAAATAACAATGTTTATATTTGCCTTAAGTTGCTGTCACTCACCAACCACTAGAGGTGCTTCCACCGAAATAGCCAAGTGAAAATCAGCAATTTTTAACCAGATGGTTTCAGAGAGACCATCTGTTTGGTGCAACGTGGTGTTTCGCTATGCACATTTCTCTTAAAACGTGAGCAAAAGATGAGAAGTACATGCAAAAAGCACGTGAGCCTTTCATTCACCTTTCACAGTAGCAAAAAGGAGCAAAAGTAGTGCATATCCAAGACGCACTCCTGCTCTGAGCTCCTGAAACATTTGAGGATTGTGTTTTCCATCAGTTCATAAGGAAAAAGGGATGTAGAAACCATTGCATTATGGACTATGCACTAATATCCATACTGGTGAAGCTTTTCTGTGTGAGCAAAAACCACATCTTGGACATTGTTAGAAAATAACTTCTAAAAGTAAGTAAATAGCTAAATGTTGCTTACAGACCAGGCATAGATATAAAAATGTTCCATTATAAACATAAATAGCATCCAATATTCATAATACTGCCTCAAAATGCACATTATAGGAAAATTGTTCACGGACCTTTACATGGCTGAAGGCACAGACTCTTTTTTTTAAACGCTGTATGAGGGTGCACAGATAATTTTTAGTGACAAAGCCCCTTCTCAAATGCAAGGTTCAATTAATAGAAAACAAATGGTATTTTTGAATCATTCTCCCATTAGCCATGGGTTTTTATGTCATTTGCTAATGCTAACAATCCTATGTGAGTATGTATCATTATATTCTATGCTTGCTACCTGGTTACCACATATGATCACAATAAATAAAACTTCCCATAGGTCCCAAATGTCAAAATATGTGGAGACACAAAATCTATATTTAAAATTCTTAACCCCTTAAGGACCAAACTTCTGGAATAAAGGGGAATCATGACATGTCACACATGTCATGTGTCCTTAAGGGGTTAAAGGAACACTATAGGTACCCAGACCACTTCATCTCATGTGCCCCCTGTATTTACCCTGCATTTGAAAACATTGCCATTCTGCAGAACATACTGACAGCCAATAGAGGCACTTAAGAGAGACCATCTCATTGGGGCAACAAGATATTGTGCTGCACATGCACACTAACCTAACAATGCTTTCCTATGGGAATGTACTGGATTGTCTGAGATCATCAAGTCACTTTTTTAACCCTGGCTGCGCTATCAGTGACTATCACAGTATAGCATTAGGAATTTTTTTTTTTTTTTCTAACGCTTTAGTGTTCCTTTAAATAAAAATAAATAAATTTTTTCCAGGATAGAAACATCTTCATAATTCTTGTTGAGTTGTCCACTCATATAGATTTCAATGTTGATTTTATCAGCTATATTTTTCTTATTTTATAATATATTGCAATAAATTTTAATATATTTGTTGCATACAGTTTATGCGAACCACTGCTGATTCACACGTAGGAAAATGCGATTTCAAACAATGTTGCAAGTTCTCACAGGCTGTTAAAAAATATTTCTCGACAAGATGATTTAATGTTACTTATTACTATTTCTGTGTTTGTATAAAGAAGAGAAAACCTCAATTGCCTGATCACTTCATTTGACTTCGCTAAACCACTACCAATAAAACAGACGGTACAGTAGCGCTGCTTGCTACCGTTACTCTCAGCACACAGTAGCTCTGTGCTGTGATACAGCTATTCAATAATTCTTACAAGCCGGTTGCATCAATCTTCTGCTAGGAACCACAAACTGCCTTTGAAATACATAAGGACTAATGCTTATCATTTTTATTCTTGTTGATATATCTATTGCGCTGAATGTTCTTCTGATGCATTTCCATTGTCTAACATTTCAAAATAAATATAAACACTAGTGTTAACTCCACACACTGTACACAAGGTGAGCAAATAAAATGATGTGTTCATTAGAATTTAGACAGCAATTAAAATGTGGTAATTAAAAGACATCATCCTGGTAATAATGAATGTGTGGCCAGGAAGAAGGAGATTTATATAAGCTTTATACACACTGCATTTAGAGTCGGTTTGTATAATTAAATATGAAGCTGTTGAGTTACCAATTGGGAAATTTTGTAGTGTAACTGTATGTTAATTTATCATTAGTCTAATTGAAATATTTGGTGCTCCCTAAAGAAGGTTAGTGGTTAGTGCTCTCTTATATATAGGCAGTCACAGGAAGTGAAACTTAATATGGAGACACTTAAACATCTTGAGATTACAGTCACTGACTGATGTACCTGGAGATGCGACAGGACTTGTACAGAGAGCATTAGATGCTGCAGGTAGCCGTACATGAAGATAATGAGTGAGAACTCAAGACAGTTCAAGGTCAAGGCAGTAGGTAGATATGAATAGGATATAAAGGAGGAGACTATGTTTAAAAGAAGAAAAACTACCACAACAAGAGGGCATAGTCTTAAATTAGAGGGGCAAAGGTTTATAAATAATATCAGGAAGTATTACTTTACTGAGAGGGTAGTGGATGCATGAAATAGCCTTCCAGCTGAAGTGGTAGAGGTTAACACAGTGGGAGAGTTTAAGCATGCGTGGGATAGACATAAGGCTATCCTAGATATAAGATAAGGCCAGGGACTAATGAAAGTATTTAGAAAATTGGGCAGACTAGATGGGCTGAATGGTTGTTACCTGCCTTCACATTCTATGTTTTTATGATACAGATCCAAAGAGTCAGGAGATGAGATGGGGTAAAGATAAAGGATAGAGGTGCTGGGATAGCTACTGTAACAAGTTATAAAATTACTGCATGCTGGTGTGAAGATTTGGGGGATTTTTTTTTGTTTAACATATCCTCATTAACATCACTTTATATGTTTCATACTTGGTACGCAACAACGTTCCAAGTGTACATAGAGGTTTAGCAAACTGACACATATGTGTAAAGCAGCAGTCTTAAAATCTAGGTTCTAGACCAACATGAAAATCATGGAACCTCTACCACTGAAAAATAGAGAAGAAAAAAACATTCTAACAGTGTTTCCTACTTCAACAGTGCAATCTATAGTAACAAAAAAGTCCACAGGAACAATGGAATGTCTGAATACTGAAAGAAGGATGCATGTTGGCCATTGGCTCCCCTGATCTCAGTAAAACAGAGAACCACTGGGATGTGTTAGACAAGGAATTCTGATGAATTCTTAAAACAAAATGCCACAATCTGTGCTGCTTCATTCAATAATGTGACAATTTCAACTAAGGAGGCATAGTGGCGTTCTACCTGGTGCTAGGTAGATGTATCTAATCAAACATTTACAGAATATGTATGTGTCTACAACATATGAGATATACTGACCACACCGAGAACTTAAAAATTATGTCATGTTGCAGATGCCTGCTCCAAAAATATACAAAAACATAACACACATATATGCATGCACCGTAAATGTTTTACTTGAAATATAGACATTAAAATTGTTAAAAAAAAAAAAAACAGGTTAATAAAAAAGGGTTGATTCTGATTTAGCAGAAATGTGAATACACGTTCCGTGCTCGCAAGAGCGGTGATACCTGTTTCCTTAATCCCTTAAGGACACCTATTCTGAAATAAAAGTCCAGCATGATGGAAACTTTCCGTCATGTGTCCTTAAGGGGTTAAATAATTTGCACGTATTACTAAAATATTGTTAGGCTATCGCTAGGTAATACACAGTCATTGCCTCCACGGGAAAGCTGTCATTTACCAAAGTCTACATCTGATGTCCAAATTAAAGTAGTGAGTAAAACACCATCAGTTTCTACTTACACCACTTGGTAATGATAAATAGTTTGCTCATAGACAATGGATTATTCAGAATCAGCAACAGACATATCAAACACTCCAATGTATATGCTATCTACAACACATACAGTCAGTGATAGTGAATTTGGTATTGTAGTAGTATTAATATTAAAAACATATTGTTATAATCTACCATTAGATGGCAGGATATCAGCCTTTAAGCTACAGCCATATGCTTCATATGTGACTACATAACAATCTCTAGATGAATGGCTCGATGTAGATCAGTGCTATGAGGACAATTCATTTTTGTCTGTCTGAAAAAGGATTCAGAAAACATCATCCCTCATCCAACATTCACTGTACAGACAACTTACTTTGAAACACAGAGATAAAGAATGGTTTCTGGGCAATAACATGCTGTCTTATCATAAAAGATTTAATGGCCCCTGACAATCAATAAAAAGATGTGTGAAGATCACGCTAATTGTTTAATTGCTCATTAATCTGTTTAGTAAGTTTGTCAGATAGATAAACTGACACATTTATAAAGAGGTTTATCAGTTTGCTCTCTGAGGATGTGGCTACCGCATTTTGTATACCGTTACAATTATCACTTCATTTTTTGTTTACCGAGAACAAGTAGATCAATTCCTTTCTTCATTCCCCAGTGCCAGATCCCAGAACCACATTAAAACTTTCTAAAACTATTGTCAAAAGAAATGTACTCAGCTCTAGAAACAATAAGTCAAATTACTAAATTACCGTTACACCTTATAACACTTAACTTTGACTATGGAGAGGTTTTAAACTAGTTTTCCCAATACAACTTTGCCTTTCGCCAGGCTAAGCGTAATTGAAAGTGTCGTTCAAAACATTTGCAGTGGCCAGACTAGAGCCTTCTATGTAACCCCTAGTTTGATATTTTGTTCACCAGTACAGGCGGTCAAAAATCAACTTCCGCATCTGCTGTTTAGTAAGCAACACCACCACATCCTTAACTTGTCCACATATTAAAACTATCCAATTCCCCACCCTCGAAATATTTCATTGCCTCCCTTAACATTCCCCAACTTCATGATGTCAGACAACTGTTCCTCATAAGTGTTTGTAGAAACCATGAATGGAAATTCATTAAATGCCACCAGTTGATTCATATACATCTATACTGGTACAGTTTCTTGAAATTCTATCTTTTTTTAATCTTGCCATCGTTACCCCTCTAAAACTGAACTCATCGTTAATTGATTTTCAACATAGTCCATTTATACAACTAAAAAAATCTTGACTATTCTCCTCGTTCTGATATACCCACCTACAACCGTTGTAGTGTAATGTACTAACTTATATCAAGATTTATGAAAAAGAAAATTTGAATAAAAGAATGGTTCCTCACCTGTCTATCAATTCTCACAAACAAGACTAAACTGATGGCATATACCAGGGATCCTCAAACTCCGGCCTCCCAGATGTTGCTGAACTATAACTCCCATGATTATTTGAATTACATAGATAGCCAAAGAATCATGGGAGTTGTAGTTCAGCAACATCTGAGTTTGAGGACCCCTGGAATATACAGTGTATGTCAAGGATTGACTGGGAGGATAGTAGCAGGAGAACCCTCGTAAAGTAGTTCTCCTACTCTATTTCATAGCATTTTTAGCACATGTCCTGTGTTCTCCTTGTGTTTCTCTCTTTGCAATAGGAATGTCAAAATGGAATGGCACACATTTACTCTGTTCTCATGACAGCCTGATAGAGGAAGTGCCTCTTGCCTTGGGAAGTTGCCAGTGTGCTTCCAATCATGCGTTTTGGATCTGTAAGAATTCCATACACTTTGATGGGTTATCCCTCATCTATGAGTTATTGTTGCACACAAATGCATCTTCACATCTGATGTAATAGATTAGATAAATACAATGCACAGGCAGACAGACAATCAGACAGACAGAGAGATTTTATCTTTTGCTCTTTTAGAATTATTTTCTCTGATGGTTTCAGTTGATTTCTGCATTTTGCCCATTTCTGGAAAAAAATTAAATAATTGTATTCAATAGGTGGTATTTAGAGGGACTCTCCAGTGTCAGGAAAACAAACCATTTTCCTGGCACTGCAGGTCCCCTCTCCCTCCCACCCCCCACCCCAAGTTGCTGAAGGGGTTAAAACCCCTTCAGTGACTTACCTGTATCCAGCGCGATGTCCCTCGGCGCTGGGTCAGGGTCAACCACCGCTCCTCCCTCGCCGACGTCATCCGGCGAGGAAGACCTACTGGGAGGCCTAATGCGTCAATGCCGCGCACGCGCATTAGACCTCACCATAGGAAAGCATTGAAAAATGCTTTCAATGCTTTCCTATGGGGATTTCAGCAACGCTGGAGGTCCTCACACAGCGTGAGGACGTTCAGCGACGTTATAACATACTTTTCATGTGCTATAAACCAGGAAGTGCCCTCTAGTGGCTGTCTAGTAGACAGCCACTAGAGGAGGAGTTAACCCTGCAAGGTAAATATTGCAGTTTATGAAAACTGCAATAATTACACTTGCAGGGTTAAGGGTAGTGGCAGTTGGCACCCAGACCACTCCAATGGGCAGAAGTGTCCTGGGTGCCTGGAGTGTCCCTTTAAATCTGACTGGATATAAACAAAATCCATAAATTAAAATTTTACAATAAGTTACTATAGTCCAAGTTCAAATACCACAAATATAAGATCGATAATTCTGCAAATGTAAGACACCATGTTTGTAGCAAGCATCGAGGACTGTTCTGAATTTAGAACTTGGAGATAATAATACTAACAATCTGGAAAAATATACAATGTTTATCTAACAACGTATCTATTGCACTGCTGAAATGTGTAGCATCACAACCTAACACTTTACATGTCATCACTTTCAGTGTGACACAAATCATCATGGCAAATATCTCTCCATCATCCTTCAACACTTTGCATTCCATTCACAGGTAAATCATTTAGAAAGTCAATAAATGACACTGAATATTGCCCCTCAAGAAGTGCATGATCTTTCAACTTTGGCAGTTCACAAATATAGATATATGTGGTTGTCATCTCTGCCATATATTTAATGCTTGTGTCTTAATTATATTTCTCACGTTAACAGCCTTTATTTAAACAATGTTGATGTTAAGGCTAGCGTTCTGTTCCTAGAACCAAGTGCGTTAAACACAGTACAAACGTCTGCTACATAAAAATATACAATGGAACTGTCTTCATAAATATTACAAGCAAAATATAACGCTGCCAAAATCTGAAAAAAGAGTGCGTCTGATTTTTTGTTCAATATTTTGGCAGCTTTCTCTGGAATTCCAAGAATATTTCCTGAAGCTTTAACATTTATGCATTTCCCTTTCCACTTTCCCGATGTCTAGAGATGACACAGAATGAATGGATCCTATTCAAATGTCTGGTAGACTTGTCCCAAAATAGCTTTTTTTCTGGACCACAGTCAGAATAATAATTAACTCCTTCATTAACAAAATTATTTCAAAAATACAATACAGTCTCTTATTGATTTTGCATACAGTATGAATCTCTAGCCTGCAAAATAAGGAGAACATACCAGTTTTGTGCAGATTTATGTTCACAAATTCCTTAAAACATAATTGAGGTGTTTTTACAGCAAAACATGTTTTTATTTATAACATTGTAATTGGCAGAGTCTTGTGGGTTTGGGGGTCTTCGTCAACAGATTATAAGGTAAACCAATTTTGCAAAATAATTATTTATTGCGGAAAGTCACGTATCAGATTTACTATACACTATTAAGTCAACAGAAATTAAACAATTTGCTTAAAACTTTGCGTATAGCAATTTGTGAGGAATATGCTGGCATGTTTGGGAAAACAGATGTCATAATTACCTGCAACCTAAATGTAAGAATTCTGACTCTGTATAGCAGGGGTACCCAAAAGGTAGATCCACAGATGTTTTTAAACTACAGCTTCCATGATGCTTTGTCATTCTTAAGGCATTCTAAAGGCATGCATTGCATCATGGGAGTTGCCATTCTACAACATCTGGATCCATCGGAGTTATTATCTGTATTAGTATCTATTACTTTTTGATGAGTTACAGATGTATGTCTTCTCATGAATTTCTACTTATCTGTTCTTGCATATTATGTATTATAGGTATAGATTGGGTTATTTATGGGCTTTATGAGTGTATATAGTAGCCCAGTTCCTTTCCCCTTCTATTTGTAAAGGTAACCTGTATTTAGATGTCCTTTTGAACAAATTCAAAAATACACTACTTGCGGTATTCAGCTTATTATTTGATTATAAAGCACATTAGGACAAGAAATAACAATCAAATAAGGTGGGAGTGAAGCAGAACTGGAGAAGAGAGTAGAGTGATGCCCTTTAAGGGGGAGCAAGAGAGAGGTATGTGAGGTAGAGGTTACACTGGTAGGCCATGAGTCCGTGAGTGTCATTTGTCCATAATAGTTGGTGTTAAGCCAAAGACCCAATTGAGGTGGCACAGGTGTGTCACGCTCTGACCACAGCTATACCTTGCTCCTGCAAAATTAATAAATAAAGCATGAAATGCACACATTTGAAGCCTTTGCCACTTGTGCAATTAGCTCAGCCTCTCATCAAAGTAAGAAATGGTGCAGCCAATCAGAATGCTCACTTACAGGGTTATACACACTAAGGGGAGAATTCAAGTTGAATTCAAAGTGAATTTCAAATTTAACTTCGAAATATCCGAACTGGAAAATTCTCTAAGTCACCTAGGCTTCCAGTTTGGCTACTGTGGCCTTAAATGTGAAATTCTCACTTTAGCGAATAACCCACTTAATCTCCAAGTTGGAAAGTTTATCCTGCATGCAATGCATCATGGGTTATCTTTAAAAGCATCAAGAATAACTAACTGCAACCTAACGCACACATTGATCCAAATGTGTGGGTGTCTGGAGTGTCCTTTATCTGCATAATACGGATTCAGACTAGTAGCCAAAATAATTAACCTTTTTATAAATATATCACAACCTGCAAATGAAGATTCATTTTTCAGATTTTCCATACTCCAATTACCAAAAGAAGTGATGTAAAACAGTTATAGCACAAACTAATAAAATCCAATTAAAGCCACTGGATACAAATTGACTAAATCCTGTGTATGTTTTTCTACACTCCAGGGCTTCCCAGGTTGGCAACAAAAACTCTTTGATAAAAATGCACTTGGGTTATAAATTATAAGAAAATTATAATTGCATTTTTCATAGATTGGTTTAATCATTTACAATTAATACTACAGTGTTGGAAAGAAATAACATTACAATTACCTATAGTCATTAAGAAACGGTCTACAGAGACAATCTATTTTCAGATACACTACCGAGATCCCACTTAAAAAGGCTATTCAGTCTATGTATGCAACACTTACAAAACGTCATTACAAATTGAAGCATTCTGGACTTCCATTTTTCTTCCTATGAGAGTTCACCTTTCTCCTAATTTATTTTTTAGCAGAATAATGTTGCAACAAGAAAAGTGCATGTATGCAAAAGCAATTCATCATCAACCACTTCTGTGCTTACAACTCACTGAAGTAATTTAGGTAGTTTAATCGAAAGAAAGTTCAGTTTGACATGAAGTGCTTTTCTTTCCCCGATAGGCTTTTAATGGAAAATGGTGTAAATCAGATGGCACAAAATAAATCTTTATTTTATTTTTTGTAATTATTGATCAATGCAGAATTTAAAACAGAAATGGATCTACTGCTCATATACGTTTACAAAGAGATATTTTCTCTAATTTTCAAATATATCCTGAGATAGAAATATTATAACGCTCAATGGCATGTCTTTTATCAACATCAAAAGAAGGGAAGTTGACTCTGCTAGGAACAGAACATGCAACCTTGTGGTTTGAACACATTCTACAGCTGGTGCATTAACTAAATTAGATATTTTCACAATATTTCATTGCCACTGTGCCTATATGGATGTCAGCTGCACCTCACTTACGAGGCCCAAAAAAGGCTGAAATGATCATATTCTAGCATATTAGATCTGGACAGCACTAATGGGTCTGACGTGCAATTGGTATAGGTTCTTCTCTTCTTTTCTCTTTTTTTGAGACCTTAGTGGACCTTAGTGGGAGTAAACCATAGGGAAGCAATTGAGTTTTCTAAATGTTTGCCCAATCTCAGATTTCTCAGATTCTTTGTGTCTGCTTAAATAGTTAGGTAGTTGCCTGGTAGTTAAATTTAACTGCAGTATCAGTTTTTTAGATTCTTACAACATATTCTACATTTAATGCTATTGTATTTCATTAGATGAGGGCAGATGATATTACCTTAACACTCACATGTCAAAGTGCGTTTAGGAGACAAAAACTGCTGGTATGTTTAGATAACGCATGTATTCATTCTCCTTCCTATTTAAGAATGCATAGAAACATAGAATGTGACGGCAGATAAGAACCATTCGGCCCATCTAGTCTGCCCAATTTTCTAAATACTTTCATTAGTCCCTGGCCTTATCTTATAGTTAGGTAGCCTTATGCCTATCCCACGCATGCTTAAACTCCTTTACTGTGTTAACCTCTGCCACTTCAGCTGGAAGGCTATTCCATGCATCCTCTACCCTCTCAGTAATGTAATACTTCCTGATTATATTTTTAAACCTTTGCCCCTCTAATTTAAGACTATATCCTCTTGTTGTGGTAGTTTTTCACCCACCAGGAATGATGCTCCTGAGCCAGTTGTACCACACAACACGTCCATGTCATTCTAATACTGGTCAATCCTAAAATGACGCAGGTTACAAAGTTGGCTTTTATACCTTTTTCATATCAATGTCCAAGCATGATTTGTTTATGCAAGTGTGCATGCACAGCTGACACAGGGTTAGGATGTCATGGACTGATCCCATTTGAACTAGTACATGGGATTGGCACTCTTTTGTGGTTCTAGGTCCATAGGTGCACTCCTTTGCAGTTCTATAGGGTTTTTTTCAGATTTTTGACTCAGCTTACATTTTGATCCTGATGTTTGTCTTTCTGGAATCCCTAATGCAGATTTCACCATGATTTTGATTCTTTGATTTTTCCCTCACAGTCTTGTTTTTTTTTTTTTATTTTTTTTTTATTTCTGGCGTGCAATTGGCCCGTAATTTCTAATTTAGTTCTGCTATTTCCTATTTATAACCTAAGCATTAAAGGGCCACTCCGGACCCCTATAGCACTTAGTTTGCAAAAACGTGTAAAGAGTGGGTCCTCTTGTTTTCATTTTGCAAAAGGTGCAGATTTCAGCAGAAAGCGAAACATGTATAAGCAAACCTGGTTACACCCACCTGCCTGTCAATCAGACAGTGATCCTGTCACTTCCTGGTTGCTTAGCGCAGTGGAGCTAAACTCAAGATGCAGCAATTATTTAGAGCACCTGCCTTGCAAAGACTTCTCATTGAGCATCATTGGTAAGTATGTGATTGGACAGGGGAGGGCTGACAAAGGCAGCAGACAAGGGAACTGCAATTTTTGCAACCAGTGTTTCGATTTATACCCTCAATGAAAAAATGCATAATTAGATGCATGCACGTTTTCATTGAGAGAATATCTACTAAACAGTAATTTTTATTTATTTTGTATTTGAGAGGTGGAAGGTTCCGGTAATATGCCATACTCTCACTCCCACTGTGTCTTTTTTAGATGTTGACTTATATTTGCTCAGGATCCTAACCTTTCCTAACACCTAGAAAACATGGCGTTGTAGATTTCATTTCAGACATGCCGTGTTCATTATATTTAATATACTGTATATTTAATATGACTTTCCTACACATTCGTTTTTATGGATGATGCAAGATCATGTTGACATAACCTAAGACTGGCTCCACCCAACTCATTCTCCATTTTAATTTAGTTAAAGGTCTACCTATTTCCCAGATCTGTTCAATGCACATTTTTCATTATTTTACAAGCCTAATTTATGGGCATTTAGGCATGGCACTATTGTCTGTGCATAGTAACATGTAAATCCAGCCTCCGCATAAATCAATTATTCTGAAAATGAACAATATTTATCTTGCATAATCAATAATATATAGTGATTTTTAATTTTAATCTTTAGAACCGTATTATTTTTGAGACATAGCTGCCCTTGAATCTAGTTTAAAAAGATGCTCAGCCAGCATCTTGTGTCCTTATACAAGTAATTTAACAGAGAAATATTTTTGGAGGTCATTGCATAGTAGGTACATTCAAATTGTAGTGTACGTGCATGTTGTTAAGTATTGTCGGGTTAGTTTGATTGTGTACGTTTCAAAATATTGTTATTTCACATTTGTTTGATCCTAACCCTTGTTTCTCACCAGTTTTGCAAATTCCAAACATTATATTATAAACCTTTTGCACAATGATTGTTAATGTGATATATGAGTTTTATATTCATTTCCAACAACCCTCTAATGTGTTTCTTTGATTGTGTCCCAATCAATATTGTAGATGAAAGGCACCAGTCCCTATGGTATTTGGCGAATATGGCGAAATAGTCTGTTAGTACCCTCCCAAAAAATATTATTATTTTGCAAGCCCCCTCACCCCTTTATGTGTCTCTCTTTATCTTACCAAACCTGCTTATGAATCTCAATAGTTCCCTCATCCCCATTGTGTGTCTCTCTTTACCCCCATCCCCTTGTGTGTCTCTTTGTATCCCCTATCCCCCCTTTTTGTGACACTCCGGTATCCTTTCTAGCACTTTTTCTTGAAAATATTTTCCTCTCTGTAGGATAATGTTTTTACTAATATAGTAAATATATTAATAAAATTAAAACGGTCAAAGGTGAGTTTGATGGAATGATATAATAGCTTTCAATAATAAATAGCACTTCTAGGCCAGATTTAGAATTTTGCTCAAGAAATCCTTTTACCAATGGTAACAATGTTAAAAGTAAAAAATATTGTGCAGATACATAAATAACAATGCAACAGTTTGCTGACATGGGCATTTTTTTTGTATCCTTAAAATGATATCACATAAACAGAGACGTTCGTACAATATTTCTGCAAGTCATCAAAAATATCATAAATTAATGCTTCTCTTTCTTATTAACACCTCCAGATGAATTTGTTGTTTCAGCTTTTTTTTTTTACCAGCTCAAGAGATATATTGCTCTTAATGTAGGTGGCTACTGAGATATGACGGTTGTCAAATATAAATTTTCTAGATATATCCAGAATGATTACAGAAGACAAACACATGGAAGTCAAGATTTTTTTTTCTGTATTTTTCTACATACGGAATAGTGAAACTCAACACTGTAAATTCTAAAGATACAATTCGTAAGTGTCCTGAGAGGTGTGACTCTTCTCTAAGAATGCAAATGTTGCCAGGATTCTCTGGAGGTGTTTTTACATGAGACAGAATGCAAACATCTACAGTGTTTCTAGATAGACATAATGCCGGTTATAGCTGAATCTGATATCTGAAGACTTAACCACAGGACCTCTATATAAGCAGTTTAACCTGTCCAGATTGCTTGATTTAAAGGACCACTTCACACCTATAAAGGTGAGGAGTATCTCATTTAAAAGGCATGTTGTACACGTACAAGTTTCTATGAGAAATCAGCACTATCATCATTAAAAGATGAACCCCACCCTCCCGCTGTCAATCAAAAAGCAAAGGAGGCTTGCCTCTTGCTTTCTTTAGCTCCCCTGAGCTAACGGATGTGGTAGGTGTGCTGTACTTGAGTGTGCCTGCCTCTCCCCGCATTCCTACTGACAGACTTCAGGTCAGCCTTTTAAAGTTTTTTTAAGATACACCGCCAGTTAATACATTCATGAAAAATGCATGCAAGTATACATTAGAGGTATATCTACTTAACAGTAATTTGAAAAATATATATATTCTTTTTTTTTTATTAGCTCTGTGGGGTATTCCATAATAACCAATGAAGACATACTGCTAAGATTAAATTCCATCCTTTTAACTAAAATATTTTAAATAACTAGCACTTGAAACACGAATCAAAAAAACATATTTCACGAATATTTGCATTGGAAACAAAAAAAGTACATATTTTAAGAAGATTTTTTTTGATTGTTCCTTGCTAGACTTCTCAAAAGTAATGAATAAGCTGTGTAGAAGGGGGAAGCATCACTAGTTGTGACAGTATACAATTAATTTAGAAATATCCTGATGATTTCACAAATTTCCCGCTTATATCAAACATGTTTACACTTTTTTAGGGCAGATAGTTTTCTAAATGCAAATGAAATTTATTTTCACATGAATACAATTATTTAGTGAGTATACCACAATGTGTCGTAGTTGCATATAATATTAAAATATTACATGTTAAATTGCCCTAAATATATCGTCTTAGCCCACCAACTCTGCTATATTTTTCAATATGATAATAATTCAGTGAATGAATGCAATAAATGCACAGTTATTTAATTTCTAGTTATTTTTAATTGGTTTGTTTATGTTTTGTCATTCAAATTTAACAAAAATACTGGTGCCCCCAAATAGCTTATAGTAAGTAATTATCACTTAAATCTTACTGCAAATCAGATAAAATTAGTTGTTTTTTTCATAAAGAACTTTTTCATCTAAATAAACTTGCCGTCGGTTTCCTAATTGCAATGCATGTCAGTACTCTTAATGAACATTATTCATTTACTTAATTACATGCACCAGTGACAGTGGAATTTATCAACAAATATAAATTCAGTCACTTGTATCGCTTTTCTATAATAAAAAAAAAGTTCACCTTTCAGACATGCTAAACTGGAATGAACTTGTTTTTATTACATACAATCATGATCCACATTTTATCAGCATACGCCACTTGCTGTAAAAAGACACCATCTTAATAATTTTTGACCATTCTCAGGGTTCTGTAACATTATTTTAGGCTTAATATTGTATTTGTTATTGTACACAGGGTGGCATAATGTGGCCCATTCTACTTAAAAATGCATATAATTTTTTAGGTTTCCTAGGTCATTTTGGTAACCGGAATGGGACCCAACAAAAATTACTTTATAGAGAGTTGTTTCAATTAAAATGTTGTGTTGTTCTTTGATGTTATATTTCTCTGTGTTATATGTATTTGTCCATTTTTCCAACTTTTTTAAACAAGTTGTGACATGACCTTTAGTTTGTAGCAAATATCAATATATCTTTTTTCTTAGAAATTCTTTTTTGTTGTTGTTGTTGTAATAATTACGTAAACACACATATATTTATGGTATATCAGTAGATTTCCAAGTATCTTTGAATAATTTCTGGGAAGTATCCAATTCTGCAATAACATCCTGCAGTAACTCCCACAACGCCAAGGCCTCCTCTGACACTCATACTCACTAATAGGAACAGCGATTGTGATGCTTCGCATTAACATCCTGCAGTAACTCCCACAACACCAAGGTATCGACTGAAGCTTGGAAGATACTTCACCTTGTTTATTCTTACATTGCTACTATATTTTCACGTGTTACTATAAAATGGTTTCCAATTATACCTGTAGTTTGCCACTGTAATTTTCTGTGCATGCAGATTTGATCATTGTCATTTAATGTTTCTGACCAATATTTAATGTACAGTTATTAATATTTTGGGTGATAGAATTTAGTTGCCAAACTTTTTAACACATTGCTACTCTATCTGTCCCCTGCCCTCTCCTTCTGGCTGTAAATACCTTCATTTAACTGTTCTATCGCCATCTCTGTTCTTCAGGCCTCATCTCACACTCATACATAGGAACAGCGATTGCGATACTCTGCATTTTTTTTCTCGCCACTGCTGTTCCCATTCACACACAGAATATATGGACTATATGAGATCATCCCAACTAATTGTGTGCAGGACAGCAAAATGTTCTCATCACATACACATCAATCAATTACAAGGTATGTATTCACAGATAACATTTGTCTTAAGCACAGTATAGAACATGACCTTAGAAATGACTGGGAAGATGAAACACACACACTATCCTGTCTGAGATTGGGGAGATAACAAATCTCTCTTCAAACATTTCAAGTATTTGCTATGCCCAATCTAATTGCTAGAACCCACATACATCAATGTATGTGTGATCTGCACAGCTAGATGGATTGTTTTCCTGTGATCACATCACCTTTTGTGAACACCTTTTCTAAGCAAATCTTCATCTTTCTCCTAACCTTGGCTTCTAGATTTACATTGAGGTGTATTTTCTGTGGATATGCCTTAACTATCTTGACAGAGGGGATATATTTATTTTATTAATCAGTTTTTTTACAGTGCTCATATCCAATGATAATTTCTTCTGTTGGATCCATCACAGTGATTATCAGTTTTTATATAGTGCTCACATCCAATGATAATTTCTCCTGTTGGATCCATCATCATAATAATCAGTTTTTATAAGGTGCTCATTTCCAATGATGATTTCTTTAGTTGGGTCTATCACAATTCTTCAAAATGACTACATACTCGGGAACAGTTATTATTTCTGCATGAGTGTCCTGCAGTGTGTGATCAAGGAGTGAATAGGGATGAACTGATTTTAAGAATATCCTTTTTATCCAATAAGTATATTATTATTATTTATAAAGCTCCAACAAATTCTGCAGCACCATACAATGGGTGGACTAACAAACATGTAATTGTAACCAGATGAGTTAAATGCATAGGAACAGAGGGTTTGAGAGCCCTGCTCAATGAGCTTGCTAGAGGGAGTGGGGTAGAGTGACACAAGGTAAGGGTATGAGTTTTAAAAAAATGATGACAGTTGCAGGAAAAGAATCAGGGTTTGTGGGGGAGCTATTAACAGATTAATTGATATGCTTTCCTGAAGAAGTTTCAACAATTTTTTGAAGGAGTGAAGACTGGATGAATGTCTAACGAAGAAAGGGAAGGGAGTTCCATGGGAACAGTACAGCCCTAAAAAAGTTTTGAATGCGAGCATCAGAGGTTGGAATATGAACAGATGATAGATGTAGGTATTCGGCAGAGCATAGGGACCTAGATGGGACATACTTGTGTATTAGTGAGGATAGGAAGCTGGAGCAGAATTGTGTAGAGATTTGTAAGCAAGAGCCAAAATTTTAAATTGAGCTCTATATCTTACAGGCGCCAATGCAGGAATTGACAGAGGGGTGAGGTGTGGGAGGTGCGGGCGGACAGGAGGATAAGCCTTGCAGCCGCATTCATTATAGACTGAAATGGAAGTTGAGATCACATAAGACCACTCAGAAGCAGATTGAGGTAGTTAAGGTGAGAGAGGACAGCGGCATTAACCAGCACCTCAGCAGCTTACTGCATTAAGTAGGGGCGGAGGTGCACTATGTTTTTGAGATGGAAGTGGCAGGATTTGGTTGATGACTGGACATGAGGGTCAAGGGAGAGGTCGGATTTAAAGAGAACACCTAGGCAGTGAGCCTGCAAGGTGGAGCTGTTGGTGGTGCCGTTAACATGGAGGGAGACAGAAACAGGAGTAGCAACACTTGAGGAAGGAAAGACTAGAAGTTCTGTTTTGGACAAGTTGAATTTAAGGTAGTGAGCAGTCATCCAGTCAGAGACATGAGTCAAAAGGGGCGGCGAGAGATCAGGAGAGGACAGATAGATTTGCTTGTCATCTGTGTAGAAATGATATTGGAATCCAAACAAGCTGATGAGAATACCAAGGAAGGTAGTATAGATTGAGAACAGTAGGTCACCAAGAATGGAACCTTGGGGAACACCAACAGAGAGAGTTTTGGGGGAACACTCAGAGTCAGAGAAAGAAACACTGAAAGAGCACTGGGAGAGGTAGGAGCACTAGGAGAGAGAGCAATATCTCGTAGACCAAGATTACAGAGCATGAGAAGAAGCTGTTGATGATCAACAGTGTCAAAAACAACAGAAAGGCAAAGGTGAATTAGTATAGAATAGTAAAAGTGAGATTTTGCAGTGATTAGATTATTGGGTACTTTGGTTAGAGCCGTTTTCAAAGAGTGCTGAGCGTGAAAACCAGACTGAAGCGGGTCGAGCAGAGAGTTGGATTCAAGGCATTCTGTCAATCTCGCATACACAAGTCTCTAAAGAGTCTTGGAAGCAAAAGATGGAATGTGGGTAGCAGAACTATAATAATAGTAATAATGTGATAAACTAATAATGATCTGATGCTATCATACAGATATTGTACTTTTGCCTGAAGGAGACAGTTCTGTAAAACCCATGAAGATTTAACCATTACTGTCTCACATATAATACTGTATATACTATGGGGATATACTATACTTTTAATTAAAAGTTATAGGTCTTTGACATGGGGCCTATCTTACATACAAAGAATGTGAAGTCCACCATATGTGTACAAGATCTTTTAAGATTTATTTGCATGTATTAAGAATATCTTCCAAATGTCAACCACAACAGAAGCCATAGAAGCCATCACTCCTCTGACTGAGTAAGTCGAAAATACGGAGGTATCCACTCCCGCTAGTGATAATAAATCTCACACTCAGTGTGCTGGAGTAGTCATAGATACAGGGAGATGTTTCTTAAATTATATGAAGAGCTGGTGTTGATTTGGGGTATGCAGAGAGCTTGTGGGGTCCAAGTAGGATTTAAGACATGCAACTGGGCACAATGCTGGCTTGTCTGCAAAACTCGAGTAGAAAACCGTCTTGATAGCTGACTTCATCCTCCGTGTGATGTCAGCAGAGATACCCTCGGGAAGGAAAGTCAGTGCATCCCAATCGAGTGCTCTCACGACTGAAACTCGCTTGCAAGATAGCAAGCAAAATAACATTAGCAATTGCCATGAGAGTTGCTTGAGGGACACCGTCCGGAAACCAAGATTCCAAGAGATACAAGACCAGGTTGATGTCCCAAAAGGAGGTATATCTAGCTCGAGGTGGTCTTGAAAGTCTGTCGACTCCCTTAGGAGTCGACAGACAAAAGGATGTTTACTGATAGGAGATCCGTCAATGCCCTGATGTCCTGCAGAAATAGCCGATCTAAATACTTTCACAGTTCAATATGACTTCCCTGCGTCGAACGGTGAAGTCAGAAATTGAAGGACCATATTCAAAGGGGCAGATACTGGATCCAGTGATCGTTCCAAGCACCAGGTAGGCCATGAACACCAGGTGGTCTGATAGGCAGATATAGTACCCGGGGCCCAAGCGTTAGCAAGGCGTCGGAGAGTTGATTATGGAACATTCAGGAGTGTCCAGGGACTCCTGAAATCAACCAAACCATGAGATGAAGTAGTCCCTGATCCACCAGCACAATCGACTTCCCAACCGGGTTGACCAGGACACTTGGAACGTCCGGGATTATTTGTGTCCGTGGAAAATGCATCTACATCTCTAGGAGCCGGGGAAACCAGGACTGAGACTTCCACAGTAACAATTGCTAGAGAGCATTGGTGTCTGAATAGATAAGTCAGGGTTCGAGATATCAGATTGAAGGGGGGAAATGAGTAGTGATGTGTTGGTGACCAATCCTGAAGGAATGCATCCGTAGCCAGGGCGGTCGGATCCAGTGGGGTAGTTGAGAATATAGTCTGGATGCAAACCGGTCGATGTCCAGAGGTCCCCACAATTAGATGGATCTTCTGGAAAATCAAGTTGTGTAAGTGCCAATCCCCGGCATCTCGAAAGTACCTGGAATTCCAGTCCGTCTGTGAGTTGTCCAATCCTGGAATGAGCTTGGCAATAACTGACACGTTGTTGTGACGGCAGAATTGCCAAAAGTCCTTCACCAAGTTTACTAACAACTTTGAGTTTGTTCACCCTAGGTGATTGATGTACCTCACCGCTGAAACATTGTCCATCCTGAGTAGTATGCAGCACTTTGCCTGGTTGGGTGTGAGGCTGCGAATCGCAAATGATCCTGCCAACAATTCCAGCCCATTGATGTGGCACGATGTTTCCTCTACCAACCATCTGCCTCCGTTGGAGATATTCCCGCAACGCTCTTTCCATTGCACCAGCCAATCTGTAACCCTCTACTAGAGGTGATATGGACCCAATAAGTGTAACCCAGGACAGCTAGAGTATATATGCACACAAAGGACTCTAAAGCTTAGATAAAACAGGTAATGATAGGGTAAACCTGCAGGTTTGATTAACCCAGAAAAAGAAAAATATAACATAACCTGAATCTATATAGACACCGTGTGGTGCACAAGGGAAACAGAGGGAGCCGTCAGCGAGGGAGACACCACAGCAGGGCTCGCTCGGGTAGCCAGACCAGGTGTGCAGCGGCAATGAACAACCAATCCGACCGCTGCACAGCTAGATGAGTAACACTCCCAATGAACTGACAGGTCACGAGCAGCAGCCCGCCGCGCAGGGAGAAAGGGAGGGGGAAAGAGGGAATGTCAAACGACTGAGCCGGGTCCCCAGAGATCTGGAGATCCGCGGCTTAGACTCACAGGGGAAAGAACACGCAGGAGGGAGGGGGCACCCCAGGGAAGGAGAACCACACACAGTAAATCGTGTACACATCTCAATAAAAGCCCAATATGAGACAATGAGCAGAAATAAATAGATAGTACTTAACTGTTCTGAGGGAGCAGCAAAGAAAGAGGAAGAGATCCTTGGGAATATGCCTTTTATAGCCTGAACTACTTCATGGTTATCTGCCCTGTTTCTGGGTAGTTTTTTGTTATGTGTATACATTTATTTCAGTTCAAATATTTTTTCCTCTCATTTTTCTGCTGAGGGAAAATAAAGAAAGAGATTGCATAATAGGAGCCTCCGTGTCATTAATAAAATTGTGTAACATTGCTTGTAAATGTGATATGAATCAGATGTGATTCAGATGTGTAAACGATCCAACTTACATAAAGATCTCTCGATATTGGCTCTATTCTTCTTTATCTGGCAGCATACCTCAAGGCAAAAAATGGAGAAAGAAACCAATTGTGCTGAATTTTACTTTCTTTAAAACATACATGCCTGGATGAAAAACCTGTTCACAGCCTAAGGATCCCAAATTAAAATCGCCCTGTCTTACAGAAATTCAAAATGGCAGTTTCACCTGTGGCTTCCTCTGTTGGATGATGATCAACTGAGGAAGCCACAGGAGAAATGCATTTTAGATGAAGAGGATTCACGCTATTTTTTTGTTTTATTTGTTTTAATTCTTTTTAACGTTTTCGGCTGGAGTTGTCATAATAAAGATTTTCTGCAGAAACTTCTTGTACTGCCATTTGGAATTCCTGAAAGAAGACAATATGGACAACATTAAATTTGAAGTTGGTGTAGCTGTCGGAATCCTTAGAATTTTCTTCTTCTCTTGTGCTGAGCTCCGCTCAAACCAAAAAGGCTGAACCTTTGCACTGTGCTTGCCATGGTAATTATAGTGTTCCTTTAAAATACAATCTTTTTTGTTGTAAATGGGTAAAACTTATTGTGAAGAAGTTTTGCGTTTTTTAGTACACCTTCTATAGAATAGCTGTGTCCCCATGAAAAGTAAATGATCTTTTAGAAAAGAATAATGTTCTCATCAGGAATATTTCAGATTGTGATTGTGATCAAGAAGGTAAACTGGTTGTTTTGACTGCAGAGAATGGAAATGTTTTGAACATAAAGGTTGAATTTTTAGTTACTCAAAGGACTGAACAAAAGTATTGGGTTCATTATCACCCTTTAATGAAGATTAATAGAGCTGTGTGTTTTTACTTTTACAGCTATAACGTGGTATTTGAAAGTCTCCTCTTTTCTTCTAAGTTATAATTTCTGTGTAAATACATTGTAACAGCCAGTAGCACTGAGTGGTATGTACGTATCTGATAACAGAACAATCTCTAATTTAAATGGGGTCTTGGGCAAGTTTCTGTTTGTATATCCATCCTACACTCCCCCAAGATCCCTTTATCCCACTTCCATGTATTATATCATCTTTTTGTTATCTCAACCACCCCTCGCTCACTTTGCAGCATTGTTTCCCCATCTCAGCACCCCTTTTACACCCGTTATTCACCCTCCTTCCCTCTAAGCAACCCTTCACCTGAGTCTGCATAAGTTTCCTTTATTTAAATACTGAGCTGCCATTTTTCTCTTACAGTACCTCTCCATCTCGTACTGGATTTGTTATCACGGGTACTTCATATGAGTCTTTCTATCTAACTGTGTCTCTTGTTGTCAGTGCTATCCAAGAACAGTAGTATTGGTGCAAAGTGTAAGTGTATAAAAACGTCCAGTGCGCCAAGTAACATTATCTCAAAGGCATTATCTAAAAGGTACAATATTTAGTCATCATACCTAGAGCCTCTTGAAACTAATCCTGGAGATCCAGGTGTTAATAGCTACAGGGTTTATAGCATGAGCCATTTATAAGTTCAAATCTGTTTCATGTTGGATCACATTACACAATGGCATTTCATTTAATATATTTCAAAAGTTCCAAATAAAAACTAACCTGATGTTTACGCTTTACTTTTACCTATCACGATCTGCATGCACCATTAGAAAAGTGATGACAACGAAATAAGATATGCTAAGGACCACCCATCAGTATAATAAATAACTCATCAGAACTCCAAAGGGTGTGAACTATAAATCTTTATACAGGTCATTCTTAGAGTCTGATACACCTTTTGTACCTCCTGGGAATGAAAGAAGAAAGCCCAGCTTCATATTTCAAGTTGTAGGGAAGCCCTGTAACACACCAGCTAATGAAATCCACTTAGCTGCGTCTCTGGTGTATTCATAGGTATCCCTTTCTTCCTCTCCAATGCCATAATTCATATAGACAAACCATTCTAATTTACTCTGGCACACACAATTGTTTCTTCATCCAAGAAACTGTTCCTAGAACAATTGGTAAAACAAATGTCTAACATATAACATTCTAATATAAATTCGAGGGTTTAAATCAGATTGTGTCCTTTAAAACCACAATGCAAACCAAGATGAAAAATAGACCAAAGGTTTGTATTGCCATATTTAGAATTGTATAAGCACAGCATGAAGTCAAGACAAATTCATGGGTAAAATGTTATTAGAAATTCTTGAGTAAAATGTTATTATTATTATCAATAGTATTATTATTATTATCTCCTGGGGCACATACAGTATTATACATCGGAACTGGATTTTTATATAAGATGGACATCGCATGTTAATTGCCTACACATGGAACAGGTCTTCTGTAAAGCGGATCTGTTACAAAAAATAGAAGCTTAATACAAATCTTACCCATTTTATCATATGTAACAAGTATCTTATACGCAAATGGGTTCTTTATAGCAAGAACAATAAAGATGTGAAATTCTCTTTTTAAAAGGGTTATCTAGATTATGTAGATATTTTCAAAGGTCCTAAATGTTTAGTTTAGTTTTTTAATTAAATAAAAAAAACAGTATATTCAAGGAAATAATGCATATGCATGTTGATCCAAGGAGAAATCTGATTGTCATTATGAAGTCAAGAAGGATTTTATTTTGTTACCCCTTGTTCTTGAATAACCCAGTTTATAAAGTAAAGTTCAAAATCTCAATTTTTAACATAAAAGTGTGCATGAAAAATTGGCAGCTTATCTCTGTCTCCAAAATATGCTAAAACATATTAGCAACACTACAAATTATTTAACTAAATACTAAACTGAAATTACAGAAAATTGTCAGTGGAATTGCAAATTTAATGGCCAAAAAATTTTTTTCCAGTCAAGATACTTTGGTTTAAAATTTTTAATTCTCAACAATTATTGATTATTGAATCCGTCCCGATATGTGTTGTGGGAAACTGACCACCAGGTTAAAAATGTGGGAGACGATAGCTCAGATTGCTTCTCACTGGTTTTAATTTTACAGATCAATCATTAAGTCACCACAACTCACTAATTAGCAAATAAACCCCAATTATTATATATCAATTAAAAACTATCACAAGCCTTAATGAATCAACATCTTCTTGTCATTCATCATCGGCATTCGGTAACAAAACAGAATTGTTAGGTGCGCAACTAAAAAAGGTTACCGTAATCAGTTTTCATTAAAATAATTACTTTAGTTGACTATTTTGCGGGGAATAATGCCATTAAATCATAGTCACTGCAACATTTTGCTACAACCCAGCTATGCAAAGATTAAAAGAGCAAGCAAAGGATATACGTTATCGCTATGTGTAATTTGCCATGAGCACCTCACTAGAAAGCATAGGTGTTTCTGAAACACTGTGTAGGTGCCATTTGCCAGACAAAGAAAAATCCTGTTATTAATAGCTAGAGCACGCTCTGTAAAACCAAAGGGCAATGATTCAGTGATATAATCCGCAAACAAACCAAGAGCTTTCATTCTCCTACAAAGCCCACAAGCTGACGACCAGGTATTCTAAATGCAGTCTGGCTGCAAGATAAATCGAATGAGGCAGAGCTATGGAGCACATATGATGTAGGGCAGTGCTTTTACATCCTCTTAAACAATATATTAAATATACCTGAGCTGCAGTAAATCTACAGCTATGTTTTTCCCTAACAGATATAGATCAATGTATATCATAGTATAAACATGAATGCATGGCGTTTTTTACTTTATTCACAATTCTTTTTGTTCAAATATTTTCTAATTGTAAACATGACCAACAGGACCAGCCCTGTCCATCGTCCTTGATGAGAGCTAACACGTGTTGTGATTGAAACCGTCTATTTGTCGCGCATCTATATTATTTATATAGGCAGCACTGTATCAGTCTGAATTTATACGTTTTTGCCGTGACACTATTGGCGTTTTCAATATGTGCACTGTATACCTAGTGCATATTGGATGTATATTAATTATGTGAAAACAAAAGAAAAGCTATTTACAAAAAATTGATAACATGATGGTTATATCATAAAATTCATGAGCATAGTATATTTCATCTTGTAATCATAAATAAATTTCCCAGAATATCCCATTCAGTTACAGAACTATAATGCAATAAACACAGTAGAGTTATTTGTCATGAAACTATGCTCGAGATGGACCACCACCTGTATGATGATGCTACTTCTATGCCAGTTCCCATGACGTTACTGGGGTTTAAAAATAATAATCATCATCATGTAATTTATATGAGTGAAAGCATAAATTCCTTAGAATTTCAACTAGACTTCTACTGCTTATGGTCATGCCATATACAGCCACAACACCACACCCAAACGATGATATAAACAGTAGTAATTTGCGAAAGTGAACTGACCACAGATTCATTAAGCAATGTACTCACTTAACATTCCAGCCACATTATAATTTACTCACCAGCTGCAAGCCTGAGGGAGCAAAAGCCATCATAAACTCACATTTAACTTGGGTAATGTCATAGTCTTAAGCCACCGGCAGGTCCTTGGGTTGCCAAGCCCAAAGGCCACTACTTCTTTACTGTAATCCTTTGTTAAACTGTAGTGGTCAAGACAATATTCCACAGCTGTAAAAACACACTATAAAATAGCCCAACATATGTTTTTATGACTTAAATTATCCCTTTCAAAATAGTTGACCTTAAATAGCTTAACATAAAATAGAGCAAAAAATAAATAAATTCCCAAAAGGTATGCAAGCCAATTTTTATTTTCCAAAGCAGACATTCAAACCATTCTTTTTAACCTCTAATTCCATTGGTAATAGCTTGTGTGGCTCAGCAATCATAACGGATGAAAAAGTATGGGAGGACAGATTGCCAAGACAGTATTCCTTATCGAGCTACGTAAAGAACGCTGAAAGTCCTACGTGACCTGAACCTAAGAAAATAAAACCAGAACTGTCTCCTTCAACTTACCTTTCACAACTCTCTTATAGTGTCTCTCATTCTGGTACATCATCCTCTTCACTACCTCTTTTTTCATGGTGTTCCTAAATTCTCCATTCTAGACCCAATTCTGTTAGCAATTTGCATTACCTCAATGACCTTGATCAAAGTTTTGATCTTTATACAACTTTTGTAATTATAGTTTTTATCAGTCCTCCCTCCTTATTTGTGTCACCAGCTGTGTCTCCTCCATCTCTAATTGTCTGGATCCTTCATTTCCAAAATGTAATCTCTTAAAAGTAGAACCTTTTATCTTTCTTCCGTCAAGAACTCATTCTCCACTATAATGTCAACGGTGTAACAGCCCAACTTTAAAATATAGCTCATATCCATTCTTTCCTAACTTTCCTGACATCCAAAATGCTAATACAAGCTCTTATCATCTCCAGTCTTCACTAATGCAACTCATTCCTCAATGGTCTTACTCAACTTCAGGCTACTGCATTACAATCCTTAATGAATCCTTCTGCTAGACTCGTCAACACAACCTCCCACCCAAAACATTCCCAGGTTCAATTCAAAACCATAGTCTTTACATGCAAAGCACTAAACAATGATTACACCCCTCTTTGGTTCAAACGCACACACTGCCAATTCCCGGAATCAGGGCTTCTCTAGGGCTGCGCCATTATTATGGAATTCTCTTTCACAGATAGTTGGGCTTGCCCCAATTTAAGAAAGCCTACGAAGAAGTGTCAAAATAATCAACTTCTCTCTAACATTTCCCCATTTGTCTTCATCCACCCTTGTTATAGTTATATACTAATTACAGATTATTCTGACAATACAATCTACTATTTAAAAACACAATCAGTACAATTAATTGAATTGAATTAAAAATGAATTGCAAGATTGTGAGGGGAAATTTGACCGGGTAAAATTCTTTATCTTGGATAAATGCACAGTTAGGTTTTACAATTTGGTTTTCAATTCAGTAAAATTTATTAGTAAATATGATAATTAACATAAGTAGACACCGGTAGTTAGCAGACACCAGTATTAAGATACTATTTAAAATTAAATAATATTTATGTTTTAATAACAGGTATCTTTTAAAACAGAGTGGTAGAAAATAACAGTTTACAGAGACACAAGAAAAGGCTAAATTTTGTCGCAAATTATTGCTCTTCGGTATTGTACATCTTTCTAACAAATATATCACAATACTTCTCTATTGTTAAATTTATTGAGAATTTTCTTATTTTTATCGATATCTTTTTTTCTAAAAAAATATTTTTACCTATATTTGATATTTATTTTGTTGTCTTTATCATTGCTATAATTATTATATTGCTATGATAAACAAGATATTTTCTTAAATACAGTGAATAGAAGAGGCTTTCAACACATCAATAGCCCAGACATGTACTCACACATGCTAATATCTGCACAGAGGAAGTGAAGGGAGGCTAGTGTCCTTTTGATGAACCTTCTGGGAATGGAAAGATCACTACAAGTGTCAAAGGTTAGAATTTATGCTGGCAAGTGGTAACAAACAAAAATCTAATTTAACCATGGAGTGAAAGACTAGAGCCTTCCTGTAATTTGTTTCAATCCTTGCACTGCCGAAGGGGGCCTTCAACATATTGGAACGCAATGCATTCAAAACCCCTATGTCAGGCAAAGGGTTAACATAATAAACTGTAAAAGTAAATAAATTTGGAATAATTTATTACATGATTTTTGTTTTCTGACAATACATTTACACATTGGTTACCTAGACTGGTACAGCTTCAGGTCCAGTTTTACCCCCCAAAAATAATTAATTCCTTTCCCATTATTACAACTGCCTATTAGTGAAAGTATTAATTTCCATTACTATTTTGTTGATTTATTTTGTTTATTTGTTATTTTAAAAGTCGTATATAATCAGGATATTGTTATCCATAACTGCATCGATATTATTAGAGATGGATGGGCAGATGGAGAGATGGATAAGTGCACTAGAATGTTCTTTATGAGGTAGTTCTTCAGGACACGTTTTACATAATTAATTTGAAGTGTTTGTTCTAATTTCCCATGTTTTAAGTTTCACAAAGTCTAATTCAAATCTTTAAGTGTGTGCATGCTTTATGCAAAGTCTGATATTCCAATGTTATTGATCTATGCAAAAGAATAGAGACCATTGAATTCAAATACATTACATTGAATTCGTTGTTTTTTTTTGTTTTTGTTTTTTTATAATTGCAATAGCGTAGTGACATGAGTATATATACAATAATTGTATACAAACCACTTAAAATAATCATATAGTAAAATAATGCCATAGAGTTAGGTCCACAAATATTTGGACACTGTCACAGGTTTTGTTATTTCGTCTGTTTACCAAAATAAATTCAAATTACAGTTAAATAATGAATACAGGCTTAAAATGCAGTCTCTGAGCTGTAATTTGAGGGTATTCACATCTAAATTGGAGGAAGAGTTTATGAATTACAATATATAGCCCTCTCTTTTTTAAGGAACCAAATGTAATTGGACAATTGACTCATAGGCTGTTTCCTGAACAGGTGTGGGCTATTCCTTCATTATTTATTCATCAATTAAGCAGGTAACAGGTATTGAAAAGGAGTTGATTCCAGGTGTGGCATTTGCATTTGGAAGCTATTGCTGTGAACCCACAACATGTCAAAATATCTCTCAATGCAAGTGAAATGGGTCATCCTTAGGCTGCAAAAAAAATCTTTTAGAGCAGGGGTTCCCAAACCAGTACGCAAGTACTCCCTACCAGCCCAGGATTTAGGGATTACACTGTTGTGTCTTAAGTGTTTTTTTTCTTTTTCTAAAAACACCTAAAATGCAAATGGGTAATCCCTAAATCATGGATTGTTAGGGGGTACTTGAGGACTGGGCTGGGAACCACTGCATTAGAGGGATAGTAGAAACATTAGGAGTGGCCAAGTCAACAGTTTGGTACATTTTGATAAAAAAAGAACACACAGGTGAGCAGTGCAACACAAAAAGGCCTGGAGGTCCACAGAAGACAACAAGTGGATGAACATAGGATCCTTTCAATGGTAAAGAAAAACCCCTTCACAATATCCATCCAAGTGAGGAACACTCTCCAGGAGGTAGGCATATCATTATCCAAGTCTACCATAGAGAAGATTTCACAATATCAAATACAGAGAGTTGACCACAAGGTGCAAACAATTCACAAGTCTCAAGAATAGAAAGGCCAAAATAGACTATGCCAAAAAACATCTAAAAAAGCCAGCCCAGTTTTATTATTATTACTTGAATTTATAAAGCGCCAACATATTTTGGAATAGCATTGTTTGGGCAGATGGAACTAATATCAATCTGTACCAGAATGATGGGAAGAAAAAAGTATGAGAAGTTTTGGAATGGCTCATGATCCGAAGCATACCATATCATCTGTAAAACAAAGTAGAGGCAGTGTGATGGCATGGGCATGCATGGCCTCCAATGGCACTGGGTCACCCGTGTTTATTGATGATGTGACAGAAGACAGAAGCAGCTGGATGAATTCTGAAATGTATAGGGATATATTGTCTGCTCAGATTCACCAAAATTGATTGGATGGTGCTTCACTTTACAGATGGACAATGACCCAAAGCATGCTGCGAAACCAACCCAGGTTTTGTAAGGCAAAAAAAGTAGAATATTCTGCAATGGTCAAGTCAATCATCTGATCTCAACCCGATCAAGCATGCATTTCACATGCTGAAGACAAACCTTAAGGTAAAGAACAAACAACAACTGAAGACAGCTGCAGTAAAGGTCTGGCAAAGCATCACAAATGAGGAAACCTAGCATCTGGTGATGTCCAGACTTCAAGCAGTCATTACCTGCAAAAGATTCTCAACAAAGTAATACAATTAACATTTTATTTAAGATTGTGTTAATTTGTCCAATTACATTTGAGAGCCTGAAATAAGTGGACTGTGCATAAAAATAGGTTAAATTCCATTAATTACTTTCTTGAATTAAAGCTGAAAGACTGCACTTCAATTGCATCTCTGTTGTGTCATTTCAAATCCATTGTGGTGGCGTACTGAGCCAAAATTAGGAAAATTGTGTCAGTGTCCAAATATTTCTGGACCCACTGTTCTTTCGTTTGTTTGTTTTTTTGTCTGATATAATTACGTTTTCCCATGATGACATCATCCATGTATTTAGCCCCCCCCCCCCTCATAATATTGTAAAGCGCTACGGAATCTGTTGGCGCTATATAAATGGCAATAATAATAATAATTTAGGGTCTGTATTGAATGAATGGGTTCTGGTCATGGAATTTGGAGTAGCCCTTTAACGATTGGTATTAGAGACGTGTAGTGTAGGAGTTCATGGAAGGTCTTTTTGTTTGGGCAGCCCTAAGGCATACATACTGTCCTAATTGGGATCACACAGCTTTTAGGTTTGCTGAACATAGTGGGGGAAGTAATTCTCAAACATCTTGATGCCAAGGTTAGACATCTTTGGCATATATAGATATAGAATAGTGTGTGTCACCTTGGGCAGTGTGTAAACTAGTAGCAGTACAGCAGTGATCTGACCTCTATAGTGCATAGATTCATCAAACTCGGAAAAAACATTCTGCACCGAGAAAATCTCTCCTAATCCCATGATAATGTTCTGGGTTAATTAATCAAAATCACTGTTTGATAAATATATACATGAGATAGCAGCACTTCAAAGGGATTCCTAGTACATGCTATGCTTCCTATTACATCCTATGTTTAACACTAGAGGTAGATTTGCTTTGTTATTGAATGGATAGTGGGAGAGTGGTGTTTACCTACTCTTTTCCCTATCTAGTGCTTACATATCTTGTAACAGGGCAGACATTGCCCTGCTTAGACATGGTAGCTGTTGGCTAGCTGACCGTGTTGTAACGTATCATACAAAACAGCTTTCTGACCTTGCCTGATGCTGAAGAAGGGTCCACTGCTATGATGGACAATACCCTTCAGGATACCAAGGCTTGCAGTAAAATTGCCTCTGGGGTTTTAGAATACACACATTCACTTTGATTATAATCTATACGTTACAAAGTGAGCTATATGTAGCAAGTCACAAATGGAGCAATTCTAGGGCAAAGTGCTTATTAGAGAGAAGGTATTGTAGAACTCAATCAGAACTTGCTTGGATCGCCTGATTTTAGAATGTCTTATTAAAATTGCTGCAATAGGACTTGATAAGTATGAATGTTTTCATTTGCCCTACCTACCACAACTAGGTTAGTACACTGAACAAAATTATAAACGCAACACTTTTGTTTTTGCCCCCATTTTACATGAGCTGAACTCAAAAATCTAAGACTTTTGTACACAAAAGGCCTATTTCTCTCAAATATTGTTAACAAATCTGTCTAAATCTGTGTTAGTGAGCACTTCTTCTTTGCCGAGATAATCCATCCACCTCACAGGTGTGGCATATCAAGATGCTGATTAGACAGCATGATTATTGCACAGGTGTGTTTTTGGCTGGCCACAATGAAAGGCCACTCTGAAATGTGCAGTTTTATCACAAAGCACAATACCACAGATGTCGAAAGATTTGAGAGAGCGTGCAATTGGCATGCTGACTGCCCATGAATTGAATGTTTATTTATTTACCATAAGTAATCTCCAAAGGCGTTTCAGAGAATTTGGCATCCAGCATCTTCACCTCCAGGATCGTCTGAGACTAGCCACCCGGACAGCTGCTGCAACAATTAGTTTGCATAACCAAAGAATTTCTGCACAAACTGTCAGAAACCGTTCAGGGAAGCTCATCTGCATGGGATACATTGTTGTGCCATTCATCCACGACCATCACCTCATATTGCAGCATGATAATGCACGGCCCCACGTTGCAAAGATCTGTACACAATTCCCGGAAGCTGAAAACATCCCAGTTCTTGCATGGCCATCATACTCACTGGACATGTCACCCATTGAGCATGTTTGGGATGCTCTGGATCGGCGTATACTACAGCGTGTTCCAAGTCCTGCCAATATGCAGCAACTTCGCACAGCCATTGAAGATGAGTGGACCCACATTCCACAGGTCACAATCAACAACCTGATCAACTCTATGCGAAGGAGATGTGTTGCACTGAATGAGGCAAATGGTGGTCACACTAGATACTGACTGGTTTTCAGACCCCCCTGGACTCCCTCAATACAGTAAAACTGCCCATTTTAGAGTGGCCTTTTACTGTGGCAAGCCTAAGGCACACCTGTGCAATAATCATGCTGTCTCATTGGCATCTTGATATTCCACACCTTTGAGGTGGATGGATTATCTCAGCAAAGGAGAAGTGCTTACTAACAATATTTGAGAGAAATAGGCCTTTTGTGTACATAGAAAAGGTCTTAGATCTTTGAGTTCAGCTCATGAAAAATGGGGCAAAAACAAGAGTTGTTTTTATAATTTTGTTCAGTGTAGTTAGCAGAGTATTGCAACTTGTTTTTTTTAGTTTTTTGTTTGTTTTGTTTTGCTTATTATGCACTTAAAACCATTATATATATGCTCCATAAATATATAAAGGCTTTGTTAATGCCAAATAAGATTTTCTTAGCAACCCTAGCACAGACATACGCAACATTCGGCACTTCAGATGTTTTGGACTACACCTCCCATGATGCTTTGCCATGATTATGAGTGTAAGAGCATTATGGGGATGTAGCCCACAGCATCTGGAGTGCCGAAGGTTGCCTATCCGTGCCCTAGCATATACTATATGCCAGTTATGGTATAGGCAATGGCAAAAAGGTAAAATAAAATCAAGATGAGTTTATAAATGTTTGCCTTTTAAATGTATTATACATTCAATAAATTGAAGTTGCATTGCTATTTGGGGTAGGGGTATCCTTAAGGGATTCAGAGACCGATTGGTGCAGAGTGGTGAATTCTTAAAGAAAAGCGTATCCCTTTAAAACAAAATATTTTATACTGTTTGTTTGATGTAATGAAGTTTTTACAATATTTGACCTAGTAGAATAAAAAAATAACCTCTCTATATAATATAGGCAGATGTATTGTTTATATTATTAAAACATGTGTAGTTCGTATGTTTGAGGTGGTTGTGAGTTGACCTGTCTATGTTTCAATTGGTATAAGTACTAAAATATTAAACAAAACATTCTCTAAGTAGATGTTTTAATAGTGGTTTCTGAGCCATTTCATTTGAAGCCTGTCATTGAAAACGATAAAAGTCAGTCAGCACACACCTATTACCAAGTTAATTTATATTGCACGGAGGCTGCTGTGTTGAAAAATGCCTCTGCCTGAACAGATATAGGCTGCTTTCTAATTTGTAGAGTTGTTGACACATTTTCTGCTAGTTTTAGCTTTCTTATAACAATTGAAAGAAGAGAATTTGATGTGATAAACATTTTTTTTAAAGAGCAAAAAAATAAAAACATGAAGAAGCGATCTATCATTGTGATTTACTTTCATTGAAAAACTTTAAAATAATGTTTGACACATTTATGGAAAAATAATTTACTATTGACATCATTAAAGGTAAACTCCTCGCACCTTGTACACTACAGCTCATCGTAAGCTCGTTAGAACAGGGCCATCAACACCTTCTCTTCCTGTGCATCCAACTATACAATACTTCTCTGTTAGTCCAGCTATTGTACAGCGCTTTGGAATTTTTTTTGGTGCTTTATAAATAATAATAATAAAGGTTATATTGGTATAAAGATATATAACCCTGCAAACTGCATTCATACCCTTTAAATTCTGTTTTATTTATTTTTAGCTTAAAAGGACACTATAGTCACCCGAACAACTTTAGCTTAATGAAGCAGTTTTGGTATACAGAACATGCCCCCACAGCCTCACTGCTCAATCCTCTGCCATTTAGGAGTTAAATCCCTTTGTTTATGAACCCTTGTCACACCTCCCTGCATGTGACTTGCACAGCCTTCCATAAACACTTCCTGTAAAGAGAGCCCCTTTTAGGCTTTCTTTATGGCAAGTTCTGTTTAATTAAGATTTTCTTATCCCCTGCTATGTTAATAGCTTGCTAGACCCTGCAAGAGCCTCCTGTATGTGATTAAAGTTCAATTTAGAGATTGAGATCCAATTGTTTAAGGCAAATTACATCTGTTTGAAAGTGAAACCAGTTTTTTTTTCATGCAGGCTCTGTCAATCATAGCCAGGGGAGGTGTGGCTAGGGCTGCATAAACAGAAACAAAGTGATTTAACTCCTAAATGACAGTGAATTGAGCAGTGAAATTGCAGGGGAATGATCTATACACTAAAACTGCTTTATTTAGCTAAAGTAATTTAGGTGACTATAGTGTTCCTTTAATCTGTATTTCCCTTTCCATCTGTGATACCCTAAAATTATCCCAGATTCAAATGTGATTCTGGTCGTTGGTGTTCCTCGGCATGAGAGATACAGTGACTTCAGACTATCTTTTCTTGGTTCTAAGAAGGTCCACTAAGGTGTGTTTGATATCCATTTATTCAGTAGACATTTTTAGCATCAAGGTAGATGAATTTCTCAACAGATGTACCTTTGGCTATCTCAGTAGTTTTCAATCGGCAAACTTAACAATATAATCCCTACATCTGCATACCCCATGTTACTTAACTGTCAACATAGCACAATCAATCTCATATTGCCACAACGCCGGTAATTCTTATGATTTAAGGAAATCAGCATAATCCATTACATATCAGCCCTCACACATATAGTTTCCGTTGGGCCTCTGTACATAATGTGTACAAATGTGTTGCTGATATAATGACCCTAACTGTTTCACTACTTTGTAGTAATTTACAATGCAGATCTTTACCGTTTTCCTGGCATATGAGTACTATTAAGGGTTAAGCCACAGCTGTAGATTACAAGAACCACTTTTTCTCTGCTTTGAAGTTTCTTTGAGATATGATTAGCCATAGCCAGATGATGGGGAAAAAGGGCAATCATTGAACAAAGCTTTTTTGCTCTGCAGAGTGCATTTGGTTTTCATCTTTTTTCTATTCATACTGCAGTTTATTCTATATCAATAAAACACCATAGCAGGTCCTTTATGATATAAACCATGCTTCAAGTATCAGTGAATACATGACCTGCGGCGACTTTGGTCAACAAATTAGTTTTCCAAGAAATCGTTCATTTCTTTTTCGAGGGAGCTGAAATACTAATAAAATTTGTTCATTTCGATGAATTGTCTGTAAATAACCCCTTAAAAATATAAAAAATATTCTTAAGTTTACCTTTTCCATGTTTATTAAAACATTTATTTGCCACCTGCCCAACGATAGTCACACAAGACAAGGTCAAACAGGTGTAGTGGGTAGAGAAGAAGTGATCTTCGGAGCTTGTTAATCTGAAGTTACATTTTTAATTTTTAATTTCCTTAACCTGCTGTTTCACACATCGCCACAAGGAATATATGTTGCTTTTCATTTGTCACTCGATCATCTTTGCATGACTTTCATGATGTTCATTATAATAATTGTGTTGGTTATTATACTTTGGGCTTGTCACAATGGGGTGGTTAATGTTTTCAAAGTATTTCTGAGACTTTAGGAACATTAGGACCTTGCTCTCTAGGGTGTCACTAACAAGCATCAACCCTCAATACACCCAATACAATATATTTTTTTTGTTTTTAAAGGTCTACAAATTCTGAGATGGTTTTGATAACCCCCATTTGTGCAATTCCACTAACGCTCTACTTGCTTATTGCAGTGGGTGAATACGTTGCCAATTTTATTTGGGTAAACAGAAGACTGCAGTAAAGCATTGCCTCTCCATCTGTATGTTATTTAGTAACATTTGGTTACAGTATGCTTAAAAGTCCTACTTTTGTAGCAGGAAAAGTAAACTCTAATGTCAAGATACCACATCCCTGATCCACTTTGTCATCCTTACGTGTTTAAATATTTATTAATCCAGCAAATAAATATAGCATCTACTGCATTTGCTACATAACCATGGCATCAACACTGTATCATAATTAGGGATACTGTATGTGTTTATTTGCCTGTTCATAGTCTTCATTAGACTTGGGCATTCGTTTGTTTACAAACGAGTTTTCGTCCATTTGTCCAAAAGACGAATCAATGAATAGAAATAAAGACCGAATTGCATGTTGGATTAAATGCTGGTCATGCAATTCTTTCTTCATTTATTTTAATTTATCACAAGGAGGCAGCTAACTTCTCGCAGTTCCCTCCTTGTAATATTATAAAAATATCCATTGGAGTGCTCTTACAGGTAACTCTAGCTTAAGCCAACCAATCAGAGCACTCTGCGTCAAATTGCACGGCATTGAAAAGCTTTTTAAGGCTTTCCTCTCTCTGTGTTTTTTTTAATCTGCATTTTTTTCTGCGCATTTTTTTTTTTTTTTTTTTGTGATCTGGTCCTTTATGGTCCTTTAGTTGATTTTTTTAGGGATAAAAAAAGATGATGAAAGAAAAAAGAAGACAGCTGATGGTAAGTATTCCTTTTTTATTTTACAGGTATTTAGTTTATTCCGCCCTCACAAATAATAAGGATAGGTAGGGGTATTGTTTTTATTGGGTGGGTGACTGGAGATCTGGTGACCCCTTTTCCCATGGGGAGAAATATTTTTCATTAGTCCCCACCTGCCTGCAATGGGGTGGAGCTGGGGGGGGTGAATAGGTCCACCCCAATTTTATTATTTGGAGGTCACACCCGCTGCCATTTGGTGAGGGCTGGAGGGGCATTGGGTGCACCCGACCGTTATTGTTTAGAGCACCCACCTGTTGTCAGCAGAAGGGTGCTGGGAGGGAATACAAGCCCCCACAAGCCCTAAAAAGTATTAGAGCCCCCACCTGCCCTATTTAGGGCGCCTACCTGCCCATTTGTCCCCTAGTTCAATTTATTTAAGAGTAATACTGGGTCCCCCATTTAGTTTAGTAGCCCTTACTCAAGGGCACGGATGGGGACACAATGTACTCCCCAGTTAATTATTTACATAGGTCCCCCTTTATTGGCTTAGCTACTGGGAAGTAATAAATGCCCAGTCGCTAGTGTTTTCTTATGACAGCAAGCAGCTACTGGCAGCTCGCTGTGTAGTAGACATGCCTCTACTCACAGCACAGCGGGTAGGGGCAGGAGGGATTGTGAATTATCCTACGATTCCAATGTGCACACTGTAAGGATTTAAGAATTTTTATAACCAACCTAGGTTTGTGCTGATAACCCGAAACAGGGTTCTGCAGATATTTTAGCCATTTTGGATCCTAACCATAGTCCATGTTTATAGCTATGTATATATTAGATGTCTGTGCTAAGGAAACCATTAGACTTGTGCAGGTAATGCAAATTCCATTACTCCATATCGCATTATGTCAAAATCAAGACAACAAACAAAAAATTGACAATGGACCAACCAATTGTTTATTTTGTGAATCCGATTTCTATCCATGGCATCAAAAAAAGATTATTGATGGAAAAAAAAGATGATCGATGGCTAGGGGACAGGCACTAAATGTTAATTTAATTCTCAGATCAAGTGAGAAGTGACCAACAGAGGGTAAAAAAGGAGGAGGAGTAAAAAAAAATCTAAATTTATGTCACATTTAATAAATGTATAACAATTGCATGGACAACACTCACTCGAACCATAGCGCCACATGGATGAAACCCAAATTGCTAAAAAAAATATATATATATATTTTGATGAATCAATTGATATTAAGCAAATTTTTACACAGGTCTATATAAATGAGCTGGCAGCAAATCTAATAGTGAAATTGAAAAAAGACCAAAATGTCTTATTGAGACTTTTGAACTAAAATACGATATGTGAATAAAAATGTTAAACTAGAGACATAGCATTAGAGATGCTAATTTGTGGCTTTTTGGTTTCTCAAAAACAGATTTTGAAACTACTGTGTGAAACCTATTACAGGCTGAATATTTATATGGGCAGAGATCGCAAGTACCGTAACAGAAAATTATTTTCTCAGAACATTAATTCTGCCGTCTCAAGAACTATTGAACTTGGATTCCTTCTATTTCATGCCTTCAGTAAGCCAAGTTACGTCTAATCTATCTTAAATATGTCTACGTCAGCTTTGTAAGAGTATTTGCTGCAAATGTTATTTTCTTTAAAGTGACTTTTGAAAATAATAAAAAAAAAATGCATTTTGGTAGAAGCTATGCAAACAATCACTCTTATCATGTTGCCACTTTATGGGGATACTACATCACCAAGTCGATCTTAGGGTATCTGGTGCACAAATGTGTATTCAAAGGGTCATTCATCAGGAAAGGTATCATCTTTAATCGAGATCATGTTACTGGGTGCTGAATGTTACTATACGTATGTAAAGTAATGCTGGAGCATTGCTTTAGCACAGGTTTGGCATAGAATCAGGGCACTATATATTTCTGCCTTATAGATCACTTGTACTGATTAAGGGAACAGCGCGCACACTAAAAAAATAAAGTTTAAAACCTTACAAGGCTACTAAAATCACCCATTGTAGAAAACAAATATGGGGATTTAGTTACACCATGTGGCCATGCCGTGTTATGGCCACCGCTATGTCACAGTGCCCCAATATTGGGTCTTAAGCTAATTTTAACTTGGGAGATCAACATGCTAACTGCAATAAAAAAGATAAAAAGGTTAGCGCTAATAATAAATATACAAATAAAATAAATAAAAGGCAGCAGCATTATAGGGGGTCACCCTCTAACCCTCTACAATAAGAGTATACACAAAAACAAAGAACAAGGCTGCGCCAAAAGAGTAATTAAAACAAGTCCAAAATAAAATAATAATAAAATGTTCTAATAAATATGCCAGGTACCTACACTATTACAATTTGATAAAGCCTCTACGGCGAAACGCGTTATTGGTTTTAATATATTGTACTAATAAATAATTTTATATTTATTACCTATTACATTATTATTTTCAACCTTATTTATTGTTCCTGGCATATCCTAAGGTGGGGATCATACCACCCACGCGAATAATAGAGTGCAGATAGACCTGCACTCTACTTGTGAGTATATTTTATTTATTTTTAATCTTTCTACCAACTACCTCACCAGAGAGCACTATTGGCTGTTTTTATTTTATTTCCCTGAGAATTGGACACCAGCACTCTCCAGGAGGACAAGCACCCCCATAAGCGGAGGGTTATCCACTGTATGCCCATCATACTAGAGCTGGTCCTAGCTCATTGAAATGTGAGTGTGTAATTTATACTTTAATTTTATAATTATTTATTTATACACTCTGCACAATTGGCTCTTTCCCATTGTGTCTTTCATATCGTGAGACGGACGACTATTGCTAAAGAAGACACCATATCAGTTGAGACATCATTCATTATTGGGACTCTTTTATTAGAACATTTTATTATTATTTTATTTTGGACTTGTTTTAATTACTCTTTTGGCGCAGCCTTGTTCTTTGTTTTTGTGTATGCTAACTGCAATACTTACAGTTAGCATGTTAATGCACATTCCAGTCCACTCTCCTTGGCTGCTAGGTTACATCGATGTCACGCAAACCATACTCGTTATATAAATAATGGCTGGACTTTTTCTGGACACACCTCGTATTTTGGCCATTACAGCACCACCACTGCTCGGAACTGCATGTGCTGGGTGTGCCCCCAAATCTGTTTTGTCTGTGTATTTTTGGTATCCAAATCAGATTCTCCCAGCATTCTCAATCTATTGTTGCCATTCGGTTTGGATGAAATTGAAAACGCAGAATTGTGATTTTCGAATTACACTCTAAAAGCTTTGTATAATAAAAAATATATTAGCATTAAAGAAAAAGCAAAACACAAGTAAATAGCGTAGGCTGCTGTAATCAACAGAATTCATTGTAAGAACACAATTTTATGTAGCCAGAGTGATGATATATAAAATGTACTGACTATCATAAAATGATGACAGGATTCTTTCAGCCTGAGAGCAGTTGTAGTCTCATAACCCAAAACAGCCTTTTTTATAGATATATTTAATTTATCTCACTACAATGGCAATCATGGGAACGATCTGATTTTTGGAGAAGGTTGGGTTTGTTCAGAAACTGGTTAATATACAGTCAATCGTGTCTGTCTCTTGATTTGTTTTGAACACATGAACAATTAGAGAAACATTTGTTTTACTAACCACTTCAAGCAGAGCTGGATCTTAAAATTATGTCCTCTTTTTCTTCTGAAATATTACAGTCTGTCACTTGTCCAGACATGGAAAGGAAACGTTGTATCCACATTCATTCTGTTTATGAGGAAGACAGCTGAGACACAGTTTACCTATATCCCCGGGGATCTGGTGGGTGAGTTTATATGGTTTGAATACTGAATGAGTGCCATTTTTCTCGGTCCATCATAATTAAATATGAAGAATGCCACCACATTAATGGAGCACTCCAGATGCTTTAAACTATAAGTATCACCATTCTTAGTTGCTTGTAATGATAAAGAAGCAATTTGTAGTCCACAGTATCTGGAGGGCAAAACGTTGTCTATCCATTTACTTACACTTACAAGTACCCTTAACTTTTAATTCCCTAATTCTAATAGCCCTCACCATAACTCAACCAAACCTCCACTAATCATAAATGCTTAATTTGACTGCCCTAATTCTAACACTAACTCCCATATCCCTAGCTTTAAATCTCTAACCATAATTTCTAGTAAATACTGTTATTATGGATCCCTCTAATTCCACTAATTCGTCTTCTACAAATTATAACCTTTAACACTCCTAAGCACACATCCTACTCTAACTTGCATAACCCAAAGACCAAAGTCTAACTCTTCTAATCGATCTCCTAACTCTTGATCCTCTAACTCTAATATTATTCCTAACACTATAGTGTATATCTGCCCCTCCCACCTGCTGGCAAATAAAGGGTAACAAAAACTTTTTTCAATTACCTGATTCCAGTACCGATGTCCCTCAGCACTGGAACGGGTGTTCCGTAAACCTAAAGCACATGAGATGACGTGGTCTGGGTGCCTATGGTGTCCCTTTAACTACTATTCTTAACTCCCCTAAACTTTAAACCTCACACAAACTAACCAATGGGCAACCTTAGGGTATCATATTTCAAACAAATAATACAGTTACAACCACCATGCAGTGGCATTACAACTTATTGAGTCCCCATGAGCCAATGGCTACATTGTGTTCTCTCATTTGATGTTGGGTTACTATTCCAATAGTGAGAAGTGATTTAAATTATTATTAGACCAAGTGAAGACATTCTTTAATCCGCTCCCAAAATACCGAGCACATCATCCACCTATTTACAGTGTTAATGTCACATAATCATCATAAGTTAATGAATAACATGGTAGTCTCTCTTAGTTATATGATGAACTACTTAATCAATCACCTTGAAATATGATTCTGTCTTCCAATAAACTGAATAAAACTGTGCTTAAAATAAAATTGAACAGACAAGAATCTAAACATTGACATATGACTACACTCGGAGCTTTCCAGATCTGTGGTTGTAGAGAAATAAAAACTCAAGGAATAAAATTTGAAAAAGTACAACTACAAGCTCTGCTATAATAATGCAAAACTAGAATAAATGTGTAACCCCCTAGAGAGAATGGTGAACCGCAAGCTCTAAGGTGACATGACAAGCAAAAAAATTGGAGGGGAAAGTATAAGAAAAAGAATAAATTCTAGATGAAGAAAGGGCAGTTTATGTTCAATAAAATAATATGTGGATATTTGTTATTGCAGAATGATAGATTATTTTAGATCTAGGTTGGTGCCAACAGGCAATGCAATCTAATTATCTGTGCAAATCTCTAAGATATTTTGTTTTATTATTATTTTAGTAATACGTAACAAAAGTTTAGAAAGAAAAAAATTAAATCCAACATGCACATCAAATATTATCTATGACTATTTTAGAAATGACATAATTAAACAATATTTATAAAAGGCTTACTAAACTTAATTGACTAATTAAATTTTTCAATTTACTCTGAATTTATATCAGAGTTAAAAAAAAAAAATCGGACTTAAGTTGCGGCACAGTGAATGGTAGCGAGTTGACAACCGCAACACGGCCAATTCGGAAGCAAATATTCGAGTTGGAAACTATCTTGTATACTCATTTTCCAAATTAAAATCTAATATTAGCATTTATACAGCATCAACATATCAACACTTTACAATTAAAGAAACGGGGGAAAAGGCACTAAATGTATTTATTATATTATTTATTTATTATAACCACTACAAAGAGCTATCATGTATAGACCACCCCATTGAATAATAATTGTATAATTGTACTGTATTCGATTTAAAGGAGCACTCTAACCACCATAACCACTTTGTATATGTATATAGTAAATTATAACAGTGCTGAATCAAAATTATTTTAGTCTTCAAAACTTAAAAGCATTTTTACAGATTCATCCTGCATTAAAATTATTTTGCAATTTAACCTCCATGCTTTTGACTTCAATTCAGTGTACAACGCTACGGAATTTTGCTGGCGCTATATAAATAAAATAATAATAATTCAGCACAACTCCCACGTCAGCAAATAGAGAAATCAACACACTCTGAATTCCATGTTTTTGGATTCCTGTCCCTCTATACTCTGTGGTTTCTCCAATGCACCACATCTAGAGTATGAGAGAATGTTTACCTTAAACATGTCATCATTTTTAACATTAGTGAATCCGTCCCAGAGTGCGTTTTGTGCTTGCTCGTGAATTCTTGATGTTTATTCATACACTGTCTTTTGATTACATCTGGTTTCTTTTTTGCATAAGCTGTGCTTTTGACAAAGAGGTATGAAGATGGCTGCTCCCATAGAGCGAGGGTAAACCAGGAAATACACTGAAAGAGGTATTAACTTAAAAGTTGTGCATTACAAAATAAAACACAATGAGGCTATAATACATGCAGTCTTTATTTTTAAAAACTTAAATAATTATACTTTCTTTTTAATTTTAGTTGTGCTGACTTGGTAAGATTTACATCACATTTCAGTCCATTCCCGAGAACTTCAGCAACAGCCTATGTATCAGCTGCCCATCGTCCTGGAGTCCACGTATATCAGGTTGAAACTCTCTATGGCAATGGTCATCATCATTAATGCTAATGACTTCACTGGCAAACTCCCACAATGTCCGAACCTAGCCCCTTTAGACATGGATCCAAACATGACAAGTGGGCAAGTAAGACAGCACATTGAAAGGTCCACTGATTTCATTTTTTCCCACACGTAGTTTGCCTCCAAGAGACATGTATGCTAGGACAGTGATCAAACATAAGTTATAACATGGGAATGCACAATTTGCTATACATTATCAAGCATTTAAATACAGCATTGCCATATACAACCAAAGAAATGGCCTCAGATACAAGAAATGTTAGGTAAACCAGATTCTACAGACAGATACATTCTATGATATGCAGATACATTTTGTTGTCTAATATGTGATGCAAGCAATTATAGATTTTTTCAATACAACAATATTTTGAAGTCTATATTAAAAGTTAAATTTAAAATGGATTTAACCACTGCTAGGAAGTTTAAACAAGAGAACATCCTTGTATGGACAAACTGAAGATTTTTCAATAATTATCCTGCCAAACATGTCTCCAAGCAAAACCTTAATTTGCCAGGTACTTAAACTGCTCTCAAAAATGTCCTTTATCTTTGAATATGATGGATCTGCAACTCTGCCGATTATCTTTACTCTTGAGACTCTGAGATTATGGTCAGAAACTGGACTGATACTATATGGTTATATCTTTTATATATAATATAGAGTATCTTATGTTTTTTATTTATTTATATTTACCCAATTATTGCATTTTATTTACCAATAATACATTTATTAGTACCTGAGATATTTGTTCACTTTTTACCTAGTTTGTGCACCAAGCTAATGGCACTAAAACTTTAAAAGACAAAGATGCATCTGAAGTTAAGTTCATGATCCTCTTAAAACATACTATCAGGGTTAGTCACAAAAGAGAGAACTGTCAGAAATTCAAATTGAATTTCAAATTTAAAGGAACACTATAGGGTCAGGTACACAAACATGTCTTCCTGGCCCTATAGTGTTAAAAAAAAAAAAAACACTATCTAGCCCCCCTGGTCCCCCTTGCCCTCCTAGATATAGTAAAATCTTACCTTTATTCCAGTCTGCTGGTGCTCGCTCTGCCCCCTATCTGCCTCCTTGGTTAACATCAACAGAAGTGATGATCCTATAGGAAAGCATTGGATTGTCTGAGATTGTCAATTCTGATGATCTCAGCCAAGGAGTTGGTCCCGGGGATGGAGCCAAACGCCACCCTGGCCAATTGGCATCTCCCCTATGCTGTACTGTAAACCTTGCATTTTCTCTGAAAAGACAGTGTTTACAGCAAAAAGCCAACAGGGACCAACTATACTCACCAAAACAACTACATTAAGCTGTAATTGTTCTGGTGACTATAGTGTAAGGACCAAAAAAGCCAAACTGGAAAAATATCCAATTTACCTATGCTTCCAGTTCAGCTATTTTGGACTTTAATTTTAATTTAACTTAGAATTTTCTTTGAATTACCAACAATTCTCACTTTAGTGAATAACTCTGTATATTCCACACTGTTTTGGGGGGGTTCCATGATTCAGGCACCCAGTAACTTCGTTAACAATAGGTGTCAGAGTTAAACTCACCTGAAACTTAACATCTATGACATTAACGCAGTTCATCTTTTCTGTTCCCAAAGCTCTAAAAATGACCCCCAGTTGCCATCATATATCTTGTTAGAAGCCGTAGCTTTCCAAGTTTATGGGGCTTAAAAAATGTATGCTAACTAGAGAGCTTTAATTTCATCCATCTCTTCATTTTATTTTTTATGCTTCAACACAAATTACACAAAACAGAAACTGCAGATCAGCATAACTGTAAATGATGCTATTTAAAGAGCTATGCATTTTTTAATCTGGCAGTAAAGCACAGTTTTATTTGTATCTGTGAAAGGTTTTAGGGTTGTTGTATCTTCATTCGCTGAACTTTACTGGAAGACGGAATTATTTTCTCCCAAATAATTCTACTTCAGTGTGTGTTAACAAATTCTGCATGGATGTATCATTGCGGATTACTTTCTTTTTGATTGCATCATAATTATTTGTAAATTTATTACTTTTATTGCTCTGTAAAATTGTCATAGTAAAAAGCAGAATGAATTATAGGTTGTATGTAAAGTTAAAGGGACACTATAGTCACCAAAACAACTTTAGCTTACTGAAGCCGTTTTTGTTCATAGGTCATGCCCCTTCAGTCTCGCTGCTCAATTCACTGCTGTTTAGGAGCTGAATCACTTTTGTTTCTGTTTATGCTGCCCTAGTCACATCTCCCCTGGCTGTGACTCATACAGCCTACGTGAAATGGTTTCATTTTAAATTAGATGTTAACTCACTTTATTATTATTATTATTATTATTATTATTATTGCCATTTATATAGCGCCAACGGATTCCGTAGCGCTTTACAATATTTTGAGAGGGGGGGGTGTAACAATAAATAGGACAATTACAAGAAAACTTACAGGAACAATAGGTTGAAGAGGACCCTGCTCAAACGAGCTTACAGACTATTGGAGGTGGGGTATTTGAAACATTAGGACAATAAATATCAAGTAGGAGTGAAGCAGAGCTGGAGGAGAGAGCAAAGCACTGTCCCATAGGAGAGAGCAGGAGACAGGTATGTAAGGTAGAGATTACTCTGGGAGGCCATAAGATAACCTCCTGCTTTTTAAATTGAACTTTAACTAGAAGGCTATTAACAGAGCAATATATAATACAATGTGCAATAAAGGAAGTTTAAACATTAGATCTCACTTTACAGGAAGTATTTAAGAAGGCTGTATAAGTTACATGCAGTGAGATGTGACTAGGGCTGCATAAACACACTGATTTAACTCCTAAAGGGCAGAGAATTGAGCAGTTAGACTGCAGGAACATGATCTATAGACTAAAACTGTTTCATTAAACTAAAATTGTGTTGTGATTGTAGTGTCCCTTTAACGCTTGAAATATGTACACGGAAGTAAGAGCTAAGAACAACTGACCGTTTATTGATAAATAGCAAATGTAAAAGTATAAGAAATGCATTTCGAACTATAACTGTGACATTATCCACATGAAGCACCTCAATATGGAGTTGCAATATTTACAAGGTTATTTACTAAATTGAGAATTCGGAGTGAATTTCACACATAATGCTTAAATAGTTGAACTGGACAAAAAGTCAGGTCTGCTTTCAATTCAGCTACTGTGGTCTTAAATTTAAAATTCAGTTTGAATTCACTATGAATTTTCACGTTAGTGAATAAACCCTATAGTTTTGCTGATTAAAACATGCAAATAATAAACTTTAAAGAAACACTCCAAGTACCATAACTACCAAAGCATGCTATAAAGGTTATGGTTTCTGGGAGGGCCTTGGGTCCTCTGATTGAGAATGGGTTGGTAATTTACCTGGGGTCTACCGAGTGCAGGTCACCTCACTTGTGCTGCTGAAAGCTCTCTGCACAGAGCTATCTCGGCGCTATACTGCTTAACTCATTGGCTGAAACTGCACAGTGATGCTCTTAGCCAAGCAGCTCACTGTGACTGATAGGAAAAGGCGCTTGGTGCTCGGCAGACCCCTGGTAAATATTCAAACAGTTTGCAAACAGTTTGCCTATTTATCCTGGGAGGGCAAGGGGGCACTGTTGGCATCATAACCACTACAACATGCTAAGGGTTATCTATAATATTTTAATAATATCTGCCTAATTATCTTTTTTTATCTTTCAAAGATAAGTCTTATTATAAAGCTTAGATAGATTTATGGCATTCAGTATATGGACTGCATTAATTCCCCTATGTATCATGTCACACATAACTCATCTGATCATTTTTATCACAGAGACTGAGTTTTTAAATCAGATTACATTTAAAGTGATGGTCTGCAAATAGTTCCAAAATCAATGTAGCAACAGGACAGCAATAGGCAAATGTTAACTGTAAGTGAGGCTTAATGTCCAAGAAAAAAAATCTTTCATGGCCTTCCCTGTTTGATACAGGATCATCTACAGAAAACCTAAATGACTGTTTCAGGAAGGAATGCAATCCTAACATCAAAGTAAATCAATTACTGTCTGCTGTATGTCTGCAGCGACTGCTTGTTTTAACCCAGTGTGAACTACAGTGTCATCAGAGCAAGCCAGCAATACAAACTGAGGAAATAGTGGCTGCATCCTGTTTGAAGCCTTGTACGAAAACAGCTGTGCGAATATTGGCTAATTAAGGAACAGACAATAGCGGACACAAACAATGAGAGCACAATGAATGAATAATCTGTTTTTCTACATGCTGCCTCTAGGGGGTCCTGTTAGACTGCAGGAATATAATGTCAATCTATATTACCTATTATCTTGCGTGGTAGGTTCTACAAGGTGTGGTTTCTATCTAAATTTACAAATTCACATTAAAAAAATGTGGCATTAAAAAAAAAATAGAACTCTTATTCAAAACACTTTTTAATGCACAAACTTCTTTGCAAATTATTTTTGAAAGACCTCAACTTTCTCTCAATCGATTTTTTTTTTATAAATCTTTTTTGAAACGGACCATGATAAAGATGGATTTTACTTAATTTCTTTGTTTGTTACTTAATTTTGTTTTCTTTTTCTAAATACAAATACTTGCTAGGCTTCTGTAATGTGACCCCAGCACCCATCATATTCTCCTGGAAAAAAATTTATATGTCACATATTTATTTGGCAGGACAGTATTTCAATATTTTAAATATTCCACACTGGTTAGAACGCTGCAGATTGACAGGGTTATTCACTGAAGTTTGAAATGTCAGGAATCCTTTAGATTGTAAGCTTATTCGGCTAGGACCTTCTTCATGTACTGTTCCTGTTTGCCAGATGTGTTTTCTAAATGAAGTGGTCTGGGTGCCATGTCCATAACCCTGCAACTGAAACAATCCCATTCTACAGGAGTAGCAATGGTTACTTTGCATGGTTAAAATGCATTTAGTGTATATCTAATAAGTTCTCAGTGAATACTTTTCTATCAACCTATTTCATTACCCCTACTTCTACCCTTTGTGTCACTATACCCCACTCCCTCTAGCATGTAAGCTCATTGAGCAGGGCCCTAAACCCCTCTGTTCCTGTGCATACATTTGTCTGGTTACAATTACGTGTCTGTGAGTCCACCCATTGTACAGCGCTACGGAATTTGCTGGCGCTATATAAATAATAAAATAATGATATCACACTAACAGCCAATAGAGGTGTTTCTGCCAAAATAGCTGAGTGAAACTCTGTAATTTCATTCAGATGGTCTCATACTCCATCTCATCTGCTAGTATAGATAGATTAAAACTATAGCACTAGAAATGCATGTTCGTATTCCTAATGCTATAGTGTTCCTTTAAAGGACCACTATAGTGCCAGGAAAACATACTCGTTTTCCTGGCACTATAGTGCCCTGAGGGTGCCCCCACCCTCAGGGTCCCCCACCCGCCCGGCTCTGGAAGGGGGAAAGGGGTAAAAACTTACCTTTTTCCAGCGCTGGGCGGAGAGCTCTCCTCCTCCGATCCTCCTCTTCTCCTCCCCGTCGGCTGAATGCGCACGCGCGGCAAGAGCTGCGCGCGCATTCAGCCGGTCACATAGAAAAGCATTCATAATGCTTTCCTATGGACGCTGGCGTGCTCTCACTGTGAAAATCACATTGAGAAGCACGCAAGCGCCTCTAGTGGCTGTTAATGAGACAGCCACTAGAGGAAATAGGGAAAGGCTTAACCCATTCATAAACATAGCAGTTTCTCTGAAACTGCTATGTTTATGAAAAAATGGGTTAACCCTAGCTGGACCAGGCACCCAGACCACTTCATTAAGCTGAAGTGGTCTGGGTGCCTAGAGTGGTCCTTTAACTGTTTGTACGGTTTACCTATTGTACAGCGCTGCAGAATATGTTGTCACTATACAAATACTTATAATTGTAACTGTTGGAAAGTGGATTCAAACAAAATTTTAAATTATAGGCAACATCCTAATGTTCACCAGTGGGGGCTATTATAATATTCAGGGGAAGGAGAAAAAATATCCCACACTGTGCAATATGATCAAGAATGCTCTGATTGGCTGGTTAGTAAGCCAGCCAACCAGAGTGCTCTGACAGTCAAGACCAAGATTTAGAAGCCAGATGCTTCTTGGGGTACCTGAGGATCAGTGCTGGAAGCTCACTTTGGGGTTAAACTGTTTGAAAATGATTTAACCCCTTAAGGAAAGAGTGCACCCAGGGTCCTTTTTGCAGCATACCAACATTATTTATATGACGTTTTTATGGTGATCGAAGTGCCCCTGTAATGCTCACTAATTGGCAGTATTACTTCTAAAATAGCATATGACAGGGATTTTATTTTTGTAGAACTGGTGACAGCTTGAATCTGCCCTTTTATGTACTTCAGGAAAAGTTTAATAAATTAATCAACGCCTGGTCGACAATCGCCTTAGATTCAGTAGGTATTCTAGTCACCTATTACTGGGCTGAGTGATCATCTGCTGCTGTATAGGATACAAGCTGTTTAATTTTTCATCACTCCTGAAATATAGCATGAGAGGTGAGAGTTGTGTATGTTCAGGAGAGAGGGATCAGTGCTGCTTGTAAGCACACAAATACTTTATTGAAACACTCTGTTGGTGCAGCTGTCGAGGCCACAATAACAGACATCAAGAAACAATTAGCATGTTTTGTAGATTCAGTGAAAAATGCCAGGCAACAAGCTGACAGTTAGACCCTTCCTCAGATGTTCATTGAAAGTATTTCTCGTTTGAACTTCTGACAGTTCTTGGCTCTAAATGAAAAGAGCAGATATGTGCATGGAGCAAATCAATATAATATGTAATAAAATACATTAAATAATGGTAGAATTAAACAAACATACAGGGAAGATGTCCTATTAAGTGCAATTTATGAGGCACAAGAAATATTTAATGACTTCTGTGCAGATAGAGGTCTGTATGCATTTAGCTTGTGCTTGCTTGAGTATAGCACACCCATTGTCTGACATCATTGACATAATTATATGGTTAATTTACGTAAGGAGTATCAGATATTGCAAGTGTCTATATAGACTAATACATTGTATGCCCTGTTACGAACAGTACACCCAACCATTCTCTTTCATGATTGGACCACTCATACCCGTCATCAACAGTAACAATCTTACCTATTATCAACAGTACAACTCATACCCATCATCAACAATATCCCACTTACCTATTATTGACAGGATCACTCATACCCATTATCAAGAAGACCACTCATACCAATTATCAACAGAACCACTCATACCCATCATCGACAGTATCTCTCTTAACTATTATCAATAGAACCACTCATACCCATCATCGACAGTATCTCTTACCTTTTATCAACAGGACCACTCATACCCATCATCATTAGTATCTCTTACCTTTTATCAACAGGACCACTCATACCCATTATCAAGAAGACCACTCATACCTATCATACCTATTATCAATAGGACCATTCATACCGATTATCAAGAGAACCATTCATACCCATCATTAACAGTACTACTCATACCTATTATTGACAGGACCATTCATAACCATTATCGACATGACCACTCACACCCATTATCGAAAATACTACTCATACATATGATTAACAAGACCACTGACACGTATTATTAACAGAACCTATTGTCGACAGGACCACTCAAATCCATTATCAACAGGACCACTCATGCACATTATTAACAGGACCACTCATACCCATTATTGACACCCATACCCATTATCGACAGGACCACTCATTTCCATTATCAACAGGCAGCACATTTACAACAATTGTTATGATATCACTAATTTTGGCCCCACTTACAAAAGGAAGTGAAAAAGCCCATCGTGGTCCAAATGCTATATAACGGAATAACTTAGTTTGGACGAGGCAGTAAAATAATTCTGTCATTTGGACAGGAAGGACATTGGCCTGGTATATCAAAATTTTTATTTCAGGGCTGTGGGGTAAATGCACAGAAGACCCATTTGTCAAAGTGGCTTTGATGCCAGAACATTAGGAATCATTTTACATTCAGTCTAAGTCCATAGCACTACCAGATGCAAGAGTTGTCAGTACAGTGTATCACTTATATAACATATGCACATATGTGTCTACTACTTAGCTTGATTCTTTGGAGCATCTGGATAGAAAATTCCTAAACAGAGTAATTTAGATTTAAAAAAAAAAATTCTCTCGTGCTATAACTGTTAGTGATAAACATTTTCTGTTTCTGGAGTTCTGGATTCAACATTGCCGCGGCACGAAAAGCAATACAATATTACTATTTTCTACATTAAGCATTACCAGCAAAGTTACATTAGTGCTCAATGAGAATGAAAAGAACAGCAGATGTTACCCAGGGCAAATAATCATGGAGAAACTGTCCCTCTTAACATCAGTTTCATAACCCTTTATACCAAGTCTACAGTACACACACAAAATTCTGAAACAGAACCCTGAGGAACCTGGCCGGCTTGACCTTCTCGATGCAAGATTCTCAGTAGTACAATAATAAAATAGATATCCAGACTACCAGTGTGCACATAAATATAAAATACATTTACAAAGCTGCCTGGTACACCATGACAATCATCATAAAAATATTTATTCTGTGTTTATGACCTCTGCACTACACATAGACAAAAAAGCAGAATGCTCTTATCTATAGGAACATGTGTATTTTTTAATGTGTGTAAAGGTCATATATATGGGAATGTACAATGTGTATGATCTAGTTCAGGGGCAAGTAACCTTCATCAATCCATATTTTGTGGACATAATGCTCTTACTTCAATAATGCTGAGAAATTTTTTGGAAAGATGTAGTCCACAACATCCGGAGTGCTAGCCTACCCCTGATCTAGATGGCAGTGAGTATAGATTGAATTAGCCATATATACATTGTTGTGTGAATGAATGCTAAATTGACACTAACCCAGGTGATTTAGAGAAATCGCTAGCTGCCTCTGCTTCCCTCCATGTAAGCAAGGATTCCTTATCATCCCAGTTCCTTGTCTCGGGGGCATCTCTACCATGACTCTGGTGAACTTGTCTGGCACCAATACAACCAACTACAATCTGTTTACCATCATACACCTTATTCACCTTTCATATAAAGTGTCTGCCTATATATGAACTGATGTTAGCTCTTCTCTTCTCACTATTCTCCTCAGCTCTCCATACCACCCCCTCACACTTAGGAGAGGGCTGGCAATGGGAGCAGTGGGGCAAGTGCCCCTTGAGCCACTATCTTATAGGCTTCTGGACTGTAGCCCTAAAATACCATTCTTCCACTGGTTGAAACCAACTGGAGGTGTGTTGGGATGCTGGGGTGAGCTTGCAGGCAAGAATTGTGCAGAGCGTTTGTTGTCCCAGTGTTGTATGAGTCTGTGCTTGGGCTGGTAGCCCACAATCTAAATCATCTCTTGGACTAGCCCAAATTGATATTTCCTGTGAGACTGTGGTATCTGAGGCTGACAGAACGGTCAGACTATGATGAGTAAGAATGACGCAGAGATGTTTGCAAGTGACATAGGGTGCAATGAAACTTTTGTGTCAATGATGTTATAGGTAACCGTTTGTATCGCTTGCACAGCTCTATGTGATGCAGATTGCAGGGATACATGACATCACAACTAGCGACTCCATCTGTTGAACCCATATATTGTTTTACGCACTGTGAGTAGGACCATACATAAAGAAGATCCAAGTGTTTCATGCATAAAAAAGTCAGTAATTTCAAATTGCCCCAAGTCAGAAGTTTCTAGCCTCCCACTCCCCCTTTCCCTGTCTATACAATAGCAATGACAGGCTAAACCTCTTACTTTCACTCTTCGGTCTCTAAAATTTAGTGCACTCTCTTGCACTCTACTTTTCTTAACATCAAAACACAGGCATTGTATAGCTCTTTACCCCAGGTTTCCATACAGTTTGTTTTTAGGTGATTGTTTACTTTGCTGGCCTACAGTTAGATGGTTATTTATTGTATATATTCTACATCACCAATTGCTTTATTTAATCTTACTGTCTCACTTGTTAATTATAAAATGCTGTCATTGCTGACAATAACTTGCTGCTCTCAGAAAATATTATTTAGTTAGACAACACAAAAATAAAATAAAAAGATTCAGTGGCACACAAAGAATTGAGCCCCATAACCCGTACTTTATGTTGGACTGTTTGTGTGTGAATCAATTTTCCTGCTCTGGATATTAACATTGTTACCGAGAGAGATACATTTAGTGAGAAACCAATCTCCAGCCAGCTGTTTCTTTTTTTTTTTTTTTTACCCCAGAAAAGCAAGGATATTCAGGGCAATCATCGGGCAAACAGTTCTGCTCATAAATTTACTGTCAGCAGAGCAATCCTCTGCCAACTGCCAAGATCAAACAGTAACTACTACTAACACGCTGTAACTGCTGTAATTTACACTCAAAGAAACATATGAGAAAGCAAAACAAAAGTCTAATTCTATGCCCAGAGCTAGGGTTCAGCACCTATTAAAAGGATACAGTTAATGGGATTTAGATCCCGCTAAACCTACAGTATAAGCCTGTTCTCAAACCCTCATTACGCATAAATCCACATTAAATCCCTAATAAACCTAGGCTGCCACTCTAGCTAGGACTAACATAACATTTTACATTGAGATAAAAGGGCGATAAAGCGAAACAACACAGCTATCCCCCCCTACTCCTTCATCCACCAAGAGTTTTTTGGGTGAAGGATAATAGAAAGAGGGGATATGTAAATTTGCACTCACAATATGCTTAATCTGTAAGATTACCTTACCACCACCCCAACATACAAGGGTATGGGGTAGGGGTATATTATTTTACCAGTTAGGTAACTGGCAATCCCCGGGGACCCTTCTTTGTTTATTATTGGCCAAAGGATTGGTCCTTCCCTTACTAGGAGGATTCTGGGAAATTTACTCACCTTTTTTCTGCAGAAATTCACACTCTGTTTAGTGCATGGTAGAATCATCAGGAGTAGATAATTACTGTGTGTCATGTTTTACAATTTGTTTGTGCTCCAAGTTCCTGCTAATTATGCTGTGACTATGATCCATAAATACTATATTTAAAAAAATAGCAATTGGTATCAAAATAAACATTTACTTTGGCTTTAAGAGGGACACGCCATTTTGGTCTGCCATTTTGTTGATTAGACAACTTGTTTTTTATAAAGTGATAAAGCACTAGAGTATTCTTCATGTGACTATACATAGGGGACTTTATACATGTAATATTGGTACATAAAGCAAAAATAGCTCATATGAGAAAAGGAACATTCTATGAGTAGATTCATTTATTTAGGATAAGAATGATGAATGCGTTGAGGAATAATTAATGAATTTGAGGATAAATATAAAGAATGTTGCGGTGCTTTGGGGGAGAATTTGAATGAGTTTAGGAGAGGATGAATATCTGTGCATGAAAATTTAATATTGTAGGAGGAATACATTTGAAAACAGGAGAAAAAATATGAAACCAAAAATAAAATTTGTTAGTGTAGTGATCTACAGAATCCATACATATACAGAGGTCTTATTTAATTGTAACTGAGGAATAGCATAGATGTCAGCTTCTATTTAATTAAAATAATGTCCTTAGCACTCCACTGAAGTTGAATAATTAATTTTTGCCACACTGATTTCTCTAATTCCCATGACAGAAAAATGAAGAAATAGGATTAGGGACAATGGAAACCAATATATATGGGTGAAGCATACTTTTTTAAACATTGAGGAATTTTTTTATATTATTAAATTAAAACAAAAATGAAAAAATAGACATATGATTAAATTAAACATTATCCTATTTAATTGATGAAAAAAATATTATTTAAAAAATAATAATAATGCTAAATTTGTCTGAACACGATATATTTTGATGCAACTATTTATAAGCATTGATGGTACCCTGCAATAATTAAAATTGGAATGTAGTTACAATTCACTCACAAAATACCTATATGTACTCTGTATGTACTACAAATGCTCCACAGAATGAGAGTTCCTGGCTGGCTAATGTTTGCGGACACAATCAAATCTTCATCCACTCAAACATCCTTTGACAGATGTCTGTCAACATATCTCATTACAGAATGACCTGTTATTATGGTTGATTATATTTCTTACCTGTTCTGTGTTACATACATTTATATATGTGTATGTTAATTGTGACAAACTGCCATTTGCCACTGGGCATTGGAGAGGACTGATTGCCAGCCTCCTGCCACATGACTATGGCCCTGGGGTGTATGGCCCTTTAAAAACAGTGTATGGACATATTGAATTTTTTGGGACACTTTTTCTGCCCTTTGCATCCATGGGAAGGTGTGCCTCTTGCCCTCCCCCTGTCCCATAGTTCTCCAGCAGGGCGTTGTCCCGGGGACACTGCCAAACCAGTTGGAACTGGCTGTTTTGTCCCTCCTCGGTCAAAATATGACTTCCACCTATCTCCTGAACCACTTAACCAATTCAAGTCCATATTCCAATAATGGATTTTTCGCTAACAAACCAATGGGCATTAACTATATTCGGTAGCATTTGCAGGTATTGGGAACAGGGGGATTGCACACTCTTGCAAGAAACTCAGCAGAAAAAAAACCTAATAATATTTTCCCCTCAACAATCTCACTATGCTCTTTTCTAGGCAACATTAAAATACAAACAATCAACTTTTGGAAAATAAGATATATATTTTTGTATATCTCCTTTTAATGCACATCTTATAGAGCCGATGGTCAATAATATGCTCCAGAAATATATCTAACGCAAATAAATCGGCTAAATAAATTCAATGTGTTTTGTGTAGTTACACTATATCTGTCTTATCTTTGATTTATCTGGAGCATACAGTAAAAGAGATAAAGACAGAGATGATTCATTAATCAGCTAGTGCAGGAAAAGATAGTGATTTTAAACTATGAAGGCATTATACATCTCACACAGCAGATTGTACAGGCCAGATTTGCACTGCAGAAACTTTAACCTTTAAGGCAAACAGTAGCAAGATTTAAAAACGATATTGACATATGGTTTGCTTCCTAGATTCTGAACCTGTGGTACGTGTACCCCAGGGGATATGGGTACCATAAGGCAAGAAGAGATGGCCAATCAACCACCTTAGCGCACTCAGGAGACAACTGGCTGGGGGAGTATGATGCTGATGATGGGTGATGACATCACTCTGGCTCTGGCTCTGGCATCACTAAACACGCACCCAGGGAAAGGATCCACTCCATCTCTATCAAGGTAGGGAGGCTGGGTGGACTTAAATAAAAATAATACATGAATAATAATTTGTGAGCATGTGTGAGAGAATGTGTATGTGTCTGTCTGTGAGTGTGTGTGTGTGTGTGTGTGTGTGTCTGTCAGTGTGTGTCAAATCAGTGAGTGTGCATCTCTGAGTCAAAGTGTGTGTCCGTAAGTGTGGCTTACAATGTGCGTCAAATCAGTGAGTGCGTGTCTCTCAGTGACTGTGTGTATCAGTGTCAGATTAATAGTTCATACACTCCTCCTTACATAGACAATATCTTTAGTACCTTTAATGAGGCTTGTTCTCCAATAAATGATTGACTTAAATATCAGTGTCTACACGTTTCATTTGGAATTTAAATGAATAGAAATTACTTTCTTGAGGCAAGGGTACTTAGGAATTTTGTTTTTAGATCTGCAGGGGTATTTCTCTGTAAAAGGTTGTGAAACACTGGTTTACATCACACCCACTAGTATTAAATACCCTATACATTTCAGTCAATTCTTTCATTTGTGTTATTATTGAAATTAATGTATTTTAACAGCCCTCCCTCTATGAAGCTCAACCAGATGTGGGGTAGATTTAAAAGTGTTTGTTTAAAAAGAAAAAGTGGTACACAAATTTAAAAGAGGAGGAGTCACTTATGGAATATGCACGATAATTATTTTCAAATGTTTTATTGAAAGTTTTAAATATGATAATAAACCAAACAATAATAATGATAATAATAACATCAAACAAACAAGGAAAATGGGTGAATATACAAGTACTATTAATCATCCAATACTATTTAGAAATGAAAAATAGTTAATAAATAAGTTAAAGAAATTGTACAATAATAAGTATAACTTTACCATTGGTAGTGCCTTATTAAGCAACCATAATGCAGTGCAAAGTGAATTAACAATAGAAGTATGTGACAAAGTTTGGTGACTGGCTGTGGGGATAGAACTAAATATGATATTGACGCCTAATATCTTCTTCACAAATCGTCCAATTGAGTTTTAAAGTGGTATTTGCATCCGATGGCAATCTTGTAGCTAGCTCACAACGTTTGATCTTAAAAAGGGGTTCTATTGGTTCTAATGGTGATTGGTGACTGATACATTTTTAATTTTTTAGGCCACTGGAACAGAATATTAGAATAAATCTCTCCCAAAGTGTCTGCCCCACCCTAATTTTGAGACCAACACCAGATCCACATGTACTTCAGAGCCCCCCTGCCATTCCCATATCATCAAACTGTCATACACATACACCAAATCCTGTAGATTCTACCTTAAAAGCATAGCCCGCATCCACCCCTTTCTTACGCAAGATGCTACTAAGGAGCTTGTCCATGCTCTAATAATCTCTCACATGGATTATTGTAACTCTCTCCTAATAGGTCTTCCCACAAGTCGTATTGCCCCACTACAGTCTGTAATGAATGCTTCTGCCAGACTGATTTTCCTCTCCTGTCGTTCCTCTCACACATCTCCCCTCTGTCAGTCCTTACCTTGGCTTCCTGTATCCTATAGGAGTTATTTCAAGGTACTAATCCACACCTATAAAGCACTGACCAATTGTAACCCCTCCTATATTTCTTCACTGATCCGCAGTTATGCCCCTAAGCGATCAACCTGCTCTGCCCATGACCGTCTCCTGTCTGCTGCTCACACCCGTACGGCCAACTCACGCTTGCAGGACTTCTCGCGGGTGGCTCCTTTCCTTTGGAATAGCCTGCCTATGACTATCAAGCTCTCCCCTAGTCTTCAATCGTTTAAGAAGTGCCTCAAAACCCATCACTTTAGGAAAGCTTATGGCCTCCAAGAGTAACATCAACCTTATATACCTTTCCCTTGTTCTCTCCTAAATGGCAGTGTAATGGAGCTCCTTGTACCCCGACTGAGTACCTCCGCCAAAGGACCGCTTCCTAGCTGGAACATGAGACAAACTGCAGCACTTCTGCCCACAGTCGCCGTGGTTGACTGGGGCCCTGGAACCGCTCTCTCCTGGAGCCGAATGGGGAACTCGCACTAGCAACCCCCAGGCACTGGACGACACTCAGTCCTGGGAGGTCTAGTCCTGGAAACGCTTCCTCCTGGAGCTGAATGGGGATTTTGTTCTAGACAACCCCAGGCACTGGACGACACTCAGTCCTGGAAGCTCTAGCCCTTACAAGAACTTTCCCTGTTGAATCCTCCACACTGGAACTGTGATTAAAGAGTAGCCCTTCCCCCTCCCAGTAACCAGACGACACATAGTTCTGGGAATACAAGCTGAAATGTCTTTATTGGCAGCCACAACTGGCCTTATATGCAGGTCCCAATGCAAGGGGCACTCCCTCCTAGACCTGAGAGTAGACTACAGTAAAAACATACACATGATTACATTGGCTCTCAGGTCCAGGACACTCCCATACAAAACAAGATAATCCCTCCCCTGTGCCTGAGATAATTGAGTCAAGCACTGTATTAAACTCAATTATCTCCAAGCACAAAAAACACACATTTCCCAAACACCCCAAAAGTACCTTACAAAAATCCATAAATCCCCACAAACATTAGATCCCCTGATAGCCCCGATCTGGGTGACCAACATATCCCAAAATTACCCAGATCGGTTCAGGGGTTCAGGAATTTCCTGGAAGTCATAGAGCCGAAAATAGTTCCATAGAATCGCTGCTAAGTGCCGCTGGGCAGCGACCGGGAACCGCAAAGTCTTCATGCCGAAAATAGTTCCATTGAAATGCAGCTAAGTGCCGCTGGGGACCGACCGGGAACCGCAAAGTCTTCATGCCAAAAATAGTTCCATGGAACCGCAGCTAAGTGCCGCTGGGGATCGACCGGGAACCGCAAAGTCTTCATGCCAAAAATAGTTCCAGGGCTTTCGTGGCGAAGTCCCCCTGATGTCTATTCAGGGAGCTAGCGTTCGGTTCTAAGCGTACGAATGGAAAGCACCGAACAAGGGGGAATAAAATATGGGTCTTTACAGTCGCTGACCTGGCCCATAGTTGGTGGGCAGGGGGCTGGAAAGCAGGCTCCTCCAGGAGATCATGGCAAACTCAAGAGGACAGGGGAGTTTGTCATAGGCAGCACTCTATTCTCTGCTCCAGCTCTGCTTCACTCCACCTTGTTTGAGTGCTACCTCCTGTACTGTTGTGTTTTACGCCCCACCTCCTATAGACTGTAAGCACGTTTGAACAGGGCCCTCTTCAACCTATTGTTCCTGTAAGTTTTTGTAATGGTCTCATTTATTGTTAAATCTCCCCCTTTGATAACATTGTAAAGCGCTACGGAATATGCTGGCACTATATAAATACCAGTAATATTAATAATAATCATACACATCACTTTCTGCAGCCACCCCACTCCCCTCCCCACTTTATATTCCCTCCATCCTTAAAGAAACTATAGTATTAGGACTACCAAACTGACTTACTAACACTATAGTGTTCCTCTGCCCTCCTGGCAAGTAAAGGGTTACAGAAGGGATAACTTTTTTCTTCCTTTATAGACGGGTCAAAGAGGCGATGTCCGTGGTACAGCCAAGGCAAGATGTGCATTAGGATTCAAAGCCTAGAACTAAAATGCATAAGGCTGAGGCGTCACTTAGCATTTGAGTGCTAGTAAGACTCTGTCACTACTCTTATGCTTTAATGTGCTTGAGTCATACTGACAGTGTCATGTCACTCACTGCTATCAGACTTTAGTGTTCTAAATATAGAGATTCCTAAATATATTTTATAACACAAATTCAACATAAAAATTGTATATGAAGGACATCCACCTGAAAATATACAGTTTGTTACGTCAAACATGACACCATCACCACCCTCCTTGCTGCCCCGATTCTCTTGGCTTCCTTGGCATAATTTGTGACTCTAAACTTCTTTATACCTATTTCTTTCATTTCTCTTGAGCTGCCATATCTTAATGGAGGGTCCCACCTAACCATCTAAGAATTTCTTCTTGTTGCCTTAAAAAAAAAAAAAAAAACCTTTAAAACGTCCTTCTATAGAAAAATAATTTTGACTTGCTAATTCCTGTCTTAGAGCAGTTTACTCCTGTTCTATTTCACATACATCATCTACCAGTGTCAGTTACAATATCACTTTTTTTTTTTACACTACAATTATTCCGTATGCCATATAACTAATATAAAAATATTAGGCTGCTAGGTAAAACCAGTACTCTATCTTCCATTCAGGATATTGCATTTTTTTCATCCCACTTCCTTTAGACTGTAAGCTCTTCTGACCAGTACCCTCATTACCTCTTCTAGTTTTTCTGGTCACCAAAATGTGCCATCATTTACCTGTATATATTGTCTACCCATTCTGCAGGCTGCTCAAAGCCTTTATGTTGTGTCTACACTTTGAAACAGGGCTGTTGGAACTTTATAAAATATATATATATATAATTATTAACATGTTTTTAAAGTAAATAATTGATTTGAATTGCTGAGCAGTAATGAAATAAATGAAAGCTAGAGCAATTTATTGTCACTGGGCTCTTTCCTTAAACACTATTGAAACTTACCTTACTTAAAAAGCAGGAAGATTGAACACGCTGCTTAATTTATAGACGCAGAGATCCCTTGCCTTGTTTGTTGCTCTCAAAAACCTTGGCAGAAAATTTGGAATTTAGCAACTTATTCTGCTTGTGTTGCGTTTATGCTTTCTCGGGTCATTTCTGCTAATTAAAAATGCCATCTAGTTATACACAGCGTTATAAAGGTATGGTAAAAAAAGAAATGTGTCTTTTCTCATAATGTATGACCAGCTATTGCATTTAAATATAAACAAAATACGCAAAAGACTTGTTGGACACAATTTGCCCACCAGATGTGATTGGCCGTACACATCAGTCTGACTTTCACTCGCGTTATTTTATAAACACCGAGGCTGGTCTTGCACCAGTCTATTGTAGAATGATCAATGTAACTGACATTAGCATGATTCAGTACCACAGGCACTTGTTCTTGTAAGTGTATTTTGTACACATCAGTTTATGCCAGTTGGCTTTTATAGTACAGCAGATAAACTTGTCATTTCTCAAGTCGCCACACAAGTATCTAGTGATAGATTTATTTAAAGGGAAAAAAGCTATATTTCACATAAATGGTAAAGTAAATGTTGTTGTTGAACAGTCCTCAATGGCTATCAGTAGTATGTAATAGGTATCACACCCTTGTAGCACTCAAAGGGTTGATGGGTTTTTTAATTTTTTTCAATTATTTAGAAGCTTTCTTTGCTTTCCTAATTACTATTATTATTTATAAAGAATCTCCATGTTCTGTATTTCTTTATGAGATCACAGGGTTGGAATCTTGCTGACATACAATAAAGCATTAGATAGAATAAATAGTAATAGTGCCATGCTCATGAGATCTTACAGTCTAAAGGGAGTTAGGGCACGGGCACAGCATAAGGCTGTCATAGGTTCAGCACGCTTGTCTAAATTTGCTAGGAAGTGACTGATGTCCTGGGTCAGCATTTGTTTTGTCATTCTACATGTTACCGAAATGTAGATCAGTCTCATAAACTGTTTTATAACAGGACACAACATTTCATTTTCACCAAAACAGATTTATGCAACCCCACCAAAAAAATCTAACACAATATTGGACAAATTTTGCTAGTTTGTAACAAAAATATCTCTACTGAATTCTAGAGAAGAATGTAGTTTCCTACATAATCCAGCTCATTGACTTGTTCTGTTGTCATAAATACTCAGGTGCGGAATTGTGAGGTCCTACTTTTGTTACAAGTGACCAACAGACCTGTGGAAGTCTATCAGAAGAACCTTTATTGATTTGAAGGCATTTTATGGAAGACTGACTCCTCAAAGACTTTATCTTGAGTAATGGAACTAAAATACCAAATAATTCTATGTTGATATCTTCATGGTTATGACCGGGTATAGTCTGAAGACTATGTTGGAGGAAATAAAAAAAATTGATCCATCATGCACATTCAATCAAGTTTCTTCAGTGGAGGCCAGGTGTTAATGAACAGGTAAGGATTAAGAATCAGCCCCAAATGAATCCAGTACTCCTGGTCAGTAAATGTTTTCTCCTTAACAGTTAAAGGGACACTCCAGGCACCCAGACCACTTCTGCCCATTGGAGTGGTCTGAGTGCCAACTTCCACTACTCTAAACCCTGCAAGTTTAATTATTGCAGTTTTTTTATAAACTGCAATAATTACCTTGCAGGGTTAACTCCACCTCTAGTGGCTGTCTAGTAGACAGCCACTAGAGGACACTTCCTGGTTTCTAGCACAGGAGCATCACTGGACATCCTCACGCTATGTGAGGACCTCCAGCGTCGCTCATTTCCCCATAGGAAAGCATTGAAATGCATTTCCAATGCTTTCCTATGGGGAGCGCTAATGCGCATGCGCGGCATTGCCATGCATGCGCATTAGGTCTCCCCGGCCAGTGGGCGGGATCAGTCTCGCCCACTGGCCAACGCAATGCAGAGGAGGAGCGGCGGCGGAGGAGGAAGCAGCGACGTGGGACATCGTCGCTGCCTCAGGTAAGTTACTGAAGGGGTTTTCACCCCTTCAGCAACCGGGGATTGGGGTGTGGGAGGGAGAGGGAACCTGCAGTGCCAGGAAAACGGATTGTTTTCCTGGCACTGGAGTTTCCCTTTAATTCCACACAAATTTAAAGAACATTTTAAATAGTTTATGCAGAGATTCTTTAAATTTATAGGAATAGCACTATTCTATAGAACAAATGCAACTTCAAACTTGAGTTACTCTGCAAATTATCAGGAGTATTCATTAAATAGTGAATTGTTGAGAATTTAAAGTGAATGCTAAATCTAAAGGGACACTCCAGATCCCTAGAGCACTTCAACTTTCAGAAGTGCTTTATGTGTGAAGGGTGTGTTCTCTTTTATTCACTTTATAAAATTTTTATAAATTAACCTTGATACAGCCAACAGGTCCTGTTACTTCCAGGTTTGGTTGGCTCAGTGGAGCTAAACTCAAGAGGAAGCAATTGTTTACAACTCGTGCCTTGCAAAGACTTCTCATTGAGCTGCATTGGGAAGTCTGTGATTGGACAGCCACAGAAAGTCTGGGCGGAGTTAGAAGAGGAGGGCTTGCAGAGGCTGCAGACAAGAAGGCAGCTTTTGAAAACTGTTTCTAGATTTACCCCCAATGAAATATGTGTAATTTTATGCATGTATGTTTTCATTGGGATATATCTACTAAACAGTAACTTTTATTTATTCTTATTTTTATTTGGGCAGTGGAGTGTCTCTTTAACCCCTTAAGGACCAAACTTCTGGAATAAAAGGGAATCATGACATGTCACACATGTCATGTGTCCTTAAGGGGTTAAGGCCAAAATAGCTGAACTGAAAACAGTAATTTTTCCACTTCAGCTATTGTTGTCTAAAATGTTTAATTCACTTTGATTCACACTGTAGTGAATAACCCTGGCAGCCTTTTGATTTGACATCCATAATATTTATTTTCATTTCAGAAATGACCGCATCACTTACGTGAAGATGCTTTTAACCTTGCAGCTAATGTGATATTTAGTAAAGAGGCCCGTATTCAAGATAATGACAGGCTTCACTATAAAAGACATTTTATATCACGCCTGGATGTCTGGAAATCATGATAAAGGTCATGTCTGTGTAACGTGGCATGTTGTAAATGTGGTCAATAATAGTAAACTATATTAAAAGTTACGAAACTGCCAGGGCAAAGAGTCGGTAGTTGTTGAATTGAGATGAACGTTGTCAGAATTGTCTTTTTAATCTTTAATGCTGCCAACAACACCAAAGTTATTTGTCTCATAGGTAGAAGGAACAACAATGACTGGAGCTGGAACTAACAAAAACTGGTGGACGGTTCACGACGACAAATGATTTATGAAGCAGTTTGTCTATCGCATTGTGTTCATACAAAGAAGATATCAATCAAAAATATTGTCTGTCTCTACTCATCCAAACATACCAAATGTGCACTTGGGAAAATAAAATCTGTTGTCCGTGGAGAGTTATCGTTCTTTAGCATCAGGTATTAGGAAATATTATACATTTCTAATAACATTTATTATTTAAAAATATCAATACGAAATATTAAAGAATCACTTCAAATGTTCAATGTTCCGTTAAAGCATTGTTCAGAAATATCCTGATTATAATTATTAGCATTTATATAGTGCAAGAGCATGTGGATCTGTTTTGCATGCATGTCTTATGTATATTGTCTGCACATAGAGGTTTCATGAAGGTATGAGGCTTTATTCTGCTTTTCCTCTGAAAGTATGGCCATTGGCCAGTTACCATGTGTGAAAAAACTTTATAGTGTCCCTGTCCCTAATTGCATAAAGGTGTCACTCCCCCATGTACTCACTTTTTCTAGTGTCGAGGCTTCATCAGTGCAGCTCACCTCACCACCTCCTGCAATGTCATGAAGGAGGCATGGTTCAATAAAATGCCCCTCATAGAGGACTGGCAGTGCACACACACTCAAGCTTCCCCATAGAAAATTCTTGCAAGCACTTCTTTCCTATGGATTTCTGTATCTCAGTGCAGCAGAAGTGCCTCTAGTGGCTGTCAGTAAAATGCAAGGTTTCTAAAAAGCTTTGAAGATGAAGTGGTCTGGATGACCAAGTGTCATTTTAATTAGGTATATGAACATTGCCTAAACACAATCTAATGACATATGCAACATTGTTTCAGAAAGTCTTCTATTTTAGACCATAATATACAAGCTTAAAACATAGATGAGAATACCATCGGGTATTCACCCCTCCTACTACTCCAATGACCAAAACAGCTGCCCAAGCTTCCAGTTTCTATTCTGGGCCAGCGCCCGCCTGGAAAGACATCCAGGCAGCAGTCCATACACCCATGGGAACAACCGAATTAGGGTAACCCTGCAGGCTCAAGATTTTGCCTCCTGGAGATGGTGGATCTTTGGACATGGGGCATCAGCCCCCTTCAAGTAGTGGAGTTATGGTTACAGAGAAACCAAGCTGGATGGTCTCTTTCATCTGTTGCTGTGTATAATACTGCAGAATTTGCACAGTTTTGAGGTGGAGGCGATGCCTCATGGCCCTGACAAAGAACTGAATTCCTGCTCCTGTCTTGCCATTCTTCTAAGTTGCCATCCTATACTCCCAAAGATGGAGTATTGGCTGATATCAGGACTCGTCACATTGGGCAATTGATTTGTTTAGCTGGGGATCTCATTCCAATTAGTCCATAGCACCTTGCATCTTTGTGCCCCTTTTGCCCACACTTGTCGATACTCTGCATCCTTTTCTTTATTTTTGAATTACATGTAATTTTATATTAGGCAGTGAAGTATAGCAACAGTGAGCCCAGTACAAGAGGCCTTTTTGTTCCTGTAACTCTAGCTTGGTATGTGTGACGAACTGAACCTCGTCATGGGTGCTTGGAGGGGCCTGCTGGCCAGCCTCTTGCCAAAAGACTACGGGCCACTATATGGCACTGTAGTTTCAAGAAATAGTGCCAAAGGCACACGCTGTAGGCATCGGTTTACTCAGAAGAGTTAACCGAGCATAATTTGATCATAGTGGCACGTATCAAATATACAATGTAAAAAATGTTCAGTCTCAAACATCCTGCAAAAATGCCCTTATTTAGAGAGGTTTCCAATTAACCACCTGATATTCTTTGTGGGTCCTTCATGGAGGACCACCACTCACACCTATTTGACCTGTTTTGACCAACCATAATTTTTCTAAAATGCCGAATTTCATTTGTTTATTATTACGCTTTGTTTTGTTTTTATTCAGGTTTTGGTTTTCTGGTTTGGTTTTCTTTAATACTGGCTGGGGTTGTTGATTGTAGTTCTGACGCCCACTGTATCTATCTGCATTGTTTAAAATAATAAAATATTTTGAGAATTTTTTTTTAAAGAAATTATGTTTTGCTTTCCCTCACCATACTTCCTTAGGACAAAAGGGCCCAGTTAGGTCAGTGGCTGGCTCCCTGGTGGTTATTGTCCGGCTCCCATTTGGCCCATTGAGAGGAGCCCTTCATCCATAGTGGTGAAATTGGTCTCTGTTCTGTAATCTGCTGTGAGCAAAATTAACATATTTCTCATTCTAAAGATATAGTCAATGTGAGAACAAAAAATCTAAAATTGCTCAAAGTGTAAAATTAATGGATTTATCATGGTTAAGGCACAGACATTGTTTTGTGTATATGTATTATATGTGAATAAATAACTTTCCAAAATATGGAGTAATAACGATGATACAGCCACGCAGCAATTAAAAAGCACTCAAAACGCACTTGAAAACTATTCACAGACTGTAAAATTAGTTTCCTGCATGCATAACAGTTAGTCAATTGGAAATTTGATCAGTGAAGTCTGACAGGTGCATAAATGAGATATCACTCAATTACCTCCTCACTCTCTTCACATGTTGCCAGTAGTTGTTAATATCCTGTAATTTGCAATGACCATCACCTCCAAATTATCCCTGCTACCTCTCATCTCAACTTCCCATTTCAACCTTTATATTATACGCTTACAGGCAATCTAACTAATGCCACAATTTAAAAAATTTAAAAAGCCTTTCAAAGCTTTTTATATATATATACTGGACAAAATTATAAATGCAACACTTTTGTTTTTTCCCCCATTTTTCATGAGCTGAACTCAAAGATCTAAGACCTTTTCTATGTACACAAAAGGCCTATTTTCTCTCAAATATTGTTCACAAATCTGTCTAAATCTGTGTTAGTGAGCACTTCTCCTTTGCCGAGATAATCCATCCACCTCACAGGTGTGGCAAATCAAGATGCTGATTAGACAGCATGATTATTGCACAGGTGTGCCTTAGGCTGGCCACAATAATTTTGTTCAGTATATATATATATAATACCAATATATAGAAAATATCAAAATATTTTTCAAAAAAAATATTTTGACATTTATTCAAAGGTATGGAATCATTTGAAGAGCTTATCCAACAATATCCAACAATATTAAATGGAGGCCAAAGTACTTTGTATAAAAGAGCTTCAATGGCAAGATCAAAGGTTACGGGCAGAGCCCTCTTTACCTTTTATACTGGTTGTGTATATTTTACTGTTCCTTTTCCCCCAACTGTGCAGCCCTGCAGAATATATTGGTGCTCTATAAATGCCAGTAATAATAATATTATCAATAATAATAAATGAAGCGGAAACATGAGTTTTTAGCCAACATTAGTTGATAGGAAGGATAGCAACTTCCATTCTATCATTTCGCCTGGCATTATGGGTAAATAGTGTGTCCAGCATACAAAATAATTTTCTTTAGGTATCTGGCATTAAATCACCCATATTATTTGTAAGCAAAGTGTGTCGTACGTGAAATAGATCCCGCAAATAGGATCCATAAAGATATTAAAATTATTTCTTTATCGTAATATATTTAAAATTACAACACACACAGCATGCAGATACATAAGACATTTATGAAAGTATAACTAATCTGGAACCTACTTACCATAAGTGATGTGAAACATGTAATTAATAATCAAACATTACAATAAGGACTCATTTTTCTCCCGCAAAACAACACCGTTGATTATCTTCACCTAAATGAGTCTCCATAGGATTTTGTATATACCCACTGAGAAAACATGTCTTCAATCTGAAAAATATTTCAGTAAGAAAATGTTTGAAGGGTCACAGGAAAGGTTTCTCCAATGCCACCAGGATTAATTTAAATGTCTTCTAGTTTGGAAAATGTTCAAAGAGAGGTCGCTGTATTTTTTTAAACTACAATTTGAAGCAAACTGCTTTAGAGAATAGTAATTCATTTTTCTGTCTTATCACATAACAGATTGAAGCTTTTTCCTCTCCAACCCTTTAGGGAGACACTTGTACTATGGAAGACACATCAAGGTTTATGGTGCGTGGAATAAAGAAAATAGGTAAAAAAAAAAAATTAAAAAAAATTGAAGTGTATTTACTGCAGTATTTTTTTTCTATTTTTTTTCTTTATTGGTTTTCATTGTTTTTAATCCATAAAACACATACAAATTACAATGACATATTCTTAACATGTAACAATTCCACAGTCTACAACCCACATTTACATACAAACATTAAGCGATGAGTTTCTTCTAGTCCTACCTTCACAATGCCTTTCATCTATTATTAGAAGTAATTGGGAAACGGAATACAGTCACAGAAATAGTACAATTCAGTTTGCAGGGACATTATAATCACAAAAGAGCTCTACCAAATACGTTCATTGGAGAAAGAGTGATTTTACCTATCCATTTTTTGAATATGCTCCTTAGATTTATCTTGTTGATTAGCTAATCCTTTTTCCATCTTTAACTGAAACAGTACTTGCTCTTTTATTAAAAACCAGTTGGGCAGTATTTCTTGTTTCCAGTATCTGGCAACAAGAATTTTTGCTGCCACCAATATATGTGTAAGGAAACTTTTCAGACTTGTATTGGCATTAATTAGTTCCAAATGCAATAAAAATATTTCAGAGCTTAAAGGTAAGTCTACTTCTGTAATACTTTGAATCTGAGCATGTACATTCTTCCAGTAAACTTCCAACACTCATTAGAGACATTCTGATACATTTTGGACAAAAGACTAGGCACTAAATAGAGTCTATTACTAATTTTAAATTGTAATTCTGTTAAATTCAAACACTTTATAGTTTTTGAAACTAAGTTCCATGCATAAGTCCATTCTGTTCCTGAATTTATTTTATTTAAATCTTTTTCCCATTTTTTTAAGTGCTGGAAATATTTGAGGTGGTTCAGACATTCTCAAAATATTAGCACATTTGTTTAAAAAGATTTTTCGTCCCATAGCCTGTAATACGTTTTCCTAAAGCCTCATACATTTCCAGATTTGCTGCAGGGCAAAAAGATTTCAAAATGTTTTTGATCCTTATAAATTTGAAATGTTCAGTAAGTGGTAAAGAAAAAATTTCTCTGAAAAATTCAAGGACCTACCATTACATCTGCAATTTTCTCAATACCCGCATCCAACGGTCTAATTTTAGATCTTTAATATTGTACATAAGAATTTTAAAAGGTAAGGCTTTAATTATATATTTTATTATTTTCATATATTGTTTTTAGTCTTTAGCCACACTTTGAGAAAAGAATTTACCACAATACTTCCAGAACTCAATTTGAGAAGGCAAAAGTTAGACTCTTGCACCGACCAAAACAATTTTAACATTTAAATTTTTTTCCGTAAGACCCTGTTATTATTATTATTATTATTATTTTATTATTTATATAGCGCCAACAAATTCCGTAGCGCTGTACAATGGGTGGACTAACAGACACATAATTGAGATCAGACCACTGACGTACAGGAACAGAGGGGGTTGAGGGCCCTGCTCGATGAGCTTACATGCTAGAGGGAGTGGGGTATAGTGACACAAAGGGTTAAAGTAGGGGAATTAAATAGTTTGTTACAGAAGGGTTTATTGAGTGCTTGGTAGGTCATTTTTGACAGGTGAAGGAACGGAGTCATGGGGTGGGGGATGAGAAACCTGCTGACAGTTTAATTGATACGCTTTAATAAAGAAGTGAGTTTTCAAAGATTTTTTGAAGGAATGGAGGCTGGGTGAAAGTCTGATTGAGGAGGGAAGGGAGTTCCACAGAATAGGTGCAGCCCTGGAGAAGTCTTGAAGGCGAGCATCAGAGGTGGGGATCCGGGCAGAGGATAGGAGTAGGTCTTGGGCTGAGCGCAGGGGTCTCGTCGGGACATACTTGTGTATGAGGGAAGATAGGTATGTTGGAGCAGCATTATGTAGGGATTTGTAAGCAAGCGCCAGAATTTTGAATTGGGCCCTATATCTAACTGTTCAACCTCATACGACCGTTCTTTCTTAGATAAAGCCATTTGTGTAATAATGCTATGGAATAAGAAACTCACTTTATAATATTGTTGGATTAATGGAAACTCACACCCCTTGTGTTTTTTTTTTTTTTTTTAAAGCTAGGAATTTACTGTCATTCTTGTTTTTTTGCCTTGCCATATGAATTTTAAAAATGCATGTTGGATCATCGTTAGCCAGCTCTCTGGGATGGAGAGCAGTATCATTCCCATCATGTAAAGCCACTTTGGTAATATGTATGTTTTAATAATGTTTACTCCCCATCAGGAGAACTCCAACGATTTCCACTCTTTCAGCAATTTATTTGTTTGGGAAATTACATTCAATTGTCCTAGTTGGGTCAGAGCACACTTCAATGCCCAAGTACTTAAATGAATGTTCTGCCCACAAAAAATCTAATTTTTCTTTAATTCTGTTTTTAACCTGATTAGAAATATTGCTAGGCAAAATTATTGATTTATCCATATTTAATTTATATCCCGATACTTTGGAAAATTCATCTATTGTTTTTAATAATAGGGTTACTGATTGGACCGGTTTTTGTAATGTTAAAACTACATCGTCGACATACATATTTATCTTGATGTTATTTGAGTTGGGATTTGTCACGGGTGGCGGTACGGAAACCAGGACCCCTGAGTGCCTGATGAGAAGTGGGAGTCTTCAGCGTGGAAGTGGATTACAGGGCCCGGTGCAGGGTAACCGCACGCCCCCTGGTGTTGAGCACAATCGTTTGTGCGGCCACAAACCAGAACCCTGATGCAGCTACAGCGGATCCCAGGAACTAGGAGCTTGATATGCAGACCTCCCAGGAACTGGATAGGGGGGCTCTGCAGCAGACATGTATCCAGTACAGAAACAAGGCAAGGCTAGGATAGTCACCAAACATGAAAACAAGACAGAACTAATAGAACCCAGAACCAGAGCAGGACAGAAAGCAGAACCCAGAACATGTACACAAGACATGAGGAAAACAAGAACAGGGCAGGACAGGACTGTACATGAACTGGGATTACAAAATAAAACAAGACAAGATATAATAGGCAAAACAAGAGGAGACATAACTAAGCACTATATTTGAAAAGTATGGGGATTTAGTTACATTATATGATCATACATTGCATAAGCCTGCCAACAACGCCAATGTACCCCATATTCGGCAGGTCCTACTCTGCCTAATGTTCGCTAAAAGAACCATACTAAACCACAATAGCACTTACCTGCAAGAAAGAGCAGAGACTTGAAACACTGCTGCAGGTCCAGACTGAAACAAAAGGAAAATGGAAAACAAACGGGTGTGGCAACATAAAACAAACATTTAAAGGAAACCTGGAGACTGGGAATCCCAGGGACGGAATACAGGAATGAACCCAGAAAAACCCAGCATAAAGAAAACCAGACATAGACTAGAAAACCAAAAAACTAAACAAGAATTGTAAAAAGAGTACTGGATACGAGAAACCAAAGCCAGACATCTCCGCAGAACATGGCATGATGTGACAGGATTAAAACCTAAGATTCCGTCGTTTTGTTTTATGGCTGCAGCTAACGGTTCCAAAGACAGAAACCAGTTAACGGAAATCAGGCAGACGCAAAACCCTGACTCAATACCCTGGCAATCAGCGATGTATATAATGCTTTTATATGCTCAAGGCACCTACCCTCCAGTCCAAACGCCAACAATGAGGACCTCAGGAACTCCCAGCTGACCCAGTCAAATGCTTTTTCTGCATCTAAAAAAAGCGAGGGAGTTCCCGAAGCCTGTACGGCGTCTAGAATGTCTATAAGTCTTCTAGTGTTATGAATTGCCAATCTGCCTGGGATAAATACCACTTGGTCTCAATTTATCAGACTATCAAGTATTGTTTTCATTCTCTCTGCCAACATAAAGGAATGAAGTTTAATATCTATGTTCAGCAGCGGGATGGGGAGTGGTAATTTTTAACGAGTTCTGTGTCTTTATCTTGTTTCGGTATCGGGATGATATTTGCATGCAATAGTTCTTTAGGAATTTTTGTTGAATACCCTAAGGCATTAAACGTTTCCAAGAAATCTGTTTTTATATTATTTTTCATTAACTTACAAAAAAGATTATTAAATCCATCCGGCCGAGTAGTTTTTTTTTGTTTTTAATTTGTCAATACAAAGTACAATACAAAGTACTAAAGGCTGTACCTATTTTATCTGGTCTCAATACCGTAACACCATTATCGATTATCTTATTAATGATACTTTTCACTCTTTCTTTTTGTAGACGATTAGACATGAGTTTGTCAGCTTTATTCCCTAGATGGTACCATTTCGTTCTTAAGAAATTTAAAGCATTATTAGCCTTCCTCATTAACTGATCATTAATTAGTTTTTCAATATCTGATATTTTGTTAGAAAGTTGTATTGAGGGAGCTAGTTTGTTTTCATAGTGTAAGTCATCTATGTTTATATATATCTCTGCTAAGTTTATAAATTTATCTTTATTAGGTTTTTTTTCCCCTAAGATGTTAAGTTTATCAAATGGCCTCATATAACGCTTTTATATGCGCACCTCTTTCCCTCTATTTTCACAAAAAAACTAATCTGTTCTTGAATGTATTTCACATTCATATAATTTTTTAACACCCAGTTATTCAATTTCCATTCTGGTCTATATTTTTTTAATTTGATTGTCTAAATCCATAATTATCGGGTTATGGTCGAACCATGAAGTCGTAGTAATACAAATCTTTTTAATGGCTTTTGCTACAGATCTATCACCTAATATCAAATCAATTCTAGAATACGAGTTAAAAGACTTGGAAAAACATGAGAAATCTTTTTCGTTGGGGTGGAAGATCCGCCAACAGTCCAACAGAGCATTCAGTTTAATAACTTTTAGCATTCTTTTAGCATTATTTATTAACTTTCTATTTTTTTTTTTTAAAGTGACCTTTTGTCTAAGTCTGGGTCTAAAATACAATTAAAGTCTCCCATAATTAAGACCTGACCTACTTTAATACGCTCAATGTTATACAGGACTTTTTTAATAAAAGAAATTGGAGATGTATTTGGTGCGTATATGTTAGCTAGCGTATATTTTTGATTATTGATTTCACACAATCTGCCTTCACTATCCAAAACTTGATGATTAATTTTCAAAGCAATATCTTTTGAGAAGAGAAAAGCAACCCCTTTTTTGTTTTTTGTTAGAGCTGCACTTATAACTATGGGAAAACTTTTCGACTTAAATTTATTCTTGTCCTCCATGGTCCAATGGGTTTCTCGGAGGGCCCCAATGTGGATATGTTCTCTTTCCATGTAATCTTACATCGTGTATATCGTGTATGTTTTAAAATGTGAGTTAATCCCTGTGCATTAATTGTAGCCAATCTAATGATCATATTTTAACTGAATTCCGCTCTCATCTGGATGGACTGGGAAACTCATCGCTTTACAACACAAAAATAACATAAAACATATACTCTAATGACTAATGATGCCTGCTTGAAATATATAAGCCGACATCCCAGGCCATTCGCTGGACATACTCTCGTCTACTGGAGAATCACTCTCCCTAACACACTTATCGGCAGAAGCCTCCTCAGAGTGTCGACTAAAACCCCTGTCTACGCCTAACTGATCTGACAGAAACAGTGGCCTACCCCCCTGGGGCCTACATGTAGGCCCATGTAATCCCTTGCCGGGTTCCTATATTTTAGTTTGAGCAAAGGAGAAAGAGAAGGGGAAAAAAGAAAAATGTAATTAAAAAAAAGAAATTAATTAAAAAATAAATAAATAAATGTATTTATGGTAAAAAAAAACTTACATTTTAATTGGTTAAAAATCATGTGTATAGGTGTACTATATTTAATGATGAAATGTTTACTGTCAACCGTTTAAAATCTGTGTTAGGGATTTTCACATCATGTGTAAATCTGTCTTTAATTTACTGTGTAGTTGTACGTGCTTCTTTAGTGTTGTCTTTCCCTTATAGATCTTTATGGTCGGTGCCTTTACTTTCCATTTTCAACGTGATATAAAAAAGTCACGTTCTATTTTATCCCTCTCATTTCTATATAGTGCTTTTATGTTTTCCTATTTTTAACCCAATAGGAATGTAGTATTTTATCTGCTCCTTCTGCTTACTTTTCCTATACTTTCAGTTATAATAATAAATAAATTAATTAATAAAAGCCTTTCATCTACAGTGATTCCTGTTCAATCTTGTTTGTGACGATAGGTCTTGAAAAACTTTTATTTGTGAATATTATTATAATTATTATTTTACTGAATACGATGAATCTTTTAGGTCTTTAAAGGCATTAGCACGTACCACAAGTGTCTTAAACCGGAATGAATGCAGGCATAAGATCACGTCTCTTGGTACCTTTTCTGGTACTGACTTAGGTTTCATGACTCTGTGGTATTTTTCAATGTAGTTGGTTTCTTTAGTTGGGAGTAAACCCAAGAATTCTAAAAAATCTTCACAGTAGTCTTCCAACTTAGCTGCTGCGACCAGAATACCTCTTATTCTGAGGTTATTTCTTTGTAACCTATTCTCGAGGTCTCCAATCTTGTTTAGTAGATTTTCCGTTTTTTCTTCAAGAATTTTCAGCCTTTCCGTGTTAGTCTGCGTTTGGAGGGAGATGTTATCTGTCTTCTCTTCCATTTTTTAAAATCTTTCTCTGATCTTGGCTAGTCACTTTTACTATTAGTAGAAGAGGTGTAGAATTCCGCTTTAATTTTGGCCAGTTGCGCTTTACAGCATTTAGCTAAGTGCTCTGCAGTGATGATGGTTGGTTCTAGACACCGATTTTCTGGCGACCCACTATCTTTATTAAGGTTCTTTATTTTCAAACAAGCTTGAATCGTCTTGAATTCTGGGCTGGATACTTGTATCTTACTGAGGTGAAAAAAAAATTGGACGCTCTTCTTTCTTGTGGTGCTTCAGTTTTTTAAGCTTTTTTGTGTTTTGTGTATTATACTGTACTTTTTGAGATGCCATTATTCTTTTCCCTTTTTCCTTACTTTGTTCTTTCTTTATATATGAAAGGTTTTGTGTGATCTATTACTTGATCAAAAATTTGCTTTATAATATTCACACACTTTTAGCCTGTGCTAAACTGGTGTAAACTACACAATATTGTCGAGCAGACGGAAGAGAAAAAAAAACAAAAAACCAGAAAAAAAACAAAAAGAAGATTAACTACAGAAAAAAGTTTTTTCCTCAGATCCTAAAGGCTGAGTAATCGTCTCTTATTTGATAACAGGGTACAGGTTACTTAGTAAAGGGTAATATAGTTCAGTTTTGCCTTACCCGGCTATTTCAGTTCTCCTTACTGCCTTTTTTCTTGTCTTTCTCCTCCCACCACTTTCTCTTTCTCTCCTTCCCTGTTTGTCTTTTTTGGTCCCAGCTCCTTTTCTTTAATTCTTAGTTTATTTGTTAGTCCTCACAGACTCCCCCACTGGTCACTGCTTTTTCTTCCTTTTTACTTATATTTCTTCAAACACTTTGTATTCTTACCTTTTTTTTTTTCAGCCGTAGGCACTTGGCACTTAGCTGCTTCCTCAGCACATTAACTTGCCAGTTTCAGCCTTCCTCCTAGCTCCATCCACCATCTAGTCTGCTAGCTTGTACCCAACCTGAGGTCTGTTTGTGTCTCTCGTGACTCGTTTACGGCACTACCACCTAGTTCTCCTCGCCACACAACGAGTCACAGTATCTCAGCATCCCGGCTTCAGCACTCTCTCGGAACCCGGCAAGGCTTCCCACAAGGTGTAGGCACGCGCGCATACGCGCTCATGTGCATCTACGTCATCATGTCCCCACACCTTTTTTTTTCTCAATCATATACATGCAAGGATTCCATCTAGATCCAAGATCTTCTCTTCAGACATTGTTTGTTTGAAGTCAAATATATATTTTTTTAAATCTGCAAAATAAATTCATCCATCCGTCTGTCTGTCTATCTAGCTATTGATCGATCCATCCACTCAAGCATCCATCCCTCACACATTAACTCACCTATCCATCCATCCAGTCATCATCAACCCACTCACATATCCATTCTCCCCCCCCATTCATCCACCCAACGACCACCCATTCATCCACCCAACGATCACCCATCCATCCATTTATCCGTACATCTACCGATCAACTCACCCATCCTTTCATCCACCCACATCCACTCACCGTTTTACCCATCAATCCACCCATCTATCCATCCATCCACCCACACAACTAGCCAACTACCCGCCCAAACGACCAACCATCCATCCACCCACCTACCCATCCAACCACCACGTATCCATCCAGCTGACAGTCAATTATTTTGCTATTCCTATTGCAAAGGATGTTTTGAGTTCAAATCAACACCTTGACAGTAAACTTCCTGAATAAATTAAAAAGGGCAGATATAAGATCAATATTATATAGCCTTACAGTAAATAAATGTAATTAATTTTGCTGCTAATGGGTGGTCTCTAATAATAGTAAAAAGTCATATAGGTAATGAACACACTTTATATTCCCTAGAACTCATTGTACTCTGTGAATAAAGTTCAATGACGAGATGAGCAAAATCTTTTTCATTCGCTCATCATAACACAATCAAGTCCTTATTCAATGTTTCACTACATTGGTTTTCCAAGAAAAGAGATTTGCAATGGTGATTTGTATAGTGATACAGAGCACTGTCTAAAACAGCTGTTTCCAAATTACTTTTAGAAATCACAATACAAAAAATGGGAAAACAGGAAAGGCTGAAACGTCCAGTACTCACTTTGTTGGAAAGATCACATCGGAACTACAAATGGTCACTTTTCCACTTAATCTTCCTGTAAAACATCCACAAATTTCACCCACCTAATTGTTGCATGTTTGCATGTTTATAATAGTCCTCATGGGAGATAGCCTATACAATACGTGTTTTATATGTTTTGCAATCACTTTTCCTATGGTTTGCTATTTATGTGTACCAACGCATTTTAAGTGCTATGCACACGTATTCCGACCGTATGCTCAAAGTGTCAATGTTCAAATCTTTTCACTATTGCCGTAACGTTAAGGTTTTGCAAACTGCAATTGCCATCCCTCTCAGCCATGCTCTGCACAAGTTGGGCCAATAAACAGCAAACAAACAAGCATCACTTAATTCTCAGTGGCACCTTTGTTTGTTGTGATGTTGGCTGTTACGACAAAACATTTTAAATGAATACAGTTAAGCCACAAATTAAGAATACTTATATATGAAATCATATTTCACTGCAATTTTAGTGGGGGGGGGGGGGTTTGCCCAATATGTCTAAAACAAAATGAATGTAGGTGCCTGGATGATGATAGACTGTAGTACCAGAAAAATAAAAATTATACCAAAATGTATCTAAAACGGGACAAATTCATTCTTGTAGTCAGGGGAGATACCTATAGTATTCTAGCTCCTGTCTTCTGGCAAGTTTTGCACTCGCTAGAAAGACCAAAACATCAAACAAGCCAGACACATCACAAATCGCGTTCCTATTACAGTGTGAGCATATCAGTCATTTTTTTATTTTTTTTAAAAAAAACAGCAAAATCATGACAAATCTATTCTTCTGCCTAAAGTAAGATCTCATGGTCATGGTATACTATGTGACTCCAATAACATAGGTAATAACTAGGTGTGACTGCACTGGGAAATAATATTTAAATAAGAACCTAGCTCAAGGTATATATTTTTTTAATTTGTCACAAACACATTATTACTTAGTCACTGCTGGGAAAAAAAAAACTATAGTGCAGCATTGTTGTTATTGTGCATTTCATGCAGAAAACAAGTGTCTGTGTTCCTTTGATATTAGGCCTCACTGTCCCCGCAGAAAGTGACAAGGGAGATGGACACAGAATTCCAGAGCAGAGATTTATTAGCTGAAAAATATGCATCACGGTCTGTCAGCTCCAATCTGCTGCCTAGTGCAGTTCCTCTCTCCCTGCGTCTCCAGCCAGACTGCGGTCTCTAACAGCCAGGAATGAGCATTTTATGAGAAAGCCTGTTTCTAGGGATTAACCTTTTCAAAACAAATATAATGCAGTGTTTTTCTTCTGTATATTAACATATAAATGAAATAAATATTCTAGATTTTCATTATCCAACAAACGTCTCTCTCTCTCTTTCTCTCTCTGTATATATATATTACTGTTGTGTATTACCAGCATATTTCAAATTGGATTTTAGTTCCCCTTAACCATCCCAGAGTTCCAAGCTTGACATGCAAATGAGCACAGGCAGACTTTGTGTTTCAGATTTTTTATTAGTATTATTATTATTAGCGCCAACATATATCTTTGCAATTATAGAAGTCGGATATTAGAGGTAATGAAGACTCTGCTCAAATGAGCTTACAATCAATGAGGTTTTGTATAAGGTGGATATATAGTGGGTATCTTGTCCAGGAACGGTAAGGTAAATTGGTCTGACTGGGATTCAAATCTAGGTTTTCCATATTTAAGGCGGTGACAAAGGACGCTGAATTAAACACAGCTTTTTCTTTTTTTAAACATACACAATGGATGGAAAGCTCTGTTTGAAACAGTGTCCATTACTAAGAGTACCTGCAGAAGTGCAGAGTGAAGTCTAAACATAATGCCTCTTCTCATTTGCATAACAAGCTAGGAACTCTGGGATAGTTGTGAAAAAATGATTTCTTGAGGTCCTGTGCCTAAGGTGGACTTTACAAAGTCCAGCTGGAGATATGCAGGTGATGCTCAACAGTATTTTTTTCTATTTGCACTTTGGGGTGTTTTATTGTGTTTCATCTCACCACAATCTTTTAGGCACAGCCGCATTGATCAGAAATGATTAACACTTGAAAAAAAAAAGGAGGATCTACAGAATGCTTGTCATTCCTAAATTCTACATATTATATTTTGTAGCGAAAGTGGATGGAAGATATTATGATACAAACTGATGAGACTTTGCCAGGGTTCTTGTTAGTTTTCAGAATTTCATAGTTCCATTTTCTTCATCACAAGAGACTTCAGAAGATACATAGGATACTACCGTAGGAGAAAAGTAAGGAGGGGCAGGAGATGCTACCATCATGAAGTGGGAGTGACAGCTGCGTGAGACGAAATCACCACATCATGTCAAGGGTCTCAGTGCAGAATTGTGGGATTACAGAGCATTAAAAAAAGGAATTCAGCCATATTCAGTGCATAGACCAATGTAAAGATGAATTTGGTGGGTGTTACAGAGCGTTGAAAAGTGTCATTTCAACCTTGTAAGTCTATATATAATTAACGAATAAAGTACCACTGAGCAGAGTCCACGAGAGATGAACTCTAACCCGAGGCACAAAAAGAAGGGCTAAAGGGGTAGCTAAACGGGCTTAACCCTGCAAAATATTACCAAGAAAACATAGAAAGTAGTAAGAGGAGATAATCCCTACTAAGAAGGAGAATTCCTCTACTACAGCTACCCCAGCGCAAAAATATGTGTAGACTAATTATATCACACATAAACAAATTATATACGTATCTAAAAATATCTTTATTGAACACCACTAAATTCTATATACCCTAACCCAAGAACAAGAAAAAGAATGCAGACTGAGTTCGGCTGAAAAAACAGTGCTGAATATATCTGTAATGAGTTCCAATATAAATTGTTACAAAGTATAATAAATAGAAACAATGTAACAATACAATGTATCAGGATCAGAATACAGCAATAAGCCGAAGTACTTCTGTGCTATAACCCTCTATATCAATGTCCAGTGCACTAAAAATAAAAATAAAATAAACCCTCTCAATTAAATACAATTTTTTTTTATAAAATATAAAAAATATATTCTGCACTAAAAGGGACAAGTGCCTCAGAACAAAATAGCAACTGCATTCCTCTTCCTAGAGGGGGAATTTTATAAACACTCCACTAAACTCTGAATTGAATTAATCGCTAGATGATCCAAGCTGTGACCCATACTTAGGTCAGAGAATTTTTCCCAACCAGCTATTTTAGCCTTAACTTTGTAATTTGGCTTTAAATTCAAAAACATTTTCTATTTTGGGAATGAATCCAAAAATGTTGGCTCATTAAAAGGAAAGGACTGCTTTTCGTATAGTAGAAAAAAGAACAATATGGTCCAGACACTCAAGGTTGTATAATAAGAAGACCTATTGGAGAAACACAGCAAGGTTTCGACCTCCACTGAGGTCTTCACAAAGCTGAGCTCAGTGGAGGTCGAAATGTTACTGAGTTTCTCCAATAAATATGCTTCATATGCAACCTTGAGTGACTCGACCATCTCAATACTCCGCATATTGTACTTTTATCCAATATTTGACTATGTTTTTGCCCACCTCATATCCAGTTAAGCAGCTAGGATTGGAATGGAGTGCGGTTTTCCTACTATAATTACTACAAATATTCTTTTAGTATATTAACTTTATAGAAGAACTATTCAATCGGCTTTAGCTCTATTTGCCCTTACAAATATATTTTAAAATTGATACAAACAACAAGTCAGTAGTCTGTATCATATGAGTGGGTCTTTCTTTAAAGGGACACTATAGTCACCTGAACAACTTTAGCTTAATGAAGCAGTTTCGGTGTATAGAACATGCCCCTGCAGCCTCACTGCTCAATCCTCTGCCATTTAGGAGTTAAATCCCTTTGTTTATGAACCCTAGTCACACCTCCCTGCATGTGACTTGCACAGCCTTCCATAAACACTTCCTGTAAAGAGAGCCCTATTTAGGCTTTCTTTATTGCAAGTTCTGTTTAATTAAGATTTTCTTATCCCCTGCTATGTTAATAGCTCGCTAGACCCTGCAAGAGCCTCCTGTATGTGATTAAAGTTCAATTTAGCGATTGAGATCCAATTATTTAAGGTAAATTACATCTGTTTGAAAGTGAAACCAGTTTTTTTTTCATGCAGGCTCTGTCAATCATAGCCAGGGGAGGTGTGGCTAGGGCTGCATAAACAGAAACAAAGTGATTTAACTCCTAAATGACAGTGAATTGAGCAGTGAAATTGCAGGGGAATGATCTATACAACAATACAAAAAAGTGTGCAGCGTATGTAATAAATTCACAAAGATATTTATCAGTGGTGCTTCCACCTTCCACTAGTGTGTTCTAGCAGCTGTTCTCTAGCGCCACAAACTGTACCTTCTTGTTGGTTTAGTTCGAATGATCTATACACTAAAACTGCTTTATTTAGCTAAAGTAATTTAGGTGACTATAGTGTTCCTTTAATACTCACAGCACTAACAAAAAGTAAGCTGATATTATCCAGCATAGCTAGCTGTGGACTCTATTTAGAGGTTTAATGAGTTTGAAAGTCTACAGATTAAACAGTTTCCAGGAAAGAGAATGCAAGTGGAGTCTGATAGCCACAGCAGTTAGACAAAGAAACTGGATTGTTGGTGGGTCCCAAAGTTTGTTCATTGTGATAATGAATGTGAAGGAGTAAATAAGGAAAGCAAATAAGGAGAGTGATACAAATATTCTCGTAAAGATAAACCGAAGCACACAGACAAATATTCCAGACTGTCAAACCAGGTGTATCCTTTGGAACATTATCTTTAGAATTCAGTAAGGATGTGCTAATAATTTGGTAAGTATGGAGAGGTCCCTGAAGGGAAGATTGGTTATATCCCATCATGTGCCTAAACAAGATGAGGTGCAGGGCATCGTTAACATGGTTATTAGCAAGCATTGATACATTACATCTTGTTGGTCCCAACAGTTCTGGGTGAAGATAAGCCAGGAGACAACCCACTTAAGAGGCTGAGGAGTTCTGTATTGCACTAGGAAAAATAACTAATGGAGCAGATGAAATACTTGAATTCATGGCTTAAACACAATCTTCCTTTTATGTATTATTTGACCTGTAAATGGTAAAAATGGATTGCAATCCCTATCATTTGAGGTATTCCAAAATCAGGAGACAATCTAAATATATTTAGAGATATTTTTTTATGTAGCACCTACTTGTGTAGAAGTTATTATCTAAAATAAATGTTTCTTTCCCACATTTTTAATTATTTCATTTATATTTGATGTTGTGTGTCGTATACATAGAGGGTATTCAAAAAAATCCATCTATGTCCTTTAAAAAACAATATTCAGACTTTCTAAAATCAAACTTTTTCTTGTTCATAGTTTCTGTAAAGCTGCACGCGTTCTTATTGTGATAAATTGGAACTCCTATGCTTGAACAACTTTATTTTTTTTTAAATGCTACATTAAAGCTATGGAAGAAATCACTGAGAAATTGTATGACACCCTACAACAAGACAATAATAAGATTTGGCTTCCATGGCTGGGGTATATTTCATGAGCCCTTTGATGCAGATAGTTTTGTTGGACCTGCTCTCACATACCTTGCTACCCCCTACTTCCCTTTTATCCTCTCAATATTATATTGGGCTGTATTTTGTTTTTTTGTTTGTTTGTTTTGTTTGGTAACTATAATTAATATATGTGAATGCACTTAACTAGAAAATGGGAAATATTGAATATTTTATTATCACCTTGTAGTGAATCAAACTAACTTTCTACTGTAATTTCTCTAGATATTCAGTACTTTGTTTTTTCCTTTAAATATATCGGTCAAATTCAACATTTGCTCTTTTACTTAAAAGACGGGAAAAAAAAACCCATACTTTTCCAAATAATTTTCATCATATTCCCACTTGAACGTGCCAAAAACAATCAACCTCGTGGCATACAAGCAAACGTATTATCACCTTTTATTACACGTTGCAAAAAGAGGAAATATAATATCCTCTATGGAGCTGCTGGCAAATTTACAATAGAAGGCAAAAAATTTGATCTATTTCCCCTACCTGACAATTCATTTCCTGTGATTGTGATTGAAAGACAGAGGCTATTATGGTGTGTGTGAGCGTGTTGAGAGAATGCGGGATTGCTGATTACATAAAAGGGGTCTTTCATGTAAGCTCGGAAAACTGTAAGCTTCCGATACACATTTCATTATCTTTGATGCATATTGTTAGAACTACTTGATGTAAACTGTAGCAATAGACAGTAAAGGAATCTATTAGAAAGTGACTTTATTACTCAACTCGATGAATAAATAGTAGCATTGTATGTAGCTCAATGTTATAGTAATATGATAGTAATAGTTGTATTGTTAAAACTTTCATTAATTTATTATAATGGAAAAATTGCAATTTATTTTTATGAAAGTCATTTTACTGTTACCACTAAATTAAACAGCATACCATTAAATTAGTAAATTCTGATAAAATAACAAAAGAGAAAAGTTAAAAAATAGTATAGTTGGAAGGCTAGGTCTATATTTATACAGGTTATCAAATGTGAGCATTTATGAATTTACCAATGTTTGTATTTAATATTTGTAATATTTTACTATTTTACAAGACAGGTTTCACTGTCATAACAATTGCAGAATATTGAAGATTTGATAATACAAAATTCAAATATATTACTGGAAATTCAAAGACTTAATATTGTTCTAATAGTTGCAGATTCCACTACAAATAGAGCAGTTTTAATGTCACTGTCTTAGAACTGGGAAACCTAGGTTTGACATCTGGTCAGAGCACGTCACCAGTAAGTGGCCCTGGGCAAGACCCTTAATGATAAATAATTTCAATAGAAATTGACATTTTCATGAAATAATTTGGTTACACCCCCTGGCAGACAACTGGTCCTGTTACTTCCTGGTTTAGTTAGCTCTGTGGAGCTAAACTTGAGAGGCAGCAATTGCCCAGAGCACCTACCTTGCAAAGCAAAGCTTATTGAGCAGCATTGGGAAGTCTGTGATTGGACACCTACAAAAAGTCTGCATGTGGTCTAAAGGGGAGGGCTTGCAAAAGGCTACAGACAAGAGAACTGCAGGTTTTGCAAGTTGTTTTTAGATAGTCCCCCAATTAAAAATGCATGATTAAATACATGCACGTTTTCATTTTGGTTACATCTACTAAACAGTGATATTTATTTTTGTGTATTTAGGCAGTGGAATGTCCCTTTTATTAACTGGAGGATTCCCAAGACTGGTATATAGTCTATAGTAATATAGGAAGGTAAGTGATGTAAGACTAATTTCTCTATACACGTTTGTTTTGGCAAACAACAAGAGATACATATTTCATAGATGGGTTAAAGACCAATAAAGCAATGTATCAGAACATGAATCACTTATTGAAATCAAACGTAGTAGCGATATGAGGCGTATCAGCCATAGCCTTTTCTAAGTTACAACAAAAACAAGATTTTATAACTACTGAATTTCATCTTCATTACTTATATTGCCATTTTCAATTTACTTTAAATAAGTTCTGTAAAGCAAGCCATTTCTATTTTATATCTTTGTGTAACTCCAGCAAATTGCATTACGGCTGTTCAAACTCATAGTGTGTAATTTCCTTGGGAAAATGAACTTTTTAAATCAGATATATGCTAATATAAAAATGACGTGGCAGACAATGGTGACTTCTTCTCAGTGACAGAGGTGAGATACGAGAGATTGGAATGCGATAAAAGTTATCACTGCAATGTGAGTGCAAATTTAATAAACAAAAAAGCAAAAAAAACAACAAATATTCTTCAAATTTTTATTGTTAGATTCCTGTTTATTCTGTAACCTAAATCGATCATACTAGCAAATAAAAAAAGAAACTACTTAAAAGTGTCTGGATGTTAACATATCTTATTGTCCATCTGTCTATTGTATCCCAAAAAAAAATCTAGTACCACAAGTCTAATAGTGATATCAATAGACTTGTGCATACATATTTGAGTTGAATTTGCACCAACCAGCTGTTCCCAAATGTTGTATCTCTGGAGTGCCATACGGGGAGATAACCAAGCAAAAGACGCACACAATGGCCAAACATGTTCGTTTGATTCAGTATTCGGAATTGTGTCAGTGATAACTGAAGAACAGTCATTAAATGGTGATTTTATTCACAAATCAAATGAGAAGTGACGAACAGAGGAGCAGTGAATGAAATATACATTTATATATTATATATTTATTAAATATATATAATATATAAATATAGATATTGGTTACTTTTATCACTTGTGTACAAATACACCTAGATTTACATTTTGTATATATTTTGCAGTGCACTGATTGTCATGCCCTTTTGGGTTTCTCTGAATATTTGCACAAATATGTAGCAACAGAAGATATTCAGTCGACTGGACCATCACATGAATGAGCGTCAAACATCCGGAACAAAATGCCAAGTTCAGGAAAAATAAGTCGCCCAAACTGAACTTTCCTGGTGTGCACTAGTTTAATTCACCAACATTCTATGCCAAGACCAGTCTGCATTGCAATTTGTCTTAGCATGTTGAAGGGGCTTATATACAAATGAATTTGGCTGTTTACATTTATTGACGTACTTGATTTCCTTGATCATTGGGAAAGCTTATTAAATCGGGGAATATATTTTAAAAAGAAAAAATAGAGTCTATTAAAACCGAGAAATTAGAAAAATTCACTAATAGCGTGCCTTTAGAACCAAGCTGCAGAATGTAAATCAAAATAGCACAGTTTTAAAAAATATAAACATTTGGACCCATTCAAAGTATCTCCACCTAGTTCAAAATTTAAAGTAACAATCGGAGCACCAGAATTCAGGGCTATGGGGCCAGAATTATGCTTTAGAAAACTGTAAAATGTTTTCCAATTCAAATACAATTTAAAGTGAATTTCAGATTTTTGTCCAAAGCAGCCAAATTGACTTGAAAAATTTACCCCATCTGTCTATTTTGGCCCAAAATTCAGTTAGAGTTCACTTTGATCTCCAAACAATTCATGTTTTAGTGAATATCTCAGACCAGGGTACTTCGGATTAAGAAGAAAACATTAAACACGAGAGTACTGGCTTCTACTTAATATATGGAGCAACTACGTTTTTTTTCTTTTTGTGTAATAAAAAAAAGTCACATTGAGTCTATTACTTATGTCTGCTATTTCTCTCCTTCATTTAATAAACCCAACTTGACAAAAAAACAAAGCACAAAAAGTGGGCTTGGTATTAACCTACATTTAGCCTCTAGTGTGGTTTAACATCTATTAATATTATACCACCCATTATTCAAAAGAGAAACTGGCTTTTAATCTAATCTGTAAACCACCTGTTCTTTGTTGATTTAGAGACATCTCTGCAGAGTAATAGCAATAAATTAATCAGCGCTGTTTTTCAGTTAATCCTAGCGGTTATACATGACTTTTTATTACCATTACTGCTTTTCTTGGAAATTGACTCTGTAACTGAATATTAAAAGCACAAATTCATAGACTCCACCAAGGGCAAAAGCTGTATACAGGGTAAGATGAACTATATTAAAAATAAAAAAAATGATGAATCACTTCTGACATATGGTATGCATTGTTTTGATTGCTTTAACTTTATAAATATTATAAATATAATCACGGCGTTGCATACCATGTTGATACAAAGAGTAATAATGATGTGTTATCTGAGATAGTGCCAAAGACAGTTGTATATCCGTGATGATGTTACCATCTCTTAATAAATGGGATATAAATCTAGTGATTTCGTTCAGTAGTTCTACCCATAATACCTGTGGCTTTACTGCTTACATACAAAAGTGATATATTTATATTCCAATTGTATAAAAGATATTCATATGTTGTGCAACATTAAGAAAAGCCTATTTGCAGACTGTAAATATGATGTATGCGTTTCCCACAGCTGCTATAAAATAAAGCTATTAGATTATGATTTATATAAAAGCTAGTTACAAACTAAATTTGTGTTTTACCTGACTAATTTCTTTACAGATGGTGAGAGACAATGTGTCTTAAAGGGACACTCCAAGCACTGTAATCATTACAGCCTGCTGTAGTGGTTATAGTACCAGTAGTGCCCTAGCACCTACCCAGTGTAAGTAGTCAAACCTTTGATAATGGTTTGACAACTTACTTGAAGTCCACTGAGTGGCAGTTGCCTCTTCCTCTGAAGCCCAAGCTCCTTCAAGGAGCTTCCATTAGCTCCCCTGAGCTAATTGCTGAGCGATCTTGTCCAGTGAGTTAAGCCCTGCACTGCCATGCTTAGATCAGTACTGCTGCTTCTGGGTTGAAGAGGAAGAGGTGGCCAGCATACAGCGGACCCCGGATAATTAGTGAAACCATTCCCTGATTTATTTACACTGGGAGGGTGTCTGCGTACTCCTGGAAGCATAATCACTACAGCAGGCTGTAGTCCCACCCAACCAGTGGAGGCAGAACCACCCATATTGCAACTAGTGATGTCGCGAAGGCAGCTTCAACATGGATGCTGTCCAGGAGGTGGGAGGATCTGGGAGGGAGGGTCTGCTGGAGATTGGCCAGGATGTGTCAGCTGACCGGAGCTCGCCGCGAACCGTGGCGAGCCATTCGCGTGAAGTTCGCGAACGGTTCGCGACATCACTAATTGCAACACTTCAGCATGCTCCATCATCACTCTTGTCCTACCTCTGCTACCCATGTTTATTTATATAATATATATATATATAACTGCATGGGTTATTACCTGCATGGGTAACTGTGGCGGAACCAGCCTCGCCACTGGGCATTGGAGAAGACAATAGCAATGTTAATGTAATGACCATATGGGCTAGTCCCAAGTAAAATAAAGTTTTAGACAGTTCTACTTCATCCTCAATTTGGAGTCCTGTCTCTTATTGGGGATATCTGCTACAAGGGATTGCTATGCTCTGCATATTCCCTTGCTATAATCACTCCTAAACTCTTTCAAGAGCTCGTTCCTGCTTCGCTCTGAAGGAAGAGAGGTTCAGCCTGCGGTTGTTGTGGTGTCGGCTAGAGTGCTTGGAATTCTCAAGAAGTGCTAGGAGCATCCATCAACGGAGGTACCCAGTCGGGGTGCCAGATGAACCGGTACAGTAGCCTGCATGGGTTTGCTGTGCCCATTCAGTCTCCACAGATGACCTACTATTTAAGCAAATCATCATTTGGGTAATGAGAGTGACCATGCAGTCACTCTAGTTACCCTGAACTGAGGCATATATCTTAGTTCAGGGTAACGAGAGTAACTGCATGGTCCATGAACATCTGGCAGGTTCCAAGTCAGATTTAAAGGCTCTTCTGTAGACATTCAGTTTCCTTGTTTTAAGTCATCGATTCTAAAACGTCTCACTTTATATGACAGTGATAAACAAACAAGAACGTCACACATGTCCTAAATATTCTGTATAAGACACAGGAACATAGTAGCTATACTCCAGCGTACTGAACCACATTTATAGAGTAAAATAAATCAACTCCAACACGAATAACTCACACTTGCAAAGTCATGCAAAATATAGAATCCCACCCCACATATATATATGCTTTGATATAAAATTAACTCCTTAGCCATTTATTAATATGTGTTAGCAGACACAGTTAAACAGTGCATCTCTTGGAAATGACCTCCTTTATGTCAATACTCTGAAGATCATAAAGTATATAGTATAATCTTAATAAAAAAAAAATTCTGGAAGACCACCTCTTTTTGATAAATGAACTACAAAGTAAGATGGAGGCAGATACCTCAGCGTTGAATGTATATGACATTAATCAACTATGAAGAGTGTTCAATCTTAGTAAAAAATGTATTTCCGTTGGAGACGATTTCAGGATCTGCTTCTTTGTGAAATGATAAGGTTTTTTTTTTAGTGAAGATAATGACCTACACAAAAATATATATTTAAATAATCTAGTACATTTACAAGGTTAATAAAATGACCACTATGTAGCTAGACAATGCAACATTATCTGGACATTTAAAAGATACATATCAGATTGTTTTATTTGATTTGCCAACAACATAATGTTGTATGTTTAAAAAGAGAGTCATATATTTTATCGGTAGGTGTTTCTTACAATAAGATAATGCATATTGAGAATGGCATCATTCTTGTCTTTCCATGGACTGGCTATGTATCTTATTGGTGGGACCGATCATCTAAGAAATACGTCAACAATGAATATAGAAGATAATGCCTATATTCTTTGTTCACAATTGTCCATATATTATGATAGGTAATGAAAGTTTTTAATAACATATTTACATTTTTATAGATTTATCTTTTGTATTACATGAGCTATAATCCAATAAAAAAAAAAAAAGTAAAATGCTTAATGGCAGGTTAATCTCATTATCACCATTAGATAATAAACCAAAGGGTGTAAATATGATATGTTTCCTTACCCATATACCATCATGTAGAATGCATCAACGTAAAGCATCCTTCAGGAATTTTTGTGTTTCATGATTTTAACTGACTGTCTCCAGTCTTATCACGCAACGAAAGGAGAATTGCCAAAACATCTCACCCTGAGTGGTTCGGACACCTTAACCACTGTTACATTACGGGCAGCTGCTTATTTATTAGTTACATTTTAGCTGAAATATAATTATATGAGTAACCTTGACGTGGGTGTGTGTGTGCCCACGCACATTTACAGCATTATCTGTAGACATATACACTACAAAGATGTGAATGAATGGGTGTGTGAATGTAGTATTGGATATTACATTAGTTTATTTTAATATGAGATCCTACAGGACAAGTACCCTAAATTATATCTTCTATTTTACCAGACAGGTATCTGCTATTATACAGTTACATGGTATAATATGGCTAATACCTGTTAAGAGAATGATAGGACATATTGTCAATCAATGTTGCAGAGCCAAAGGCTGTAGCATGCCATATATTTAGTACATAATCAAAAAAGACAAAACCACTATAATTGTGTGTTGCTTTAAAATAGCTTCGATTTCACATAACTTTAACATAAAAATTTGACTGTGGAAGACCCAAACGGCACATAGAGGTGTTTGTAGTTCACTTATTGTGCATTATACGTCCAATCCTCAAGGGTCGCTAAGATAGTGAGTTTTAAAGGGGATGCTTAACTTATTGCTTAGTGATACATATATTTTATTACTTAATTATGTGCTGATAAAAAAAAATGTAAAATGATTGCAGAGAAAAGCCTTCAAGGACTGATTTGGGCAACAATGTAGCAGTGGATTATCTGCAAAACTAATCTATTTAGCATTTCTATTACAAGGACATTAAATATAAGAATTGCTGAAGCTATGTCTGATTAAATTATGAAATACTTTGACTGAAATATTTAATTATCCATCTTTTCTATGTGCCAGTAGAATAAGAAGTAATTATGCAGTTGTTTATTGGAGAGATCAGAATACGTCTGAAAGTGATAATTTACTTATTGCGTTTAAAAGATGTTATGTGTAAAAGAGAGTGAGTGGGTTATTTATGTAAATCCACATTTGTAACCACATTAGTGAATACATATATAATAGCCAAAACGAACCACATGAATTTAGTCTGTTTCTTGAATTCAATTTGACACCATATTGAGATTTTCACAAATAACCATTTTGGTTAGCACGGTGTTTGTAATATGTATTTACATTTTTTTTCTCTATATAATAAATTCTGGTGGATTGATAAGTGATAGAAATAGGCCAAAAAAAGGTAGACGGCTTTGAAACACAGCTATCAGCTAAAACAAATTAAGCCAAAACATCAGTTAGAAATAAAAGGACCAAAAGCTTGTTTTCAATGTTGTTAGTTTTACCAAAAAAGAAAGAATGAGAACTCTGGGAACGGGCAAAAGCTTAGTGTAAACTCGATAGCTTGCCGTTCGGTACATCAACGCTCACTGTGCCTAGAGGGATATCGGCTACACCTCACTGACGAGCTCCAAAAGAAGGCTGAAACGATCGTCTGGGGTTGCTGCATCTCTCATGCGGAGTGAACTTGCTGGCATTTCGGATCTTGGCTGCCCGTACGGGTGGGATCAGTCTGATATGCTTCAGAATATGTTCTCTCTGTAATGGCACAAGTGAGCAAAAACTATTGTGAGACCTGAGCGGCGATGTACCGAAGGGCAGGCTACTGAGTTTACTCTAAGCTTTTGTCTGTCCTCAGAGTTCTCATTCTTTGTTTTTTGTTAGTTTTACCAACCTGCTGTATGAGCTACTTTTCCCAAACGTAAAAGTTCAACATTAGAGATTTGCAATTACTGGCAGACAAGATAATTAAATGCAGCAATAGATTATACTAGGAGCTGTTAATAGATAGTTGCCCACTGGCTTCCAACCTTGTCAACTGGCGTTGACTGTTCTTCAAAGTTTAAAACCTGCCTTTGCCTGGAGGACAGACACAATATCAAATCCACCTCTTCTAAACTCTGCGTGCTTCCAGTAGAGAGATGATCTGCTCTCTGTCAACTCAATTACTAAAAGAAGTCACATTAAAAATGTTGTGGCCCCTTCACCATCTTCTACCCCCTGGGCAGTAGGATGGGGACATTCTATAAAGATCTTTATCTCCAATTCTATGTCCAAATTTTAACTAATATATATCTAACAGTGAGAGATAGTTTTAGTAAACAGTAAAGTACATAATATTAAAACGCCACCTTTATTTGATTCATAAGAACTGTCAATATATCTCAATAAAATATTACTTTGATGGTGTCAGGGTTTCTTTGCTGTTTTAAACAGCCACCCTTCATTTTTCAGTATCTGAGGTTTCAGCTGTAATTAACTATCAGCTCCTTCAGCATGTTGCCACGGTTACTCACCTGAGAATAATAATCAACCCTGCTGCTAATCAGTTCAGCCTATTTAAGCAGCTAATCCCAGAACCTCCTTGCCCTTGCGTGGTTTCCTGTCCCCCAGAAGTCTCCTTGTTCCTGTGTTTCCTGTTTGCTCCTGGTTCCTGACTCTGGCCTTGTTCCTGACTCCGCTGACCTCCGTGCTCCTGATCCTGGCTCGTCTGACTACCCGCTCTGGTGACTGACCCCTGCTTGCCTCCTGGACTTTGCTTTTGGTGATTTCTTTGTTGTTTATTAAATAAAGGTGTTTTTGCATCTAGATCTGTCTCTGTCTGGTTCCTGGTTCCTGACATTACGCAAGGGCCATGAATACAGATGGTACAGGCAATACACCTATACCTAACCTATTTACCCGGTGGGACCAGCAGAACCACCATTTGGACCAGTATGCCAATCTGAATCCAAAACCCGGCCAGCCTGCGATTGCGGCCGCCTCTGCCTCACTTCCTGTTCTAGCACCGGTTGTAGCCTCCGAACCTGTTGCGGCTAGAGGAATGACTGGGTCTGTCCCGCTCCCTCAGTATTTTGGGGGCAACCCAGCTCAGTGCAAAGAATTTATAAATCAGGTTAAAGGATACCTTGAAATGCTGCCCCAGGCATTTCCTACAGACAGCGACAAAGTCCGGTTCATGATTTCTTTGCTGTCTGAAAAAGCCCTAGCTTGGGCAAAACCTCTCTGGGAGGCAGAGAGGCCCATCATTTACAATTACCCTGAATTTGTTGCGTCCTTTAAAAGGGTTTTTGAGATTCCAGCTCGCTCCACCCCTACTGCCAAACAACTCATGTCTAATACTCAGGGCACGAAAACTATTGTTGAGTATGCCAGTGAATTCCGTACCAGGGCAGCAGAGGGTGGCTGGAATAACGAGATTCTTGTGGCTGCCTTTGCACAGGGGCTATCCGATGTAATGAAAAATGAGATTGCAGGCAGAGAATTACCTAAAGATCTCGAGGAACTGATATCATTTGTCACCCTCATTGACATCAGACTCCGAGAGAGATCCTCATCCAGGGAGCGCCTGCGGAGGTCTCCAGTATGTTTGGCACCGAGCTTTTCCTGCCCACCCAAACCTCCCTCACCTCCCATGCCTCCTGGTCCTGAGTCCTCTGTCGGTGTGGAGCCAAGGCGGTTAGGCTTCTCACGCCTCTCTGTCGAGGAGAGAGCCTTTAGGAGGAGGGAGGGCCTGTGCCTATACTGCGGACACCACGGTCACATATTAAAGTTTTGCCCGATTCGTCCGGTAAAGGACCTGTACCCAAGATACTGTCAGGGGCAGATCTTGGGGGGTCTTTCTGCAGACCCAGAGATAAATAAGGACAAACCCTTGGTGCCTATTATCCTCTCCTGGCCGGAGTCATCCATTAAAACCCGGGCATTTCTTGATTCTGGGGCCGCAGGCTTGTTTATAGATTGTGCATTTGCATCAGAGCACTCTATACCCTTACAGCCTCGCAACTCCCCACTAGCTTTCGAAGCCATCGATGGCCGACCTATACAGCCAGCCCTCGTGACCCAGGAAACCGTGCCCATATCTCTGGCTGTAGGGGCTCTACATCATGAGATGATCCAATTCCAGGTCATTTCCTCTCCATACTACCAGGTTGTTTTGGGATACCCTTGGCTACAGAAGCATAACCCCACAATTGATTGGCGCAAATCTGAGATATTATCTTGGTCCCAGCAATGCTCATTTTCCTGTCTCCGGAAACCGGTCAAAGTTTTGGGCACAATTTCTGCCTCTTCCTTACCCGCTGAGTACCAAGAATTCCAAGATGTATTTGACAAAGGTCAAGCTAGCGTTCTGCCACCACACCGTCCGTATGACTGTGGTATCGAACTCCAACCTGGTGCCAATCCTCCCCGTGGACGGGTTTACCCGCTGTCTGTAGCAGAGAATCGAGCCATGGAGGAGTATGTTACTGATGCGTTGTCAAAGGGATTCATTCGGAAGTCATCTTCTCCTGCCGGGGCCGGCTTTTTCTTTGTGAAAAAGAAGAGTGGTGAGTTGAGACCCTGTATCGACTATAGGGGTCTCAATCGCATTACTATTAAGAATGCCTACCCCATTCCATTGATCACTGAGTTATTTGACCGCCTCAAGGGAGCAACGGTCTTCACTAAACTTGATCTGAGAGGGGCATATAATCTCGTCCGGATAAAAGAGGGCCACGAATGGAAAACCGCATTTAACACCAGGAGCGGGCATTACGAATACCTAGTAATGCCCTTTGGTCTTTGCAACGCTCCGGCGGTTTTCCAGGAATTTATAAATGACGTCCTGCGAGATATGCTGCAGCAATGTGTGGTGGTTTATCTTGATGATATTCTTATCCATTCCACATCTCTCGAGAACCACCACGCAGACGTTTCTAGTGTTCTACAGAGACTTAGAGAAAATAATCTGTTCTGTAAATTGGAGAAATGTGAGTTCAATTGCAAACAGGTCACATTCTTGGGCTATGTTATCTCTGATACTGGATTCTCTATGGACCCAGAAAAACTTTCTGCTGTACTAAAATGGCCTCGACCTACGGGTCTTCGCTCTATACAGCGTTTTCTTGGCTTCGCCAATTATTATCGGAAGTTCATACGCAACTTTTCCTCCTTGGTTAAACCACTCACAGATATGACCAGGAGAGATGCTGATCCACAGCATTGGTCACAGGAAGCCATTTCTGCCTTTGAATCGCTCAAAGTCGCCTTTGCTGCTGCTCCTATACTGGCACACCCTAACCCTGCCTTACCATTCATTCTTGAAGTCGATGCGTCTGAGACAGGAGTAGGCGCCCTCCTGTCTCAACGTCCTAACCCAGAGAGCTCCAGGCATCCGTGCGGGTATTTCTCGAAGAAATTAAACCCGGCGGAATGCAATTACCAGATTGGTGATAGAGAACTTCTAGCCATAATATTAGCTCTCAAAGAATGGAGGCACCTTCTTGAGGGCACTTCAGTGCCAATTCTCATCCTCACAGACCACAAGAATCTGACATATCTTTCTGAAGCTAAGCGACTTTCCCCCAGACAAGCTAGATGGGCTCTTTTCCTATCAAGATTCAATTATGTGGTTTCTTACTTGCCCGGTACTAAAAACATTCAGGCTGATGCCTTGTCTCGACAGTTCTCCCCTCCATCTAGAGAGGACATAACCCCTACTCCTGTGATTCCTCCGGATCATATACTGGCCACCATCCGTACTAGCCTCACCTCACACCTAGACGAGGAGATTCTGGCTGCACAAAGTAATGCTCCTCCAGAGAAACCTAATGGCCGTTGTTTTGTACCTATCCATCTCCGTACTAAATTATTAAGTACTTATCACAACTCCAAAGCAGCTGGACATCCAGGCAAAAACCAATTAATCTGGTCCGTCTCTCGGCAATTTTGGTGGCCTAGTCTCCGTTCGGATGTCACTGCTTTTGTAGCTGCCTGTCCTGTATGCGCCCAAAATAAAACCCCACGACACCCTCCAGTGGGTCTCCTGCAAACCATACCTAATGGTGAATGACCCTGGACCCACTTGTCCATGGATTTTATCGTAGATCTTCCGGTCTCCCGTGGAAATACAGTCGTTCTCATGGTTGTTGATCGATTCTCAAAGATGTCGCATTGCATTCCCTTGAAAAAACTACCAACTTCTCAGGAACTTGCAACAATTTTTGCTCGGGAGGTCTTTCGTTTGCATGGGTTACCCAAAGTGATAATCTCAGATAGGGGTAGCCAGTTTGTGTCCAGATTTTGGAGAGCTTTTTGTACACAAATGGGAATTCAGCTCTCCTTCTCCTCTGCCTACCACCCGCAATCCAATGGTGCCGCGGAACGAGCTAACCAAACACTGGAACAGTTTCTGCGTTGCTACATTTCTGACCACCAGAACAACTGGTCTGATCTGCTACCCTGGGCGGAGTTTGCCCACAATAGTGCGATTAATGCCTCTTCCCGGCTATCCCCGTTCTTGGCGAACTATGGCTTTCAACCGTCCATATTGCCTGATACGTTCATGCCACAAGGGATACCGGCATTGGAGGAACATCTCAGGGAACTCCGTTCCACTTGGGTGCAGGTTCAGAACTCTTTGCAACGCGCAATGCAGAACTACAAACTCCAGGCCGACCGCAGACGCCTTCCTGCACCTACCTATCAAGTCGGAGAGAGGGTCTGGCTGTCTTCTCGCAACCTACGGCTCCGTGTTCCCTCACAAAAACTGGCACCCCGATACGTTGGGCCATTTCGTATACTTCGAAGGGTTAACCCTGTAGCTTATGCACTTGACCTTCCTGCTAACATGCGCATCTCTAATGTATTCCATGTTTCCCTCTTGAAACCATTGGTATGTAATCGTTAAACCACCTCAGTACCACGTCCACGTCCTGTTCCGGTTGACAATCATGAGGAATATGAAATACGCAGCATCATTGACTCACGAGTCTTCAGAGGACAGATCCAATACTTGGTGCACTGGAAAGGGTACGGTCCAGAGGAACGCTCCTGGGTTCCAGCCTCTGATGTCCATGCACCATCCCTCCTTCGTTCCTATCACGCTCGCTTCCCCATGAAGCCCGGACCCACCAGCAGAAATGGGGGGAGTCGTTGAGGGGGAGGTACTGTCAGGGTTTCTTTGCTGTTTTAAACAGCCACCCTTCCTTTTTCAGTATCTGAGGTTTCAGCTGTAATTAACTATCAGCTCCTTCAGCATGTTGCCACGGTTACTCACCTGAGAATAATAATCAACCCTGCTGCTAATCAGTTCAGCCTATTTAAGCAGCTAATCCCAGAACCTCCTTGCCCTTGCGTGGTTTCCTGTCCCCCAGAAGTCTCCTTGTTCCTGTGTTTCCTGTTTGCTCCTGGTTCCTGACTCTGGCCTTGTTCCTGACTCCGCTGACCTCCGTGCTCCTGATCCTGGCTCGTCTGACTACCCGCTCTGGTGACTGACCCCTGCTTGCCTCCTGGACTTTGCTTTTGGTGATTTCTTTGTTGTTTATTAAATAAAGGTGTTTTTGCATCTAGATCTGTCTCTGTCTGGTTCCTGGTTCCTGACAGATGGGTGTTAAGAAGAATTATTGATAACAGGAAACCACAGGATAATACAAACATACTTTTACTTTGATGGGTAAGAATTGAAGATATTAAAGAATTGCACAGCATTAAAACCCCAACGCTTTAATCTGAGTGGCACCTATAAAAACTGATTATATGACACAAATCACTATATAATGCAGAAATAACACTGTGCACTGAATTACAACAATAAAACTATATGACAGTTAAAAAAAAAAGAAGTGTACAAGATGTAAACACCACTTACATTTGAGGGACACTAATAACCATATTATGACAATGAAAACATAGGTCTGTGTACTAAAAACAGATTTTCTCAAGAAACATAGAACCCTGTAGATTACTCATATATTTGATGTTGATGAACTTTTTACCTTTTGATCTAAAAATGTTCAAGGAATAAGTCAAAAAGGTGAAACTCTCTGTAATATATCTCCCTTGTTTCATCTCATCTGCTTTCTACCTTTGATGCCAAACGATTGGGTCCCAATCGTTTCCAGCTGTTCTGTTACCTGTGTAAAACTTACACACACAAGTCGATCAACATTAAACTCTCATACAGCTGGACCAGCCAATCACAGGGCATGTGGTATCAACCTCTTACACGCCACATACTAATGATAATAACTATGTTAATAATAATTTATCAGAAAAAAGGATGATGAGCTAAAGGGCCCTAAATTCGGGGTTGGGTCTCCACCAGCCTATCCTAGCGACACCCTGGCAATATTTATGGCCTCCATGTCTCTAATTTTCTCTACTATCCTTTGTGGGCTTTTGTGGAGTAATTTATAGCATTGTCAAAGAGATTGACATGGGCTTTGCATATTTGTAGTCTACATTCTCATTGTCTTAAACTGCTCTGCTCCAGGGGTCCAATGTATTATTGTAAGTATTTGACATTGAATACCAAAATCAAAACATAATTTCTCCCAATAACAGCGTGATCTATTTGTGCCTTTATTAGTTGCCTATTATTGTTGATACCAGTTATCAGCAATATTATCACAGATAACAATTATTATTATCATCGTTATTATTAATGGGTGACTTGCCTATTCATCCTCTTTTTCAAGCCAACAGTGGTATTTAGTAAGGCTGTGAAATGCAATTCCGCTAGAACATTTTACTTATATAATTATCTTTTTAACGTATTTGACCTTCAGACAAAATTTCATAAAGTTCCCCTTTCTGAACCAATACACTTCTATTTCACTAATATGAGAACAAAATGGTAGATTTAGTTATAAGCAAGGCCTGCTGAGTTCTGAATGTAGCTTGAGGGAAGGAGACATCCAGTCACCTTCAGCGGATGATGAAAAAAAAAAATTGGTAGTTGAAAAGAAAATGTATTTCTGACTCATTAACAGCTTATGAGAGAGGTTTCCTTTATCAGGTTGCGAAGCCGCACAGAAGCTCTTTCTAATAAATGTGATAAAAATCTGGCACCAGCCTAGAGAAATACAATTATGTTCAGAAAAAAAAATGCACACACTAAAAGCTAGTCTTATAACCAGATATTAACCTTCCCCAAAGACTTTTAAATGTTACGGTCTGCTTACATGTTGGAATGCAACATTATAAATCCCGAAGGAAAGAATGAATAGGGATTGCTGTCGTAATAAGCATGTGTGTTTTTTATTCAAAGTGTCGTATTAAAAAAGGAGATATTTACTCCTGATGTTATATCCTCACAAAACAACTTTCTATTGTAATTGATGTATATAACATTTCTTGTACTTGTATATATATATTTTTTTTTTTACTTAATAGGGCAGTGTTGCTTAAATATAAGTTGATCTCATATAAAATAGGACATTTAGAAAAGTTTGGAAATAAATAGAAAAGTTCTCTAGAAAGCAAGCAATTTCTAGCTAACTAGTGGCTCATATAATTTCACTTCTAGCTGTTGATTGTCAGCTCACTGACCATGATGTCAGTTTAACCTACATTGTGAATGGCGAATATATCAAATAGCCAATCAGAACATGGCTTCGGTTTAATTTGTTTTACTTCTGAATCTTCCAGTAACTGGATCCTATAACATTCTCTTTACCACTGTAAAATGCATGACCAGAATTTTAACTTTTACAGATGCATTTGATTGTTCTGTTTGCTTCTATAAATACAGTAATGTATTCATGTTTAACCCCCAAAAAACTGCAACCATGTGACTTCGTAGAGGAGACGTTTTGGGTTATGCTCCATTTCAGCCAGTCTGACTTACTCTGCACCACACATCTGTTCCTTTTAAACAATACAAAAAAACTCTGACAAAACACCACCTCAATGCTGAATGGAGGGCAAATCCAAATCTAAAATACTCCACAAAAGCCCACAAAGAATTGTAGAGAAAATTAGAGACATGGAGGCCATAAATATTGCCAAGGTGGCGCTAGGAGGGGCTTGGTGGAGACCCAACCTCAAATTTAGGGCCCTATAGCTCATCATCCTTTTTTCTGATAATGCCTTACCCAACAGTGGCAGCACCAGTGTTAGGCCAGTTAAGCAGTGTACAATGTGTTCACTGTGTCTACTAGAGGCAGATTGAGCACTCAGGCCCTCCGTCAGTCTCAATTGGGGGTCTGCATGTGATATTGGGAGTTCTTTGAGCTCTGCAACCAACATGAAATGTTAAAATGCTACGCTGCACCGTGATAGAGGTAAGATAGGAGAGCACTTACTATTACTATCATAGTACATTTATTATTGTGGTACAGGAGAGAGAAGGGCTTATATCTGGCAGGGATGAGTGAAGTGATAGAGGAGAAGGGGAAATTGTAGAGAAATATCGAAGGGCAGATTTAGGAAAGAAGTAAAAAGAGGAGAGATTCCGAGAACATGGATGATTAAAAAAATTCCCACACAAAACCCAAGAAAATTCCATTCTTCCTTCACACATACTAAACTCAAACTGCACATACACACAATGAGACTCCACAGATTCTGTCCCCCGTCTATGTCTGTTTATATCTGTGTGTGCCTGTGTGTACCTACCACCCCATATTCTACTATCCCTCGCCCTAGATCAATCTGGCATGAAGGTCATTTTTGAAAGCAATGGGTTTGCAAAACAAATGATTGGAAAAAAATAACCATTTATAGCTTATATTTCCTCTGTGTTTGATACATTAACATTGTGTAGCCCCTTACCTCACACCAGAAACCAATATCTAAAGAAGAACTAATGTTACACGTACAGCAGAATGAAGCCACCTGCTTGGTTGCGGGCCTATTCTTCAGCTATGTAGATCACTACCTGTGATACTGAATGAAAGAAAAATAATTTGTATGTTGTTAAATCCATTCCATAAGTCACTGGTGCTTTTACAGCCTTGCTGCTTCATGCATGTATTGTCCTAAATAAATTAACTATATTAATAGCACGTAATCCCAATACAGCACTCCCAACATCCACACTCTGCTAAACACCTGCCAATTATTATATTAATAGCCACTCTGTGGCACCTTATAATAAATTAACAAAAAATTCAGCTCCTAATGCTTTCACTGCTACGAAAGAAAATGTATCTTTCATTCACCCCTTTCCTATCTATCCTCAGTTATTTGACGGGGGAACTCTGTATTCTCACATTAATCTCTTGTTTATTGCTTCTTTCATTTTGAAGACCGAGGAGCCGCTCTTAAAAACTCTTTCTTGACACCAGAGTTTTCTTTTTTAACTGGTTGTGTTGGTGATGGCCACACATAGGATAGTCTAGAACAGCAGAGTCAGAAAAGGCACCCAATGCACAAGGGATACAAGAACTCTAAAATGTAGTTCTTTATTGTTGTCTGATACCTCAGTTTGGCTCCAAATATTCAGTGTGAAAATAAAACATTTAGCCGAGCTGCTATGGAATTTTATCACTGGAGTTAGTGCAAATATTAGAAACCAAGGAAGCAGGTACTTGTTTTTAAACGTTCCGGTGCCTCAATCTATAAGTTTAATAGTCAAATATTCCAAGTGAACTTTAAATTTTAGGACAAAATACATGAATTAAAAGCGCAGCTAAGTTTTCCAGTACTTCTTTGGCCAAACGTATTAAACTAGTTTTGTATATCTGACAACTATTCAATTTATGTCATTTTTTAATTCTGACTGGTACATTCTGGGTGGTTTATAATTAGACCAATACTAATGTATTTAGATCCAGGCAATCAAGCATTGAAGAGTTAGTTCGGCGAAATATCTTATCTCTTGTCCAAAGTTATTCTTATTTACCATCCCAGCTCGCCCTAAGAGCAGGATTGAGATCCCACAAGGCCGGGGCAGCTTACCAGATCTGGGCTACCTGCGTCGATACAGAGGGATCAATTAAATGATGTGGACAACCCCTGTGTATGACCAGGCCATAGGCTGCTGCCTTACGTTGCTTTGTAGTTAATCCAGCTTTTCTTTTATCACTGAGACCAAACTGTAATACCTTCCAGAAAGGAAAACTAAGCACATGAGTAATTAGCCCATTTTAAAACCTTATAAATCTTGGAATTTGTTCATTAAACACCAAATAGTAAGCCATCCGCAAGAACAACAACATACATGGTGTACAGGGCCGGCCTTAGGTGTTCAGGAGCATTCACAATCTGTTGCCTCCACCCCCTTCTACAAAACCACTGCACCTCTTAACCAAAATCCCTGGCCAGATCTTCACCAAGCCCCTGGCCATCCCTTCATCAAACTCCTAGCCACCCCTTACCCTTCATCAATCCCCTCCCACCCCTTTATCAATTCCTGCCACCCCTTCATCAGTCCCCTGCCCCTCTCATCAATTCCCTCCCACCCTTTACTCAGCCCTCTGCCCCTATTCATCAGCCGCCTGACCCCCTAATCAATCCCCTCCCCCTTTTATCAGCCCCCTGACCCCCTCATCAGTACCCTCCCACCCCTATCACCCACCTGCCCCCCTTTAATCAGTCCCATGCCCCCCTTTTCAACCCCCTGCTCCCCTTCATCAGCCCCCTTAATACATCCCATGCCAAATAATCCAACCCCTGGCCACCCCTTCATCAGTCCCCTGCCCCCTCATCAATTCCCTCCCACCTATTTATCAGCCATCTGCCCCCATTTCATCAGCCCCCTGATCTCCTCATCAATCCCCTCCCACTCCTTTATCAACCACCTGCCCCCTTTAATCAGCCCCATGCCCCCCTTTTCAGTTTCCTGCCACCCTTTATCAGCCCCCTTAATAAATCCCCTGCCAATTAATGCAATCCATGCCACCCCTTCATCAATCCCCTGCCCCCCTTAATTAAATTCCTGCACCTCTTCAACAAAACCTATTTAATAAAAAAGAAAAAAACTCACAGTAAAGGCTGCTGCTCCCTGGACTGAGCTGTCTCCGCCGATTGAAGAGCACCGGGTGCCGCCTTCACTCACTGAATTGGATCCTTCCGCGGCTCCCTCTGATGACAGAGCACGTCGACGTTACGCAAGTACGCGGCATAACGCCCCCACGCTCCTCCTCCACCCTCCATACAGAAGTGGATTCCCGGCGGCGGCTCTCTGCTCATAATTTGCAAGTCAAGTGCAAAGCAGTATTATGCACTTGACTTGCACTTTAAATACAGAACTCGGCCGGCCTGCGAGCCCTATGGACTCCCAAACATGCAAGGTCGAGAAACACGGACATGCTGCCCGCCACCAAACTCTTATTATCCACATGGGATATCTGCAGAGGAAAACTATGCTCAGCGCATCCATGGGCACTGGTAGCCCCAACCAAAACACTACATCACTGTAATGGCACGTTCCCGCACCACAAATGGGAAGACAAAGGCATCACACACATGTATCACCTCTACACGGCCGAAGGCCTGAAACACTTCCCAGACCTCGAAACCGAGTTTGCACTCCCGTCAAACTTCACGTTCTCATACCTTCAATTAAAAGCCCTACTGCAAGACAACACGATCCACAACAGAAGACTGACTTTACAAACCACGGCGACGAAGTTCGAAATGCATTGCATGTCAACATCACCCCCTAAAAAAGCGCTCTCCACCTGCTATGACGGTCTAGCAAACCGCAAAACAGAAGACGCATGGAAATTCATGAACGACTGGCAGGAAGACCTCCAAGAAACGATCTCCCCTCAAGAATGGAAGAAAATCTTCACAGCACATGAAGGCATGTCCTCCTGCGCGGCCCACTTCGAAACATTACGCAAACTGCTGTATAGGTGGTATATGGTACCCTCACGCTTGCACACCATATACCCCGGATCGACGGGCATATGCTGGCGATGCAACTCGCACAGAGGCACAATGCTACATATATGGTGGTCCTGCCGCATGGTAAACGAACTGTGGAAAACGACAGAGCGAATGATTCAAGAAATTACCGAATGTACCCTGCCTCACGAACCCAAAAACGATTCTCCTGCGATCACTCCCTGATACCACCCCCAAACCAGCTAAAAAAATGATATTCCTTATACTGAGCACAGTCTCCACTCTAATAGCTAGAAACTGGAAGACCTCAAAACTTCCCTCAACCCAGGAAATTACCACCTTGTTGTCCACGACAGTGGACTACGAACTCCAAATGTGGAACCAATTGAAAATCGGAAAGTTGAGTCCCTTGACTGCCGAGATGTGGCGAACCTACTTATCAACAAAGACCCCACTATCACAACCCCCTTAGCCTAATGCGAAGAGAGGCTAACATAAGTCAGGTCACACGAGCCCCCTACTACTGAGAGCAGCAGAACCTGCCCAATACCCACACGATACACCACCACCACTCACGACTACACACGACCCAAGACAAACCTCCCCACCCTCTGACGCCCCTGACTGAGTTGGACCCCATTAAGGTCACACTATTTCCCGCACCAGGTCCTCTACCCTTACCCTCTTTCCCCACTCCCACTTCCATCCTCAAGTCTCGAATACGAACCTTAAAGAAGCACATGTCAACACACACCTGGCCCCATCACGACGCTTCACGTATAGCATAAGAGAAATGTAACATACACGAGTATCTCTCAGGGACCAGGTCACAGAAATATAGTACATTACGAACCCCGTTGCAATTGCAACAACTGCATCCACCATTTAACTAAATTGGTGACCCTCTACCGAAGGATTATAGTGGACACTCAACACACTTATGCGCAATGGGAGCAAACACCAGTTTAGCAGCATACCCCTAAAGGCAACCTGCCACGAGGCGAGAACCACATATGAACCTGGAACGCCCATATTCGACAAAAACAGAAAACACACTCAACAAGCAATAAGGTGTAATATATCAAACCCTATGTAAGCAACCTATACAAAATAACGATGTTAATAGTACCAAATGTACTAACCCCTCTATGCTCCCCTCCTCGTTTTATTTCTATACCCCTATACAATTGGAAAATTATAAAAAACACGTTATTAAGACAAAAAACACCCACACAAAGGTCCCTCAGCCAGACGAGACACAGCAGGAGGTGCCCTCAGGGAACAAATAATGTACAATGTGAATTGTTTCTTTCTGTTATATGCTCGATTTGTTCGAAATGTGATAATATACGGTACCAAACTACCGGTTTTCCCCCCTTAACCACCCCTTCTCTTCTGTACCCCTATATATCTGCAGAAAATAAATAAAAATTGTCAAATTCAAATTCAAAAAAAAAAAACCACCAAATAGTAGTGAACTGAAAACTTCAGGCTACATTAGCAAAATTGAGACTACAGATTAATGTCAGGCCTCCCGACTGTTTTTCTTTTGGCAGGATAATCCCTATTTTGTTGGACTGTCCCACAGTCCTATTTTATTTCCCTGGTATCCCGCATTCGGAACATCAGGGAATTGTCCCCAAGCAGCACAGTGTAATACTCTTGTGCTCTAAAGGAGGCATTAGAACAATGTAGAATGTAAATAACCCTGTCAGTCTGGAGGCCCAGTCAGCCCAGATACTGCAGTCTTCCAGGAAATATCCCAGTGGACCAGTCCAGGTCTAGAGGTCATTGAGATTGTTGGCCTCCAGTACAAGCACAAACCCAAATCGGGATTGAGCAATAGAAAACCTGCTCAATTCCTGCCTGCTGCCTCAAACCTGCAGTACTCCCATTCTCTGTTCTTCGGGCCTCACTCAACTCAGTGAAAGACTGCATTTTTTCTCCCCACTGCATGCCAAAAAAAGCCATTAGACAGGCAACAGAAATCATTCCAGTGAGCTGAGATAGGTTCTCTGCTCGCAGTCTTACTCTGCACATTCTAATTTAGCATGCATTTTCATTATTTTACATGTGAATAATCTATAGTTATTTTCTTTTTAAAGGGACACTCTAAGCAATATAACCACTATGCACTGTAATGCCAGAAGCACCCTGGCATCCCCCTTTTCCATTGTAAGTAGTCAAACCTTCTTAGAATGGTATGACTTTTAGCCTTGGTTTACTAACTTTGGCTCAAATAGTTCTCCTGCACTAAGCCCTGCAATACAGAGCTAGCTCAATCACTGGGCACATCAGCTGAGCATTCTAAGCCAAATAGGTAATCCCTGCACTGCAGGGCTTAGCTCAGAGAAAGTTTCTCTGGTTGAGGTAGTGGAGTTGAGGAGCAGCGCCCAGCAGTCCCCACATAAGGAGTAAAACTGTTTTAAAACAAATTTTCTTTGAATTCTTTTTTTCTTCCTATCCAAATTGTAGGAAATGGTTGATATAAAGTTTTCCTTCTTAACTGTGTCTGTGCTGGTCTGCCCACAAGAAAACGATGCAGAGAGCTTTGTCTTTTGCTTGTTATTGATTTTGATGGGTCCCTGATGGCATATATGTGTCAGTATGTGTATGAAGTCATAGATTAAGGTGATTACCCAGACATTTACTGGTCTTGTTGGCGTCCTTATAATGTCTCACAATGTCTATTAAACGCCTTTTATGTCAGAGTGGTAAATGTCGGTATGACGTTAAGTACACTGGTGTTTCAGTTATCTGTGTCTACGCCTTTGGAAGCAGTGCCCCTGCTACTTTTTCTTCTGTTTGTTGTATTCTGCATCTTTGTATCTACTCGTAGTCACATTGTACAATGATGTGAATTGTGTTCTCTAACTGTAACGCATGAATATATAAAAAAAAATAATCAAATGCCTGCTCTCTGATTGGCTGGATATCAGATGTACACTATGTTGTCCCAATTTACACTTTCATACCGCTGCTTCACCTGGAAATAGTCTCTATAAACTCACACATTTTCTTAAGTAACTAATTATTCTTGTTTCTTTTTTGGTACTGACAGTCCCCAGGTCCATCACCCCATTGAAAACACTCACCTGACAATTGTCACCAAATTCTCCAGGTGTTTGCTATTATTTATTGTTTATATTTCCCGGTACACTGTTTGGACCATTCTCGCTCCCTTTGTGGTTTGTCTGATTTGTTTCCCAATTGAGAATTCCTTACCGAAATTCTGCCGAGCCAAACCAAGATATGGCCGAAATCTGGGTGTCCTGAAAAATATTTTGTTTTTGGGAAAAGGTGTTCAACCAAACCAAACTTTCTTGCTGTGCAAATGTCTATAATTTAATTTACTACAATTCAGCATTTAATAAATAATCTTGTGGGGGGGCGGAGCTAAGCACAAACCTGAGCAGACGCCATTTCTATGAGCTCCTCACAGGCCTACCAAAATCTCCAAATATCTTCCATCCAGCACTCCCTCCAGCTCTGTAACCCCAACAACTGAAATCAGGGCAGCTTCCCGCATCAATCGATGCCCTTTTAGTACACCCTGGAAAAACTCAAACAACGGCACAAAGCCAGAGTCTACCACCCGCCGGCGCCACGAGGCCTAGAGACACTCCTCGACGGCCTCATAGGGGCACACAGCCAGAGCACGCCAGAGCCACCCTGGTTGTCCCCGCTGCCCGACACCACAACCATGAAACACCAGACACAAAAGCCCGACAGAGACATTGGGGCCATGCTTCAGAGGTTCACTACCTCGAGGAACACACCAGCTCAGGCAGACCACACTATGAAAGTGCCACCTCCGGGAGTGGGAAGCCGGGTACCTGAACCCGAACAAACATCCCTAATGGAGCAAATTCAAAGCCTACAGCAGGCAAATAGCTCTGCACCAACCACCAAAGGGGACCTCAAACTGCTCCTAGCAGACCTCCATAAAATGATGGCAGCAGACCTCGCATTTGTACGCACAAAGATCCAAGCTAACACTGACCGCATAAACGCAATAGAGTAAGACATGCTAGATGTCCAAACCACGGTGCATAACCTGCAAGGCCCAGTACAACAACTCCATACTCACAATCACACCATGTCACAGTGACTGGTAGCCCTCGAAGACCAAATCAGGCGCAACAATATAAAAATCTTAGGCATTCCAGCGGACGTAGGAACAGAAGAGCTTCCACACTATACTAGGAGGCTGCTAGCCACCATACTCTCACCAGCAGTGGCCAAAAAGATTACCCTGGATGGCACTTTTCGACTTGCCAGCATGGCTAAACCCTGAAAATGAGGACCGAGGGATGGTATTATCCGCTGCACCACCGTGACGGATAAAGCTCGCATCATGGCGGCTGTACGGGGGAAAACCCCACTGAAGACTGAGAACTCCTCCTTTAATTTTTTTCAAGATCTGACCAGGGCAACACTACAGTGGCACAGAACTCTAGGTCCCACCAAGACTCATCTCCAGTCTCAGGGAGTGCCTTACCGCTGGGGGACTCAGGGTACCTTACTGGTAACCCTAAACGGAACCGTCCACACGCGCCAAACACTAGCAGAAACTCTTAAATTCTACACCGCTATGGGAAAAACAGCACCCGACCCCGGTGCACCTGGAGGTGCCACATACAGGTCATGGAACCCTGACACAATTGTTCCCTTCGTACCAAGGGCCTCTCCTCAGCAGGGACCTGACTCATGGGCAGGCCGACGAACTCACCCGACATAAAGTCATAGAGGCCAGCCAAGACTCGACCTAAAGTTTACCTCTAGCTCAAATTTACAGTTGTCTTTCTTAATGTTTTGTATGTTGTAGCGGGAAAGGGTTAAGTAGACTAGAATAGTACTCTGAGGTACCCAGCTCATGTAAGATCAATAGGTCACACTGTTACAGATAGGAGATAACACCCCCTCCTGCCACCCCTCGGTTAAGGGGTAACACTCACTAAGACAGACCTGTCACATACAGCTACACTAGCAGGCACTAAACACCTCTCATACCCCCCCCCCCTACATGAAGAAATGAAATACCACTTTACAGGTTGTAACAGGTACTGTTCCCTCTCGCAAACACTCATGCTCACCTTTACATCTATGTGATACCTACCCGGAACAACACCCTAAAGCGATACGCCTCGCATTGCCAACATAACCCTCCAAAACTACCCGAATCGTCATACGGTATATCACACCCACCTACATCTCCACTTAGTAGTTAAGGGAATAGAATTGTTGAAAAATAAAAATGGTGCATTCCTCAGTCGTGTAATGCAAAAACGTTATTTGCATTTTTGTAATGCCATAATGACACATAAAGTATTGTATAAAACGTGCACTACCTAAAATAAAGAATTTCAAAAAAATAAATAAATAATCCTGTAAGAGAGTATATTAGATCCCAATGAGAGCCTGTACAGTCTGCCATTTGATAAAAATATATAAGTAATATAAACACGGCGCTGTTTCTTTGGATTTTAAAACCACAGCTAAAAGATCATCTTTGGTTTGCTATTACAACACGTCATTAGTTCGGAAGTGACAGCTCCTCTTTTAATCTTGTTTGGCATTAATACACCTGCTTCTAATTTATCGTAAACATTTTAACCTTGTGTCCCTGCCAGCAATTCAGTTTCATTGACTACCGGAAGGTATGTAAAACAATGAAGTGTGGCTGGAGGTGTTAGGTGATTTACATTGCTTCTACTAACCAGCAGGGGGAGCCCAACCTGCAGAAAACCTGCAGAGAACTTACTGTTTTTATCAAATCCATTAACATAAAGCAAATATGACAATGTATTTTCAAAATCTTATTTTAATCAGAAAGGGACCAGGAATAACTAGTTTAAAATGAAGGCTGATTTATGGCAATGCTTATATTATCTGATGAAAACTTTTAAGATTTATTCTTACAAAAACCTTTAATGTTATATTACACAAACTTTTATCACTCCTCGTTTGTGAGCCTAGTGTCAACGTTAACATTACACTTGGGACTAGATAAACATGGGCTTTTTTGTTTTTTTTTACATTTTCCAAGGTAGATGTTTGTTACTTTATTAGCAATTAGTTTATAATGTGACAAGAATAAAACATATTGTTTATTATTAAAGGTACAGAGGCATACCAGTAATCGCTCAAATTTACTGTATCACGGGGATATATATTATATGCAAAAAATATGACTGCAGGCACAAAGTGTCTGCAGGGACAATCTCAGTAAGCTGTAGTGGTTCTGATGTCTAGAGTGTCCCTTTAATTTGTTAATTTCTGCTAAAGGCTAGCTGAGCATCATTGGAGATGTAGACCACTAACATCTAGGCAGAATATTGATAAATACAATATAATAAACAATATAGTACAAGTTCACAATGCTGAACTAATATTAAAATCCAGAACAAATAAATAAAGTTACAATCCGGGTACCATTGTGATGAAGTTGTCATGGTGCCCAGAGCAGCGCTTTAGAAAAAACTACAATTAGCATCTATGTTGTATATAGACCCAGCACACAGTCCTTATGCATAGGAAAGTTTTACAGAGCATCATTATAACACAATCTGTGATTCCCATTTAAGACAATAGACACAACTTGTAAGTACATATCAACAACCAACAACAAATATAGAAATATATGGAACTCCTTGTTCAACCAGTGCGTGTAAATAAATCCCGACAGAGCTCGACTCCGAACCAGCCAAGCACAATAATAATTATACAGGAAAATACAACTTAGAGACTATGCTGGGTTATATTATTATTGGTATTACTTTTATAATTGTTATGTCAGAAGAAAGGACGCAAACAAACAAAATAAGAAACAATAAAAAAAAATTATGGTTAAAAAAAAAAGTAAAAGATACAAAGCAACTAATTTTATGTGATTTTATTTGAGAATAGTAAAACCTTAAAATGACTTCCTATCGCACACAAGGCTTCAATATGTTTCTGTGATAGTGTACCTTAAATAAATTCATCATTATTGTTAACTTCCTTTTTCCTGTATATTTGTTCACAAATTAGTGATAAACTTCTCCTCCCCCCTTATGTCAACATTCACAGAAGAGAATGGCGAGTCACAGGAAGGCCTGCAGCAATAGGGATCGGAAGACATCCAGTTTAAACAATCAGTAGGTATGGTAACATTTGGCACATATTGCCAATTAAAGCATTCTCCATAGGTAGGTAAATGTTGGTGAGCTTGGTACAGAGCTTGACAAAGACCGTATAGGTTGAAACGTTGTGAGCGACAGTGGGTTCAATAAATTTACCTTTTTGTACATTGGAGTGCCTGGAACTTTCTTCTATTTTCTAGTGACATTGGTACAGTCTCAGTATACATGCAGAACATAGCAAATGTTAGATCAGGCATAAGCAACCTTCTGCACTCCAGATGTTTTGGACTACACCTCCCATAATGCTTTGCCAGCATTATATGTGTGTAAGAGCATTAAGGGAGATTTAGTCCATAACATCTGAAGTGCCAAAAGATTGCCTACCCCTGCGTTAGATCATTGGCTACATAGTCGAAAAAACATAAACATCACTTTTCAACAAATGGACATTTTTTATGTTGTTTTTACTTTACAGCATATTCTTCCCAAGCCAATACAGACAAAAAGTAACCAAATTTGGATAAATGCACAATTTGTGATAAAGCGTATATTATGAGATGTAACAGGATGTCATAAACATAACTATTTTTTTTACGTTAAAACGTAAAGAACACAAATGGGCTGAGTAAATATTAAAGTATATTTAAGCAGAAAACCAAATAAAAAAGGGTCAGGGTTGACAAAAACCCAATTTAGGGTAGAAACGTTGTCAAGTCTACATTGGTAGACTCAGTTTAAGGATATAGTGTTGCTCTTGTGTTTTTGATCGTTATACCTTGCAGAGTATCTTATACAAGAACAGAATAAAATAACATAGTGTAATATATTCAGTATAGAATTCCAGAGGTAAGTAAGTATATAGGGTTACACTCACATGTTCTGGAGCCTAGCAATAACTCCTAGGGTATAGCCTGGAGTGGCATGATCCCAACTCTGGGATATGTGGTAGGTACTGGTCCTCTCCATAAGATACAAAAGAGAATAAAAATATATAGTGCACACTGTAAAATGGTGTAGAAAACAAATACAAACTTAATTACATGGAAAAGAGTAATTTTAGATTGCTCAGTCCAAGTACATAGGTAGTTTTTATACCCACCAATGATATAAAGATCTGGAGACAGGCAGCAGTTTGTAAGGTCTAGGATATAAAAAATTAAATGTATTAATAGAAAACAATAAAATAATATACAGTAAAAATAATATAAAACATTGCCCATTAGTTTCACCATGTAATGGGCTTTCTCATACACTTTAATTGGTATTCATTGGCAAACTGAGAGCCAAGAAACCACTACTTGCCGCCGCCACCACCACCAGTCTGTATAGCAGACATGAGGTTGAAAGGGATCCGTAGATTTATTTTGCTTACCCCTTATTCTAACTGTACTAACAGTATATGATGGCAGAGTTGTGAAGTTATAAGATCAGGCAGAGTTTTCCCAGACTGCATTGCTCTCTTTTGGCGATTACATGCCCACTGTAGCCTTAAAATCTAGTATTTGGTGGAAACCATTTCCAAGTTTGACACACTAGGTGAGATTTATCAAAGTGGTGCAAAGATGTAAAAAGGGTGGAGTCACCTATGGAATGTGCCTGCTGGGTCCACTGGTTTTCATGTTGATTGCCCCACATTTACTTGGGCATCATCAGTTCAGAATGTGGCACTTTTCCAAATCTTTCCCATTAGGCAAACAGACATTTCTACATGCTGGTTATTTGTTCTAAGAAACATTGTTATACATAAATAAAATTCTGAGATCGTTTAAAAAGATTAAATTGCAGTTAGGTAATAAATAGTTCAATGCAGCAAAGGAAGACTTTTTTTCTGCTTCACTATAAGAAAGAAGAATACAATATAGATCAATTATAATAATTGCATAATTCTTATTTTCTTATTTTAGGGATTGTTTTTTCTATCTCAAAGTCATCTAGTAAAATGATGCCACAGCAAAGACGGGCAGTTATTAAATCATATCACCTTCAGCTGAGAGGTTTAACATCTGGCAGTAGCTGTGGGTGTCCTGCAGAGGAAGATCCAATGATAGGTGTGTGGTCAATCTTAAAATAAATTTAAAAAAATCACAGCAAAACCTACCCCTCACCCAGCCTGGCCATTATCAGAGGACAGAGACAAGTGAAAATGGATCTGTGCCTTAAATATAGCAAATCTCTTGTGCATAGTCATGGCTGGCATTATGTAGACTATGATCTCACAGGCTGAGAACACAGGTTTATAGAATTCTCCAATGAGCCTGGAAAATTAGAAATCACTGGCATGAAGGCCCTACACAGGCCATCTTGGTAATAGGGGTCATAACTGTATGCCAATATAAATGGAAAATACAATTGCATGAGAAATAAAAGATCGATTGTGCATCAGATGTTTTTCAGGTTTTTTTTTTTGGTTTTTTTTTAATCAGTGGGAAAAAAGCCAAGTAATTACACAGCTGTATATTATTTTTGATTGTGTGTTTTACAGTGTGCGTACCCTAGAGGGATATAAATAGGTGCATTACTGAAAAGTTTAGAATGCATGTAAGGCAAACATTATGGATAAATCCAATCTCTTCTTCATCCAGGATATCCAAAATATTCCTTAAACATGTGCATTTTATTAATTACCATTATTTATACAGTGCCAACATATTCCACAGCGCTGTACAATAGGTTAGCAAGACAGACACTAAATTCTACGAAAACATGATTGACTTGCCGGAATAGTAGGTAAAGAGGGCCCTGCCCAAACGAGCTTACAGCACCACGGATGTACAGAATGATTTCTAAACAAGCCTTTTTTTTTAAAATAATCTGTATGTTTTAGGAAAGCAGAGCTGTTGACTGATGACCCATATTGATTGAACAGAACAACCTTTTTGACATCAAAAATTACACTGATCATCCACAACATTAAAACCACCAGCCTAATATTGTGTTGGTGCCCTCAAGCAGATTGAGATCTGGGGAATTTGGAAGCCAAGGTAACACCTTAAACTCTTTGTCATGTTCCTCAAACTATTCCTGAACAATTTTTCCAGTGTGGTAGGTTGCATTATCCTTCTGATAGAGGCCACTGCCATCAGGGAACACCATTGCCATGAATGCCAGGACCCAATTTTCCCAGCAGAACATTGCCCAGAGCAGCCTTCCTCTGCCTCTGATAGCCTGCCTTCTTCCAATAGTGCATCTTGCTACCATCTCTTCACCAGGTAAATGACACACATGCACATGGCCATCTACCTGATTCAAAAGAAAATGTGATTTATCAGACCACATGGTCCAGTTCTGACACTTACGTCCCCATTGAAGGCGCTTTCAGAGGTGGACAGGGGTCATCATGAGCACTCTATCCCATCTGCAGCGATGCAGCCACATACACAGCAAAGTGCACTGTGTGTTCTGACACCTTTCTATCACAACCAGCATTAAGATTTTCAGCAATTTCAGCTACAGTATCTCTTCTGTGTGATCAGAACAGACAGACTGGTCTTCACTCTCCACTTGCATCAATGAGCCTTGAGTGGCCATGACCCTGGAGCTGGTTCACCGGTTGTCCTTTTCTGCATCATTTATGGTAGGTACTAACCACCGCATACCGGGAAACCCCCTCAAGACTTGCCGTAAAACATATTTTTTCACTAGCCCATTTTTCCTGCTTCCAACACATGAAATACAAGAATTAGATGTTTACGTGCCGCCTAATATATCTCACCCCTTAACAGGTGCCATTATAACGATATAATCAATGTTATTCACTTCAGCTGTCAGTGGCTTTAATATTATGACTGATCAGTGTATAAGTTTCTTATTTGAAAATAGCAAAGAAATGAAATGTCCCTAATTAATGTTACTAAGCAAGCACAGCTACAGGTATGCAAAGTATACTGCGCTATAAAATGACGGGGAATGTCTACATTCTAATAAAGGACATGCTGTGGGCAGTAATAATGCAGTTATTTTTTAATACTAACATCAATTCTTTCACTGTGTATAAATACATAGAACACATATATCTGACAACTAATCAGCTTTATTTTGCATTTTACAGTCGCGATTAAGCCATACTCTAATAATGAGTGTGCGAATAACCATGGGGAATGTTTATGAATTAATCATGTGTACACTGTTCTCTTTATTCATACGCTCTGTTAAAGGAAATTGTTCATTAAAATAATAGTTTTTATTAATAAGGTTTAACCTTGCTTATTGAATAGCAGTTCTCCTTTAGACTTCAATGGAGGAATTGCTATTCAGTAAGCAGTGTGAATCTAGCACTTGATTTATATCATTAAATAATTAAATGCATGTATCTTATGTGTAGAATGTTAAAGGGCAATAAATTGCTGCAGAACTACAGAGCGATTCACTAAACAATGACTGTAAGGAGAATTTAAAGGGAAATACAAAATGTAAGCCAAAATAGCTAAAACTAAAAAAAGCTGCTTTGGAGAATTTGTCCAGTTTGGCTAATTTAATTATAATCCTTTTTTTATTATTCTCCACGAGTCTAAATCCCCTGGTTATAGCCTGTGTTACTTGCTGGCACTCATGGCAGAGTAGGTGGCTTAGCCACTGCAATTATTAAGTAGCCATCACTATGAACTGTACTGCTGAATATTTGAACAGTTGGTGTTTAGCTTCACACCTAGCCTAGAGCACTGAGTAGTCATGTAGTGGGATATGGAAGTAGTAAAAAAAATTTAAAAAAATTTAAATATCTCTGCAGGTGACGTTGTATAATTCAAAGATTCAGGAGTTATTTGTTCCAAACATGAGTGACACTTTTTTTTTTCAACTAATGCTTCATGCTCACCTTAAAAGAACACTGTAGCATTAGGAATACAAACATGCATTCCTAACTCCAAAGTGACCTACTTACGTTTCAGTTTATCGCCCCCCTTTCCCTAATGTCAATTAAAAAGGTAGTTTTACTTACCTTTTCTCCAAAGCCGCGGTGCTCTCTCTGGGGCCTCTCAGCCTCCACAGCTGAGATCATCAATCCTGATGATCTCAGCCAATCCAATGCTTCCTCATAGGGAATTGTGAGACTAGTGCACTGGGTAGGTAGGTTTCTGATGAGGACCCTTAAAGAATGCATTACAATAAGGACTTAGACCGTCATTTGCCATTAAGGAGTTAAGGAATATTAAAGATCTGCTTTTTTATAGACTTGCTCTGTAGCACCATTTTCACAGCTTGTTGTCAGTCATACTTTCGGTTCCAAACTGCATTTTTTGTCCTCCAAATTCTATTAGAAATTGTTTTATTGTTCTGAATCATATCATGGGAATCTCACACTCAGCATATTTTGGTAACGTTGCAGGGTTGCCATGGCAACAACAAAAGACAAGATTATATTGCCTAATTTGCTGCATTATTTTTATCTCTTCCGTACAGTTTTATTTTAATAAAGGAATATTAATGTATCAAAATGCCATACTAACAGCTTAATAAAAAAAAAAAAAAATACGTTTACTTGAAAAGTATTACTGTTATTTTTTTATTTGAGATTGTAATGGCTTTAGTTTTATTATTTAGTAGTGATGTTTTTTTAACTATATTTTATGATAATAGTAATAGTCTATTGCACCTCAAAAACGGTAAAGCAAAAAATTAGATAAAGTTAAATTTCTAACAATATTTCATTAATCCCAAAGCATTATATGACTTTTCTGATGGGTACTATACAATCTCTGCACCCACCCAGCACTGACATTAGCACTCAAAGATTGTCTGACAGACTCCTATGCCACAGGATGGATAATCTGCTGAATGAGTAAAATATTGTACCCGTGACGAATCACTGTCGGGGATGTGAGTTTTACACCTCTTCTACCTACTAACAATACTGACTGTGCCCTTTCCTCCGAGGCAGGTATCGACCTCTCTACCTGTGCTTCCTCCTCCGAGGAAGATATTATCCCCTCACTGCACTGCCTTCAACTACTACCTTTACAAAGACACTGGTGACTCTGAGGCCTATCTCTTTCTTGACATATCCCCAGGACCAGGAAATAGTGGAGCCAGCAAGCAGGTCTGGAAAATTCTTAAGTTACACTCAAGATCCCTGATCTCTGTTCCACATTACATTACACTGATGGCAACACACTATATCCAATACATATAACAAAATGATATGGGGAATCATCCAGGCACTCATACAACACAATACAATACTAATAAATGGGTGGTGATGACAATGCCTAATAAGAAATATGCCCTCTGGCTCCATAAACCAGAATATGCAAATCTACTTGAATATTCAAATTATCAAGCCTTGCTATTCAGGTACTGCTAATCACTGTTGCAACCAATAACTGTTGCAGACTCACTGACAATCAATTTGTGGCGCTGCACAGGCCCAACAGCCAGACATGAGATTACACAAGCCATCCCTCAAACAACATTACAATACACACCCTGCACCTATAATGGGCACAGAGTGACTTCAACATAAGAGCTATCTGGGGACCTACCTGAAGGGTCAGACATATGCTACCAGAGATGGTGACTACCGTCACCGTACCCAGTCACCATAGTTTACATATTGGAGCATATTTACACACAATCCTAAAGCTCACACAGACAGCTTTACTCAGGTCTTCACTAACAATGAAAAGAAAGTTAGAAAGAGGGTACTGCTTGTTCACAGAATTATAATCAGGTGGACAATATGTGATGTCCCCCCTGCCTCTTGCACTGAATAGAGAGTTGGGCTGGTAGGGGCGCAGGAACTGGAGGGACGAGGCTTAGAGAGGGCATTTTGTATTGGCACAGCGGGAGACTTTTCACATAACCTAATATGGGCTAAATATAGGTAATCAGTTTCTAGTGGTAAGTTTGATTAATTCTTAACAGGACATCTATTTGCAGCTATACCAGGCAAAAAATATAGAAAGCATCTTCCCAGAAACGACATTACAAATAGCTCCCTAGTATAACTGTAGATCTCAAAACGACCTGGAATTTCATAAAGGGCCATTTATAGTCGGGTTACAAATGCAGACTCATATTTTAGAATATTTACCTCGGGTTTTGGTTATAGTAGGTCAGTGACTAGGGTTGACATTTAGAATGTCAGACTCACTCATTAGGAATAACATTCGATATTACCATGTATCGTATATACCATTAAATGTACTGATACCTTGTTGGATGTAAAAAGAAATGGTGACATTAGGGGATTATCAGTTTGACTTTTCTAAATAATGTTAGCGATGTGATAAATGGTCTGCTGAATAAATTAAGATTTGTTTTTTCTAATCCAGAAATAAAATACTGGCAAGGCTCCCTGGATATAAGTATAGTCCACAAAGTACATGGTAAATGGGATAAGTGGCACATCCCGGGTTACTGACACCCTTTCTACTTAATTACACAGAACTATTTCTACTCCGCTGATAGAAGTTAAAAAGTATTACTAATTCTAATGGTCACTGACAAAGGAAATGTAGTCTGGCTTTAAGATAGGAGAAGCTGGAGTATACATCCAGACATCATGTGCTTGCCAAGTATACTGCACAGCAATGTAAGTATAAACACTGAGGAATAATCACTAGGGACACTTACCATCAAACCATGTTTTCAAACATACATTGCTCATTTAGCATTAGAAGAGCTCTGCTCATGCAAACTGGCACTATACAGGGTGCTGTGACTGACTGGCCGAGAACAGATGTATTCTCCCATTTGTATTTCAGCCATTGATCTACGAGGCTAGTTTTTTTATTTGTATTTTTATCATGATTTTCTATTTTTATTTTCAAGTTCAGGTAACTTGTTTGGTATCTTTTTAACGGATTCTGATCTCCAGGTACAGAAGATGACAAATTATGGTCACCAGTCGAACAGCTGTAAATCTGTACATACAGAATTATTTCATTTACAGCATTTTTTATTTCTAATTAAGGGAATGGTATGGAAATTCACATAACGCTATAATATTTAGGGCCGTGGATCGGAGGTACACACAGCTCAATAGCGTGCTGTAGTGGTTATGGTGCCTGCAATGCCCTGGCACTCCCCATTGCAAGGAGTCAATCTGTCTTAGCATTAATTAACCTCTTGTACTTGGGGTTTGCCGGGCACCACTCCCCAGTTACACTACTTCCATTCTAGGAGTTTCCATTAGCTCTTCTGAGCTAAGCCCTGAAGTGCAGGGGTAACTCATTGGCTGAGAGTAGACAAATATGGAGGTCATGCACTCCTAATGTACAATGCGGGTGGAGGCTCCCAAAGCCACCCCCCAAAATCTTCAGAGTATACAAGTAGCAATAATAGTGTCCCAACACCTGAAAATTATGCAATTGGAGATTTTTTTTAATTCCATCGTAAAAATGGATTGAGCAACGTTTCAACACACACAGTGTCTTTGTCAAGCCTGAGTTCAGCCAATCCCTTTCAGCCAATGAGCTAAGCCTTGCCCTGCAGGGTTTAGCAAGGATTAAACGCTTCTGTCTCTCTGCCTGAAGTAGTGGAGGTGAGAAACGGCACCCAGCACAACCTGGGTAAGCAGTCAAAATGTTTTTTAAGTCCTTACAAAGGTGGGACAGTAGAGCATTCATGCACCATAATCACTACATAGCACTGTAGTAGTTATAGTGCTTGCATTGTCCCTTTAAATGTGGAGCTTGCACAATGCTTTTAACCACACAGCTAAGTTTACAATTGTGGCTGAATTCAATGTCCTTTTGCCTTTTTAAAACACATATTCCAGGGCACCATGGGATTTGCTGCATTGTCATAGGCATTTTTCATAAACAGCCTACATCCGAATGAAAGCATACCACAGATATCTGTCTTGTAAGTCAAGCATATGACTTATTTCATTATAACTTCCTCACCAGAGACCTGCAACATATTTCATTAAAATACCTCCCACAGTCATTATAAGTCATATCTAGATTTGTCAGGTACTTACAAAAAAAGCACTGATACATTAAAGCTCATAGTGACAGGCCACAAAATATGGCATGTAACATAACCACAACAGAAAGGAACAAGAGTTGACGATTAAAAAGCTATTTATCAAGAAGCAGAGAGTTATGAAGCTGTACAATTTCTTGTCCAATGGATTGTTATGGAGTAGATACTTCAGAAATTTGATCCCTAATCTTGGCTGTGTATCTGCATCAACTTTAAAGAACGTTCAAGTAAAAGTCAGACAGAAAATGTGCGATCTCACGGAATAGCCGATGGAAATCAGAGATAAATGAACACGACATAGAAAATGTTCACACTTTGTCAATGAAGAAGACAAAGTAATTTCAAATTCATGCAGAATCCTTAGCGTGAAAGATACTTATCTATCTGCTCTCATTAATATTTATTATTAAAAGACAAAAAAAAAAATCCTAAGGACATTGAGGATGTATTTGTTCCAGGTTTCAAAGGACATGTGTAACTTTTCATACTGAATATGAATATAAAAAAAAATTATACGACTGTAAGAAAATGAAAAAAAAAAAACACTCAGAAGGTAATAGAGCATTATAAAACCCAAAATATAAACTAGACAATCTTTATAAAATGCAAAGAGTGCCCACAACAAGACCTTTTTATATTTAATTGCATTATTTTGCTATGTAACAAAATAAGATAAATAAACGTAATAGTGTAGTCATTTATTTTAATTAACGCGTTTAACATAGCTAGAATAATACTAATGAAGTTTAGATTCACACTATTTATTTATTTCTATTTTGTCATCCTTACTTGCAAACTGATGTGTATTCAAGGAAATGCATTATATAAAGCATGTCCTAATTTAAAGAAACACTATAATGTCAGGAATAAAAACAAATGCATTCCTGACACTATAGTTTTAAAAGCTCTGTTTATGCCCCAAACCCTTCTCTGCTTACTTTTAAAAGGTGTCTAAACTAACCTCTTTTCAAAGCACCATAACCACAACAGCATAGCTAGGAGTTGGTCACGCCCCACTCCGCCTCCTTGGCTGAGATCATCAAAATTGGGAGGCTATTGCGCATGCGCAGCAAAACGCTGTGCTGCACCAGTCAGTCAGTACCTGCTCATAGAGATGCATTGAATCAATGCAACTCTATGGGCAGCGTTCAGTGTCCGCAGGCAGAGTGTGGAGATGCTGAAAATCAGTGCTGTGTGCAGCACTGGCCCAGTAAGCACCAGTAGTGGCCGTCTGAGTGACTGCCACTTGAGGTGTTACTAGTTACCAATACAAACACTGTATTTTCTATGAAAAGGCAGTGTTTACATTAAAAAGCCTGCAGGGGCATGTGATAGACACCAGAACAACTACATTAAGCAGTAGTTGTTCTGGTCACTATAGTGTCCCTTTATATACCACTGTACAAATAGATGTACCACTAAATCTGTCTGTGACAAGGGCTACTGTAAAACTAGGGTAACAACCTTAGTTAAACTGCCAACATATATCAGAAGATTGCAGTTGGATACACAGTAAAGGAGGAGACTATATTTAAAAGAAGAAAAACTACCACAACAAGAGGACATAGTCTTAAATTAGAGGGACAAAGGTTTAAAAATAATATCAGGAAGTATTACTTATTTTCACTGTTTTAATCATTCTCCACATTCCAGAAGCACTCGGTGGATATTCAGAATAAGGCAGTGGTGGTGTAGTGCTGCTTGATGCCTCTAGAAGGCGCTGCAGATGCCTTTATTTTGTTAGTTCATAGTAACAGTTATTATACTTTGCACTTTTAATATATGTCGTTCTGGCACAGAAACAAAATAACTGGTGTGCATTTAGAAGGAACTAATTATGAGCAGTGTACCTGGAATTGAAAATACAACACAGTGGATACTAGATGCAATGCATGTTCTACTATATATTTTTCATAAATTGGTAGTGACACGGCATCAATACACACAGTTACTTACTAAATTGAAAATTCAGGGTGAATTCAAAGTAAATTTCCAATTTAAGGCCAAAATACCCAGACTGGAAAAAATAAGTCGGTTATGCTTTGTATTTGGAAACTTTGGCATAAAATTGGAAATTCACTTTGAATTTGCTTTGAATTGTCAATTTAGTGACTAACCCGATTACTGTGGGTTTTGTGTCTGAACATTGTACATACCTCCTGTTTTTCTTTGTATCTGTTTCATCTACATATAATGCATGTGCACTGATAAAGCTGACAAATGTATTTCAGGTATCTGATGTATATATCTATATTATCATTGTATTCTATCTGCTTTAGAGCAGAGCTTATTAGCTACAACTCAAGGACATTTGGGTATAGCTCCAGAGTTCTTGATCTAAACTTCTCAGTGAGTACTTAGCAGACCATGAGGCCAGTGAGACAATATAGAGTTAGACTGGAGAGTGAGGCCAATATGAATCCAAATAACACGATTAAATCACCAATGTGAGAACACCAAGTAACACGAATATTAGGGTTTCTTCCGTTCTGTGCCTTGCCATAGTCTGCTGTGTTAACCAGTTTGTGTTTACAAAGAGTTTTTTTGTTTTTTTAATTGACCTGATATGTGATAATGAGTCTAGCTTGGAACACGAGGACAGGAATTGGTACTTACAGTACAGGACTCAGAGCCCACTGGATAATGTTAGCCAAACCGTACTACATTTTACACAATCTGTGTTGAAGCCATCTTCCTATTCAAATCAATGGAGACTCAAGTCGAGAGCTTTCAAATAAACTCAGCAGGCTTTAAGTATTTAAATAGTAGTGAATAAACCAGAAAAGAAAATAACTATTTAATGGAGTCTTATTATTAATTAAGGTAGAAACATAGAATGTGATGGCAGATAAGAACCATTCGGCCCATCTAGTCTGCCCAATTTACTAAACACTTTCATTAGTCCCTGGCCTTATCTTATAGTTAGGATAGCCTTATGCCTATCCCACGCATGCTTAAACTCCTTTACTGTGTTTACCTCTACCACTTCAGCTGGAAGCCTATTCCATGCATCCACTACCCTCTCAGTAAAGTACTACTTCCTGGTGCCTGTGTTTTCAATAGATTTTTCAGAATTTGAAGCAAACCACATCATCTTCATTTTCTCCAGTTGTACGTACATCTGAGCGAGGTCCCACTCAAAAACAATGAAAACCATAAGGTGAAAATTATTTCCTTTTTAACCCCTTAAGGACCGGACTGTTTTGGCCATTTTGTACGTTAAGGACCAGAGCTGTTTTAACACTTTTGTGGTGTTTGTGCTTAGCTTTAATTTTCCTCTCTCTCATTTACTGTTCCCATACAAATTGTGTATAGTTTTTTTCAGGAAAAGAATGGCTTTCCTTACGTACCATTATTTGTATCATGCCATATAATTTACTTTATAAAATACGGTGAAAATTTTAAAAAACATGTTTTTTTACGTGAAAAATATTTTACTCATCTACAAAAGCTAATGAAAAACACTGCTAAATAGATTACATTTTACATGCTTTTTTTTTTTGCAAGTTATAGGAAATTGCTGTTTCAAAATATATATTTTTAAAAATGTATCAATAGTGACATTGTAACACTGTTATCTGTCATAAATCTCTGAATCTCATCTCACATGTATATATATTTTTTTAAAGTAGACAACCCAAGGTATTCAATATGGGGTATGTCTAGTCTTTTTTTAGTAGCCACTTATTTTAGTAGCCACTTAGTCACAAACACTGGCCAAAGTTAGTATTTATATTTGTTTGTGTGTTAAAAATGCAAAAAACAATTATGAATGCTAACTTTGGCCAGTGTTTGTGACTAGGTGGCTCCTAAAAAAGACTGACCATACCCCATTTGTAATATCTTGGGTTGTCTTCTTTTGCAAATGATGTGCCCTCATGGGGGTAATTCTCATTCCTGGGCTACCAAACACTCTCAAAGGCAACATAACCAACCTGGCAAATTTCAATTTAAAAAAAGGAAAATCAAGCCTTATATTTGACCCTGGAACATTCAAAAACACTATAAAACCTGTATTGTTATACTCGGGAGACTTCGCTGAACACAAATATTAGTGTTTCATCAGTGAAAATGCAGTTTGTGTGTGAAAAATGCAAAAAACGTCATTTTCACTGACAATATCATCACTGTGATATGTTTTACTCTTTAAAAAAAAACACTGATATTTGTGTTCAGTGAAGTCTCCCGAGTAAAACAGTAACCCCCCCATGTATAGGTTTTTGGGGTGTCATGGAAAGTTACAGGGTTAAATATAGTGCAAGCAAATTAAATTCTCTGGACTTTTGGCCTGGGTTGTCAGACAGGTCCCTCAAAGTGCAATGAATAAAATTACTTAATTATGTAAAAAAATTTACATAAATATGCACGTAGAATTTAAATATATATACATATTTATAAATTTGAAGTCTACGTGTATATTAATGAAATTATTTATGTAATTATGTATATGGATATATATATATATTTCATATTTTTATTTATTTATATATACATAGATAGATAATTTCATTTTAAGTGTATTTTTATATAAATATATATTAATATCAAAATACAGTTAGAATGGGGAGGGGCCTGACTGCAGAGCAGAGCGGAAGCATGTTACTCCTGCTCCTGCATCTCACCATACATCCCGCTGATATACGCTGAGCAGAAGCTGTCACCCACTATATTTTGGCTGCTAGGCCTACTGAGACCTACACAAGTGGATTTTCGCTCCGGTCCTGACCGCTCCAACACTGCGGTCTCGGGGCAGACGGCCGCTCTCCCACCACCCCAAGTCACTGAAAGGCAGGACCTGAGCCACCGTTCCTTCCTCTATGCACCGGCGGGGGATATCCCGGTCTCTACCGATTCACCACATGCCACGCTATCAACTGCAACTGCCCACTCTAACTTAGGCTCCGGACATGCCGGGCATAGTAACATGGTGGATGAAGCCCGACCGATGATGCCTGCACACACACGATCCCAATTCACAAGCATGGAACTGATTTTCCAACGCTCCTGATACCTTTATTTTGTGTTACCTTGCAATACCTCCCTTCTTTATTCTGTACCCTGTGACTCAAATGCAATAATAAAAGAAAGATTGACAAAAAAATACAGTTAGAATAAAATTACATATATATATATATTTTTGTTTTTGTTTTATTATTTTCACATTTATTTATTTTTATTTACTTATTATTTAGATTTTATAATACTATATATATATAAAATATATATAGTTATTATATATATTATATATACGTGTAATTTAATTATAAGTATATTTTTATATTATTATACGTGTATATTAATATAAAAATACACTTAGTATGACATTATATATATATTTTATTTTTTTTACACTGATTGCTTTATTCAAACTTTTTTTTATCTTTTTTCACCAGCAGGGAGACTGCCTGTCAATTCAGGCAGTCCCCCTGCAGGCAGATGCACAGACATCTATTGCGGCCATATGCTGATGGGGGACTGTCTCGGCTGTCAGGCAGTCCCCCCAGACCGGGAACAACGGCGATCACTGGCGGGGGAACAGCGGAGATCAGATAAGTAAAAATCTCCGTTATGATGGCTCAGAACTGTCATCGGTCCTCAAGGGGATGTTTCTGATGACGGTCCTGAACCGTCATCGCTCATGTAGCAGTTAAAGCAACATAAAAATAATGCATTAAATAAATGCAAACTATTACATTTACGCACAGCCTGGTTCACTGTTTAGATAGGTTTACAGAACAGCTCTCTCCTGGGAAGAGAGTGAGATCAACCCAAGTTGTGTATAGGCCACACACACAACTTGGACAAAATTGGCACAGGCAACCTAGAGCTCACATGTAGCCTGCCTGATTGACAGCTTTGAGGGACTGTAGCAACTTTTCCTAAATACTACAGTTCTAAGCCATTCTCAGAGCTGAGACGTGAATTAGGGTGCTCTATGCACCATTAACTTTGCAATTATACAATAAGTTGTGATGGTGCTTAAAGTGGTCCCTTATTTCCATTAAACAGCTAGCATATCGTATATTTTGATTTACTCAAACGACAAATAACCATTTATTGTGCAATCCAACTTTGTAATCTATAACCATATAAATTGCAATAAAAAAGTATGCACAGATGATTTTTAAGTTAAAAGGTGAGAAAATAAACATGTAAATAGTTACAAGGGTGGTAAAAGTTGTATAACATTTTTATTATTTTACTTATACAGACACCCAAAATCTGGGAAATTGTACCAAAATGGTAAGCAATGACAAAAGTTTAAATTCTAACAATTTCAATAATTATTGTTGATAATGCCAGAGGGTAAGATTGTATTCAGGCGCTGGCGATGAGTAACATACCACCAGATGCAATTCTCTCCCCCCGCTGGCATCATGTCTTTTACGAATAACAGTGCAGTGCATATGCAAATTAGCAATATATCACAGCTTTGGCGTGAATACATTATTCACAGTACTTGTAGCAAGATAAGATGCAGTGTACTGTGGCATTACTCGAACCGCACTGCCTGCATTGCATGTTCACTCTGTGACGGAAATTTGTATCTCGTACGCTTTTGTTTAATTTAACCCATTTATAGCAATAAGTTAAATGTCAGCCATGGCTCTGCATTTTTATAGTCCTATCTGGCAAAGAAAGGGAGGGATAAACTCCAGTGTCTCTTTTTAAGAAGTGGTTTTGGTTACATTGTGTAACCAATCAAGTCCTACACAAAAGCCTTAACTTAAGACTGTATCACCTGACCTTTAAACTGCCCTTAACCTCTCGCCTAGCTTGTGGGATACCAAACAAGCTACTGATGCACAGTCTTCTACAATGGAGGGTTTATATGATAAATTAATCTTTTCCTCTGACCAACCCGCGGCTATGGATGTCACTGCTGCTTACTGTGAGCAGTCAGGTCTCTGCAATAAATAGCAGCTGCAGCATCTAAATGAGTCTCAAAGGAAATAAAGCAAATAACTTATTATTCACTAACCTTAGATAAATAGATGGATGGATGGATGGATGGATAGATAGATAGATAGATAGAAAGATAGAAAAAAAGAGAGAGAGATAGAAAGAAAGAAAGAAAGAGAGATAGATAGATAGAAAGAAAGAGAGATAGATAGAAAGATAGAAAGAGAGATAGATAAAAAGAGCGATAGAAAGAGAAAGAGAGAGATAGATAGATAGATAGATAGATAGATAGATAGATAGGTTTTTTAAAATGTTATCACCCACATACTCTCCCACCCAGGGCCGCCATCAGGGCATGACAACCGTGACAATTGTCACGGGCCCGGTGGCCCTGGGGGGCCCGGCCGCCCGGGCCCCACGTGTATTAGCGGAACTGCACCGGGGCCCACACGCTGATGGGGCCCATCAGGTGGCCCAAGCATTTAGGGCCACCCAATGGGCTCTATTATCTTAAGGGGCCCGATCAGCGCTGTAATAGCGTGACCAGGCCCCTTTTAAAAAAAAAAATGCAGCCGGAAGCAAGTGCTGCTGGGAGGAAGTGACGTCCGGTCACTTCCTCCCACTTTACTCCACGCGGGAAGGAGGACGCAGCCTGAGGAGAGGCAGCTGACGCCCATCATCCCCAGCCACCCTCCTGCGACGAAATGGTAAGGAAGAGAGGAGGGTGGCTGGAAATGAGGTGTGTGTGTGTGTGTATGCCAGTGTGTGTGTATGCCAGTGTGTATGCCAGTGTGTGTGTATGCCAGTGTGTGCCAGTGTGTGTGTATGCCAGTGTGTATGCCAGTGTGTGTATGCCAGTGTGTATGCCAGTGTATGTATGTGTGCCAGTGTCTGTATGCCAGTGTGTGTGTGCCAATGTGTGTGTATGCCAGTGCGTGTATGCCAATGTGTGTGTATGTATGTATGCCAGTGTATGTATGCCAGTGTGTGTCAGTGTGTGTGTGTATGCCAGTGTGTGTATGCCAGTGTGTGTGTATGCCAGTATGTGCCAGTGTGTGTGTATGCCAGTGTGTATGTATGTGTGTGTGTGTGTATGCCAATGTATGTATATGCCAGTGTGTGTGTGTGTGTGTATGCCAGTGTGTGTGTGTGTATGCCAGTGTATGTGTGTATGCCAGTGTATGTGTGTATGCCAGTGTGTGTGTGTATGCCAGTGCATGTGTGTATGTGTGTATGCCAGTGTATGTATGCTAGTGTGTGTGTATGCCAGTGTGTGTGTGTCAGTGTATGTGTATGCCAGTGTGTATCTGTATGTATGCATGTGTATGTATGCCTGTCAGTATGTATGTATATATATGTATGTGTATGTATATGTATGTTTGTCAGTATGTATGTCTGCATGTATATGTGTGTGTGTCAGTATCTCCCTATGCATGTGTGTATGTCTGTTTCAGTATTTGTATCTGTTAGTGTGTGTGTATTCCTGTGGGCGGGATTTGGAGGCGGGCTTGAAGGGGGGCCCAGACCTTGAGCTGTGTTAGGGGCCCCAAAATTTCTGATGGCGGCCCTGCTCCCACCACCAATTTTTTATACACAAGTTATTACTATTCATTCATTATGTCCCCCCTTTTTACTCAACTGCCACAGATGGGGTGTTTGAGCTAATTCTGGTATAAACAACCCCGTGCATTGACAGCCATTGAAGTACAAAATCCCCACTTTGTGAGCCTAGCAGTAGCGTCCCGAGCTATTCTTTGTCCTCGAGACTTTGCATGTTCTGCAGTTTCTCCTGACAATTGGCCGCTATATTTTCCCATCGATATAAAAAGAATATGCTTATGTTCTTATGCCTTACACAGTATGCGCCTAGGTGCGCGCAGCCCGTTTTATTAGAGCGCTCATCCTGACTTTAATTAAACTTAACTTATAATGTATAAACTGAATAGACGAAGCACAAAAGACCCTTTTGTTCCTTCTATGGATAACCTGGTGTATAGACAGGCAGTTAGTGTTCAGGATTTTTATCCATGACCACATAATGAGCTAACCCAAATTGACACAAAAATGCATTAAGACCTAATTGGAAAGAAATAGACAGTATTTTGGCCACACACACCTACCCCTGGTCTGCAAACAGTAAAGGGTTGCATTTAGTTTTATGAAAAATGTAGGATGCCAACTACATTTTCTCACCAATGCCATGGAATGTTTGGTTTTTATAAGTTACTTTCAGGACTTAAATTTTCCAGTCCTACGCTATTATCCAGGCCACTGCACGCCTGGACGGTCCATGTCACACTTACCAGGGCTACATTTTCACTTGCCAATGGCTAATGGTGAGTGGAAAGGTTGAGCCTTGTTGCCCTGACTAAAAGAATGCTAAGGTCATCTACATGTTAAATTTTCCAATATTCAGATGATCTAGTTAGTTCTTCGATTGGACAGCTTTGTCCATCTTCAGGATGAACCCTTAGATTAACTGTGGCCATCTCATGTAAATAATAAAGTAAGTGAACAGTTACTTACATTACCATAATACTTTATCTCATCAGTCACAAAATACATCTGCAAAAAAAGCGTTGGTGCTTATTTTTGTTGTTCTTGTTAGATGTGTTCTAGCCGTTATATACAGGTTCTTGGGGGTGTGTGTGTGTGTGTGTGTGTGTAAATAAATCTTTACTATCATTTTTTTTAGAAAACCTTTTGCACACTGAATGCAATGGGAAGATTCTCACACCTGTTATCAGACTTATTTTTTATGCACAGAATTGACTTTGCCAATGACACGCATGCTCGGTATGCAATATGCCCCCAGCACACAATTAAGAATTACTCTGGATATGCTTGTTTCAAGCAGAAACACTGCACATACTGACACCTACCACCATGACCACTTCAAATCACTGAAATGGTCTTGGTGGTTGGAGTAACCCTTTAATCTCAATGAGGTGCTCTGGTTGTCCTTTTAACCCAGCAATTATAAACATTGCCTTTTTGCAGGACTAACTTACCTCTAGTAACTGTTAATATAAGAGGCGCTAGAAGTAAAACTCTGCTATTTTAGTTAGAAGCGCTTTGGAGACCATCTGGCACATTTGCCTCCCAATGTTTTCCTATAGGAAAGCATTGGATTGGCTGAGATAATCAACATCGATGATCTCAGCCAAAGGGGTGGAGCTACATAGAGGAGACAAGCACGGCAAATAATGTAAGGAAATCACCTTTTTTAACCATGTCAGCACTGGCCCTGTCACCTAAATGGTGACTAAAGCAATATAGCGTAAGGAATACACATTTGTTGCTTTAAGGGAAACTATATTCTGTATGGGGATTCTAAAAGTGTTCTGTTCTAAGAAGCGGTATAAAGTGCAATCGGCATGGGAACCAACAGGAAAGTTCCATTGATGACTCCTTCCATTTTACACTTTTGCACCACATTTTAGAACAGAACGCCCTGGTTAATCTCCCTCTACATGACCAGATTAAAAGGATTCTGTAATTTATAATAGTCCTTGACTGCTTGAACAGTCAATCATAAAGATAGTATTTTTTTTTTTGGGGGGGGGGGTTGACAGAGCTGCTTTAAATACGCTTTCTTATATTTTAATTATGGAGAAAATAGTATAGTTACTATCTGCTGCTCTGATACATCACCTAGCATAAGGATCTTTAAACTCTTATTAATTCATGAAATTAGGATACCATATTCTAGTTTTTGAAGAAGATAGGGTAGATGTTGAAGTGCTTCCATTAAACTGATTGTGACCAGGTGTATGTTATACATAGGAGACATACAGATATATACAAGAGGCAATCTGCTCTCCTATATAAAGAGAGAGTAAAATGGTGGCTGATCAAGTAAGCACTTACCTGCCAGTAATGTATGGGCTCATTTTAGTCTCCAGTATAGAGACGGCCATAAGTGCAGCTCTAATTTATGGCCAACATGCAATCACATTTTGCAGAAGTATTCAATTCTCCCTCTCACATGCTCACTTCTATTGGTACAGATAAACCCTTGAACGTTTTGTCCAGGTGTAAGTGTTGCAAATGTGCATTGTGGGCACAAAATCTTATAAATAATATGTGTATTTCAATGATATCAAAGGTCGATGCAAACCATGGAACTTGCTAAATTCTAAAGCTACAAGATAACCTTGTTATATCTCTCTGACCCCCAACCTTCCTGGCACTTAGGATAAAGGGATGATTGCCGTAAAACACACATATAACTTACCGCTGGTCCTAGGGACCCCTTTCAACTATGCCTCGAGGAGGATAACCACGATTATTTTATGTAGCTCACCGGTCACAAATTGGATGGTAAGAACTGCTCTGTATATGCTTAATAGGGGTTCCTTGATCCCATCATGTTTATTTATGAGTATTGTTTGTGGATTGTTTTTTGTTTATTTTATTCTTAATTTTTTGTTTGTGCAGAGAAAATACAGCTAAGCTTGCATTGCCACAACAGCAGCAGCAAATATGGTAAGGTACATAATGAGACAGTTGTATGGCATCACGGGAATACAGCACATTTTTGTGTTTTCACAGTAACAGACTAGACAGGCATGTTAAAAGACAATAACAGACTAGACAGGCATGTTAACAGACAGTAACAGACTAGACGGGCATGTTAATAGACAGCAACAGACTAGACCGGCAGTTTAACAGACAGTAACAGACTAGACAGTCGGCTCTAACTGAGCTTTCCTACATGAACATTAGGCTAGGCATGAAAACAGCCAGTAAAGTAAGTATGATAGAAGACATGCTAGGCAAACAAAGAGAGAATAAACCACTGAATGAACTATCGCTGCCCCATCTCTACAACATCAAAAAACTATATCAAGCATAAAAACTAGAGTATACATCACAATCGGGAGGAAGTTGTGGCAAGATGGTGGTCCCCCATACATTTAAGGCTTAAGTGGTAGGTCTACACCTTACATGGAGTCACTGGTCAGCCGACCCCTAGAATCGGAAACCACTGGGAGCATGCTACGTGGTCATTAAAAGCAGAAGGTGGGCTGAATCGAGGTGAGGTCCCCGCCACAGGCTAGTATAGAGGCTGGCATATCTAGGCCGTGAAGCCGGTGGCTCTCAGAGTCCAAGTCCCTCCCATGCTGGGAGTAGCAGGAGGACCCAGTCTTGCGTCCAATGTTCCCCTGCTCATGTGGGCAATGCTTCAGGGTTTTACCCTTTGTGGCCCCTAGGTAGAGGTGACAGGTGCTGGAACAGATGCTAGACCTGGCTGGGGCCTTTGCTTCGCACTCTGCTTTGCTTTTTATGATGGCCAATGTGGTGCTGCAGCTACATGCTTCTCCAACTCTGCCCAGACGTACTCAAAGATGTCCTCTAGCCTAGGATGTTCATACCTAAGTCTAGTCAAGTCACTATTCAAGTCACTAAAGTGAGAATTCAAAGTGAATTTCAAATTTAAGGCCAAAATAGCTGAACTGACTCAGCATAGCTGACTTAGAGAATTTTTCCAGTTCTGCTAGTTTTACCTTGAATTTGAAACTCACTTTGAATTCTTAATTTAGTGAATAACCCTGCTAGTTATAACGAACTAACTCAGACTGATGGTGCCGCACTAATATTAGTAAGCCATATAGATCAGTTACCTGATTACCCAGGATCATACACTCACCTGCAAGACAGGTAAATATAGGGTTTCAATGTTTATTATACCTGGGATCATATATTGGCTAACCATTCTGCTGGCTCAATATGCAGAGGAAATATTTTGCAAATTAACAGAACTTGTCATGTTGTACACAAGAGACCATAGAAACGAGATCATATGAGCTGTAGTGCTTTTAAGTGGTATCAGTTACCACTTGTCAGTTTATGCATCAAATGGGGATTTATAACAAATGCCAGGAGCACTGAAGGTTTCCCACCCAGACTTAATACACTTATTAGACGTATTATAGACTTATTAAACCCAGACTTATTACATAAAGAGCCATATAGATGGTTATCAAACGCATAATGTGTTGAAGAGTGCAATCTGAAGGTGACCACTAGTTGGCGCATTTTGTTAACATAAAGTCACTTGCAGCAATAAAATGAAATAGTGCAGCTAGCTATCTTACAGCTGGTTCGTGCTTGCAATTCATCACGATATTTAAATATTTTGACAAAAAATGCATAGAACCATAAACCGAGTGTACTTAATGCTAAACTGGGATATTTAAAAGAATCACACAAAAAAGAAAATATGAATCACATTTAAACAGGCAAAGAAAATATTTCTTGAAGGGGGAGGGGAAAGAAAGGATGTACAGTTTCCATAGAAAGGTTTATTCAGGGGTAGTTGGAAAGTTTGTGTCTGTTGTCGACAGAACCCATTGGCATTATATGCTAGTGACATCACCGGTGTGCACACACGCATACCTAAACATACACACAGTTACTATTTTACAATTACGATTATTTATACAGCACCAAGATGTTACAATATTACAATAGTTAAACAATACAAACACTACATTCTAACAAAACTTGATTGACATACTGAGACAGTAGGACCTTGCCCAAAGAGCTTACAATCTAAACATTCTTATCCACATGATGTGTTTTGATACTGATATTTAAAAGCCTTTCCTCCTGACATCAAAATTTGGCATCAGTGGACGATGGTAGACAGTTGTAGTTGTGGTTATTTATTTATTTTTGTTATCTATCCTCACTTTCAATAGCTCAAACATTTTGAATATATATATTTTTGTATACTATTATCAGCTGTATTTGTTCCTGATACGTATGTTACTATTGTTTTTGTTATTACTATATGCTTTGTCTCATAATTGACTGTGAAGGTTTTCATTCAATATATCATGTCAATAAAAACTTAATTTACAAAACAGTAAGAATTGTGCGTTTTTTTTTATTACCTGGTCAGATCCTTCATTTGACAAAATGATTATTTAGTTTTATAAGCACAGACAGCCATATCAACATATAGGATAAGCAAGACAGCACGCTTGTGCAACAAAAATATTCTGCATTAGTAAAAATAATGTTTATTGTGTACAATAATGACGATGGACAATATCGCACTATAAACAGTTCACGTCTTGTGTGCTAAATGCATAAAATCAGGACATATTTTTGATTATCTATTGTCCTTTTGTATGAACAAAATAATAACATTATCACCAGTGTGACCATTGGGCATGAGAGATGGCTCACTTAGGTAAAGAATAGTTTTAGCAATATGGGAAGATTTGGGTTGCATCAATGGCCAGCGTGGATTGAGAGCTGGAAGGAGAACTGAGTATTTGCACATATAATCCCTCCACAACTACCGGCATTGTCAGTCTTACATACTGGGGACATGTGCAAACATTGTTTTATATCTTTATATATTAGCTTTTTTCTTACACGTACAATATCCCGATGCCCACGTTAGAAAACTCTATAAGATCTCTTTATTTTTTCTGCCTACATCACACCCCTCTAGCCTACATCAAAGGTGCCCAAAAGCTAGATCCCCAGATGTTGTTGAACTGCAACTCCCATGACGCTTTGCATGCCTTTGCATGCTTTTATAATGACAAAGCAACATGGAAGCTGTAGTTTTAAAACATCTGGGGATCTACATTTTAGGCACCCCTGCTCTAGATGTCTTCATGTCTACATCAGATCTTACTGAATTTTTTATACATGTCTCATTAGTTTTTACTTGAGACCACCCTGCCCGTGTCAAACCAGTGAACTACACAACCATAAATAAATGTTTATCAGTCATTTGAGATTGCAAGTTCTTTTATGGATACTATGATGATTTTGCATATATCGGGACTAAATATAGTGGAAAACAAGGATGCCTCAGTATTATGGGAACCAACACTACAACAGCTGGGGTGTCGAAAGTCACCCACCCCTGCCCTAGGTCTGTGTATAATGGATTAACTAGCATTGAGTTTCACTCATATACCAAAATGAGACTTGTGTTACATGTGTTACAGGGAAGTGTTAAAGAAAGGATGGGAGCAGTGGCTTTGGTGCGGACAGATTTAATTGGTGGACTGATATCTGAGAATAGAACACTGAGCAATCTCTGATGGGAAGGAGCAGAAATAGACTTGGATGGGTGTATAGCAAAGAGAGCGTTTATGTGTGTATCGATATCAAAAAGCAGCTGGAAAAACTATTTGTGGTTAAAAAAAAAATATAACCCACAAAATGTTTGCAGTGACATTTAAACACTATGGCAATGACAGGAATGTTTATCATTTTTTATTCTACACCTAGGACCACATTTCCCATAAGAACCACTAAATGTATCTTGAGAGGTCCTATTTTTCAGAGATTCTCAGGAGACGGATATTTGTCTCACCCATTCCTCCCCTCCTGTTGGTGGCCCTTGCGACAAACATAGACAGGTTTATTTACTAAACACTGAATTGTAGTGAAATCAAATTACAGAACAACATTGTGTATGCAGTGTTTAATTACAAATTGGTGTTAAGTGCACCGTGAGTGTTAATGCAGTATTAGTGTGAAAGTATAGTATTATACACATCTAGCGTTCTTCAAACCCCAATTCATACAGACCCATTTTTACCACATCTGCTCTGTGGCAAACGTGCCTATGCCACGAGGTCCTGGAGGAGCCTGCTTTTTGTAGGGAAGGTGCCTGAGACTAAGGGAACAAACGCTACTTAAGAGCCAGCCGGAGCACCCCGTATTGCGGCTGCAGGGGCTCCCAAAAGTTGACCAGCCAAAGCACCAAATGCCCTGGAACTGTTTCGGGCATAGGACAGAACTTTAACACAGTGGTGCTTTCCCTAAACTGCATGGATCTGAGCGCTATTTGGAGAACTTGGGTGCTCAGATCAGAGCTATTTGGGGATGTATTTTTGGGGGGTTATTATATATTTTTATGATGTTTTGGGGTATTTTTATGTTTGCCTCTCTGTTCCTAGGAGATAATTGCTTACCGGTCTTTAACGCAATTATCTCCCTGGCACAGAGATCTTTGGGAGGGGCTTCCATTGTATTGTGTGGAGACCCCCTACTGGGGGTTGTGTATATAAGCAAGCAACTTGGCCATGATAAACCACCTCCTTTACACCCTTCACTCAGTCTGGGCTAGTGTTTGGGTGGATCAGCTATACTCTCTACAGGAGAGCTTAATCACTTATAGTTGTACCCAGATCCCTGTTCCAGGGCGGGAAGCGATGAAGAGACCCCAGCCAAGCTGAGGCGGCTAGGGGCTGAAGCAGTCCTGTGTGCCAGAGGGGAGCTAGGAAGTAAGCTAGGTACCCAGTCGGGCTGCCAGGCGGTTCGTTACATGCTCCTTCAGATCTAGTGTTTTCTTAGTAAATGTCTACATGAACACTGCAAGCTCTCTGGCTGAGGTAGTGTAGGTAGAGAGCAGCACCATGCTAAAATGGTTTGGCTCCGTAAAATGGGAGTGACACCAAGGCACTACTGGCACCATAACTCCGACGGCAAACTATAGTGGTTATGGTGCTTGGAGTGTTCCTTTAAAATGACAGGTGAAAAGTGCACACAATAGTCAAATAGAAACTATAAGCCATGTTTTTATACATTCTAGGAAATATATAACAACCTATATGTAAGCTATCAGGGGTAATGAAAATAAAATGAATATGAGAGAAGGGAAGGAAGCTGAACTGTACATACATCACCAACATCACCAGGTCATGTCTATTCCCTATACAACCACAATTGTTAAGAGGACAGTATGCCTTACAGCTCTTTTAAATCCTTACTAAAGTAGCCAAGTTAGGGATCAGAGGAAATAAGAAGCTTTTAATGATGTAATGCATGGGAACACTTTTAGTTGTGTGAGCCATTACCCTAATCCTGCGCCAGGCAGAGGGTAAGTCCCTCATACAGCTCTGTGATGCTCTCCCTGCCCGGCCTGCTTCCGGCCTAAACAAACAGAACTGACTGGGCATAGTGCTTTAACGCACAACCTCAAGGTTAAAGGACCGTACCGGGAGTCACCCGCTCTGATGGTGATGCCACTGTATTTCAGCATTCAAGAATCAGAGCAATAGTGTCTGTTTCATAGTAGAAGCTGCATGCTTAAATGTATGTAGGTAATTGTCAATGTAAGCATATTTGTAAATTCACCAATGTATTTGTGTGAATGTATATGTCACCTTGTCAACAAATTAAAACTTCAACATTTGAGGTCTGAATCAGTTCGTGGTAATAATCCAGAGATTCCCTCTTGTTTTTCTTTGTATCATTCAGGAGTTACTTGAAAAGACATCCAAGATGGCGTGAAGGACGGTGAATCTACTGGAGCCATATTCTATCATTTGCAATCCGAAAAACTAATATACCTGAGCCAATAAATGCCTTCCAAAATTATATTTTTTATCTGTTTACTACAATATAACAATAACAACTGACAAGCTTTCTTGGCGTCATATATCAGTTAATACGGTTCCCTTGAGTTATTCTATATTAGAACCTTAAGAATCTGTTGCAAGAAGAGAGCACGCAGTTGGCGGATGTTCTGTTATGTTAATGGAATGCATTACATATTCATTATCTTTACACTTCTGGTGAATCCATGATCTGTCAATGTACCAAGTACATATTTCCCAAGGTTGCTCCATTAACCTGTTTAACATTCAGATAAATTCCTATTAAGGACCAAGATTTTGACCTCTCCAGATCCACTGAGCAGGAACGTGATGTACCATGGATAAAGAATTGGCATTTTTAAAAAAAATCTAAATATATAGGCAGAGTTATAAGCTGGTGTACGAAGTGCTTATTAAAAAATTGGAGCGTCTTATATCTGTAGATAATCTGTGTAATCAACTAAGATATAACAGCAGGTATCAGAGTACCAGGTAAACCGCTGGGAAGTATTCGTGGAATCTGTATAATCTGACACACAAGTGCAGTAAAAAAAAAAAAAAATTATATATTGACATATAGATTTCTCTTAAAAAAGAGGCAAATTACACCGTGGGTATGGGAGGGAGAATGTGTACAGAGAGGATAATATTGAATGCATGCAGAAATTGCATTAATTATTATAATTTCAGAACTAGCATGGTGTTTCCATATAGGAGTAGAGATTAATCAATTCAAAGGATTTCAGTTGGCTAACTAACTGTTTATATAAGGAGTGATTTCACTGTGAAATTCTGCAGAGGCGCACTGTGTGCAATGTAGCCAATATAAATTAATTACATTGTAGCAAAGTCATCTATAAGAAGTTGTACAGGAAGATGTTTTTAAGCTACATTATTCAAAGATACCTACTGAGAATTTACTAATTCTGGGATCCTGCCTTTTTTACCTATTCAGGACAAAAACTATTTTTTTGGTAACAAAAAGACAGAAATTACATTTCTCCTAGGGTACTTTGTGAAAAAAATCACTGGCTCTTAAAGGAACACAAAAGGCACCCAGATCCTTTAATATTAGTTGTGGTCTGGGTGTTTTTATTGCATGGTTAAACAAACAAACCTCTAGTAGCTGTATTCCTGACAGCCACTAGGGGCGACCACATGAAAACTCAGTCAGATTCAATCAAATGCTGCTCATAGTGAACATTTGATTTTGATAGGAGCAGCAATTTTCCTATGGGAAATCATTGGATTGACTGAGATTATCAGTCTTGATGATCTCAGCCAGGGAGGAGAGGAAGCAACATGGAGTCTGGCTCAGCAAGGCTTAAAAGGTAAGTACTATTTAAGAACTGCACACCGGGGGTGCGAAGTGATATCGTCCCTGTGTGTCCTCTACTTCTAATGCAGGTTGTGTTGTAGTTCAGTACTGTCAGTGGCTGAGCTGTGTATATCCATTTGATAAGGAAGTATTTTTCTCGAGTTAGGGGGTGTGGCTAAAGAAGCAGGTGTATGGTGCAGCATTCTGCAAAACACATTTTTTTTCAATGCAAAAACTATAAAGAATTTAGCATGCAAATATATACAGCATACTTATGGGGCCAAAACCTATCAAATGCATTCAATTTGTACTGGAACCGGAGTGTCCCTCCAAGAAGTCCCTTAAAATTGATCTCTTAAAGAAAGCCTATCATATTCCAGAGTAACTTCTCCTGTTACAATAGTCGCCTATCCTTTCACACACAACTAATGCTTCCACAGTCCACATAACTCTCTTACATTCTACTTTATGGTTCCTCCATACATCACTTTCACGAGCTTAAAGGAATACAGCATTCCAAATAGAAGCCTTGATTGCTAATTCTATAGTGTCTATAAGTCTATTTAGATTACTGACCCATGATAGTGGCAGAAAAAATAATTAACATACAGTGGTGAGAGGGTCCCTCATCACAGTTCTGTTCCACTAGAGCTGATGACCTCCTAGCCTCTTAATCCACTGCTTCTCACAGCGCAAATGTGCAGCGATCTCCCCACTGCACCTGCAAAGCTTTTCATTGAATCCATTGGTTCTGTATGGCATGTATTGCCTCCTCCTTGGGTACAAAGCATATCAAGAAGAGCACCCCCTCCATCCTTTCGTTTTACACTAAATTGCAACAGTTTGAAAGCTTGTTTGAACAAGGCTTTCTTCACCTCCATAGACATTATTCTGTGTACCAACGACTTGCTGTTATATCCCCAGTCTAGAATTGTAAAGTGCAGAAAAATATATTGGTACCATAAAATGCTAAAAAGATTTTTTCTTAAATGTCACAGTCATATGGAAAAGTGCAGCCTTTCTTTTTAGCAGGATTTTTTTTTTCTATAAGGCATTTTAGTTTAAAAGAAAATTATTTATGATTAAACTAAACTTGTTAATTTTAATAATATGAATCGTTTTAATCCAAAATGTTTATATTGATTTTACTGTACATGTGATCAAAAATAATCATTGGATCTTTATATTGGTGTCAAACCACTGTCCAATCCAAGTTGGATCTCCTGAAAATGTGTTGGAAGATATAATAAAGATGGATCCAATACAAGGAACCTGGCTTATAACAACTCATAGACGGATATGACTTCATTACACAGAGCACAGGACACAGGAAAGGAAAAGACAGTCAAACCTTTCCTTAAATAGTATTAGAGTGGCCAACGAGGGCATCGGAACCAGACATAATGAAATAATGAGAACAAATGTGACGCAGAGGGACGTGCTCATGTAGTTTCACCCAGACATGAACTCAGAGCCAATATAAAAATAACAATGAAATACAAAGTATCTCTCCTTTCTTGCGACCAGTGCTTGTACACACGTTAGAACCAACATGACAAATAACGATACATGCTTAGTATGATAGCTGGATCATGTCTGTCAATACATCTTTACTGTAGATCGCTACTGCTAGCAAATTGTATAAGTATGAACCCCATGTTTAAATGAAAAGTCATGAGAGAAAGCAAAGGTCAGTCCAATAGTGAGCAAACGCTACCAACCATGTGTGAGATGAGGCAAATTCCACACCTAGACTGCACTTTAGCATTGATTCTATTTACCAGTGGCCTTAAAGGATGCTTCAGGCACCAAAACAGCTTCATCTAAATTAAGTTGTTGTGGTGCCAGGAGGCCCTCGGAGGCACCCTTACCTCAAGGGGTTAAACCGTTCTTTAGCAGCCTGTCCAAAGCATATTGGGTTATTATGCTCTTTGTGCTATGTGGGTTGTGAGCACTGAAAGCAGATGCAAAAGTTGTACAGAATTGATATTGCCAGCCAGGAAGAGAGTATTACAGCAATCTGATTGACAGCCCAGGAAGATGGCTCTACAGAGAGGAAAAAAATAATTTATTTCCAGAATGTAACTTTTTTTTAAAAGAAAGACTGCAGTGACAGGATCTTTGTATAATAGCCACTTTAGTGAGATGCAACAATTATGGTGTTTAGAGTGATTCTTTAAAAAATGAACATTGTCCATTAAAACTCCATACAAGCAATGACTATATTCACAAAATGAACATTGCACAGCTATTTAACCCCTTAAGGACACATGACATGTGTGACATGTCTTGATTCCCTATTATTCCAGAAGTTAGGTCCTTAATGGGTTAAGCAGCCATGAAATTCAAATCTCATTTTGTTTAGCCAGCCATGAATTAGTGGTACACTAAATCAGTGGCCATCAGAGGTCATTGGAATATTTTGCAGCAATGTTGATTTACTGCTATCTGGGCAGTTTAAGAACTGACAGACTGAATGTAAAGCACCTCCAGCTCTAAACTACAACTCCCATGAAGCTTTACCAACCACTTGCCATGTACTTAGCTAGCAAAGGTTTATGGGATTTGCAGTAAGTTAATGGCTCTGGCCCTGGGTTTTGCATTTGAAAAGCCCTTCTGAGACACATGGAGATAAGAAACCAGAAAGATGAGTGTTCTGGCAGTAGAGAATGATATTATTTATTAAAAGATTAGTTCCATCTGTTTTATCTTAATTTGATGCACATTAGTTACTCCCTTGTTTGTTTGTTTTTATTCATTGATTAAGTATTAATGACAAAGAAAAAAAAATGCACAGTGAAAAACCTAGGTAACTATTACTCATCATAAACCTCAGTCACATTTGAGGATATGATGTAGAGAGGAAATGCTTTTAAAATCGTTATCTTTATTTAAACTAAATAGCAAATGGAAGGAATATTGTACAGCTCACAGCAGAAAATGGGATTTACTATTTTAAAGGGACACTATAGTGCTAGGAACACTGTATTCCGGACACTACAGTGGTAAAATAACTATTTAGGTCCCCAGGCATTCCTTTTTTTCCCGTAAAAAGGTGAGTGTACTCACCTACTTTCCACACCTTGCCACAGCTGGCTCCGCCTCCATGGCTGAGCTCATCAAGCTTTATGACCTCAGAAAAATCCAATGCTTTCCACTAGGAAAGCATTGGGAGGCTATTGCACATGCGCAGGAAAACGCCACACTGCGCCAGTCAGCATCTCCTTATAGAGATGCATTCAATCAATGCATCTATATGAGGAACGTTCAACGCCTCCATGCAGAGCACGGAAGAAATAAACACCACTGTTGCGAAGGTTGACGATTCCTGGTGTAGACACTGGAAATCCTGCGACCATAACAACTGATAAAACAAAACCATAAATCCATTCCCAGCTAATATTACAGAAAGTATATCTATTCCCTCCCAAGGTAAAGCACTGATTACACTAGCACTAAAAGCAACATAATCACTACAGAAGGTCGTAGTGGCTTTCAGTGCCCATTTTAAGACATTTATGTTCTCATTAATCTTTCTTTTTATGTTCCCACAGTGCCAAAGTCACATATCAAGGTATCTATGCCAAATCTGTGGCAAACACTGATCGTGAAGCCGTCTCAACGTTACAAACAAGTCCTCCTGTCTGCAGAGATGAAACCTTTATATTGTGAAGATCTATTGGATCTCCTGAACAAAATGTACGCAAGAGACTTTTCCCCTCAAAATCACACACAGGTCACCATCTACCAAGACCGGGCTGTGTTGAAGAGTCTGCCGCCTAAGCAATGCCTTGTCAAAACTCACAGTGTGTCAGATGGAGGCTCTGCGCCAACCCACTTATCTCACTTTTGAGACTATAAGCAACTTCAACAAGGAAGAGATTTCTCCATCTCCATGGCCAAGTACCATGCCTGGTTCAGCTTTGAACTCAATGAACGAATATTACTAGCTTCCAAGATGCATGCAAACAGAATAGACAGGGATTGTGCATGAATCACAGCTGAGGGTGTCAGGATGAGAATGGAGGTGGTATAACAACTACAGCTATAAAAGAGTCACACATAATTCAACTCTGTTGTATCTCTACTTACTTAGTCTTAGAGAGTGACTCCCGCTCTACTATACCACTCTTCTTCTGTTATAATTCTCGTGATATTCCTGGTCTCCTACTATCCAATGTCTACATTTTCAACAGTCATGTCCAATCCTTGGAGGAGAAACCCAAGTAAACAAAACCCAGCCTGCAAATGGTCCATAGAATAGAGGCAAATATCACTTAAGGCACCCAGTATAAAACCTTCTGTAAACATGGTATATGTGTGTGTAGATCTTTATAAAACATGTCTTTCTTGTTGATTTCAAACATTTTACATTATAAAGGTAAGATTTACTATTGATTAAAAGCTCATTCTTGATGGACTGGACAAAACATCAACAAAATGATGTAACTTAAACATCCTCACTGCATTGCATATGGTTGGCTCACATCATTTCAGATGAAGACGATGCCATGCGAGCACTGGGAATCTTGACAATGCCACCGATGGATCGTGAATCTGAATTATCAACTTCCCTGAAACTAGATATCATGATGATTTATGATCAAAAGCTGACATATTTACTTTCTTGTCGGAGAATTAACTTCAGCCATAAAATGCCGTCTTTCAGAAAATTGATTGTTTTCTGTGGATGATCCTGAATTAATATGTGTATTGATTATATAATCATGTAAAGATCAGAGACTTTGTGGTTTGGTCAGAAGAAAGAGCATTTACTATAAAGGTTCAAAACATATTTTAATAACTTGCAGTCTCCTTGAGTGGCTCTTACGGTCCCATTGCAACTGAATCTAGTTTTATAAGTGTCCAGATTACTGAATTTTTCTTTATTGTTTTAATTATAGAATGATTTAATTTTATTTTCATTTTATATAACCTCCAAACTGTCTTTCTCGAAACTTTTATGTTGTACAAAATGCACTAAAATACTTCATGACAGTAAAAAGATTGAAACAAAAAGTTTGATTATTATTTATTATTATTGTTTTATTATTTATACCAGCAAATTCCATAGTGCTGTACAATGGGATAAGTGTCTTCATCACAATAACAATCTAAATTGTCTTACCTTTAACCTGCTGGAATTGCCACAGAAAATATAAATCATTATCAACTTAAAATTGGGTTTACACCGAAAAGCGTCCTGGCTACCCAGGTAGATACCTAATCACCTCAAGGCAGTAACACTACTTAACAACACACAAATGTCATAAAAACCCCGCATCCCATACCTCTCTCCCTCCCCGACACAGTACCAATAAGGGTTTATTCACTGTGGGATAGACACTTTGAGACCATACCAAGTCAAGAACTTGCAAATGTCACCTTGACCAGAATAGGGTATGACAGGTAACTGCAAAATTTCTCATTAAGTAAACAGGACAAAGTCAACTGTGCTTCTATTGTAATAAAGTGATTTGCTTGAATCTCCTCCCCTTTTTTCCCTCTGTACCCCAACCCCCTGTTACGTTGTAAAAACAAAATAAAAATTGTCAAACTGAAAAAGAAAAAAAAATTGGGTTTAACTTTTGTCGTCATCATTATGTCAAGACCAATATGTTGAGATTCTGAGGTTAGCAGCAAACTAGACTGAGATTTTGTGGCTCTTGCAGTTGCATCAAAGGCGGAAGGTTAATGATAGCTAACCTGATAACGTATCACATGCATTTGGTTGGCGCTATAAAAATACCCCATTTCCACACGTGTCATCTCCCTGATACTCCAGGATCATATAACCGACAAGAGCCTTCTCTTGCTGTCCACAGATGCAGAGAAGGCATTTGATAGGGTGGGCTGGGACTTCCTCTTTCACACATTAGGGGCTAATGCAAGCCCACACATGCAAGCTTTACGATGGCCCGACAGCAAGGATCTGCATTAACGGGGCCTACACTGAGCCTTTCCGCATCAGAAATGGCACACGACAGGGCTGCCCGCTGTCGCTGCTGCTGTTTGTCCTGGCTCTCGAACCACTCCTGCAGGCGGTGAGATGAAACCCAGAGATCCAGGAGGTACGGGCTGGGAACTCCGAGCACAAAGTGGCTGCATACGTGGATGACCTAATGTTCTTCGTAACCTCCCCCTGAGACTACGCAACCAAACATCATGCATGAATTCAATCTTCAAGGGGAACTCTCTGAAGCTCCCAAGTCCCAAGCAAAGTAGTGATTATAGCCCAGTTCCCCAAACATCAGCCTTTGACTTGATGAAGGGTTAAACTAATCTGTTTAATCCAGGCTCAATGGCCCACTTATATACAATACAAAGACACAATTAACACGCCCATGACACTCCCATAAACACCCACAAAATGTCCCCTAAATGCAATGTCACCGTGACAATAAATGACAAAGTATGAAAAACATACAAAATCACATATTTCCCACCTAGGAACCACCATAGTTTATACATCCCCGGATAGTCTGGATCTGAGCGCCCAAAATATCCGAAAAGCGCTCAGATCCCACGAACACAGCTGAAACGCCACAGTGGTAAAGTTCTGACCGGCCGCGCACATGGTCCTATGCCCAAAACAGTTCAGGGCGTTTTGTGCTTTTGCCGTTCAACTTCAGGAGTTCCATTGCGAAAAAAATACCAAACGCACCCTGGCTATTTAGTGGCGTTTGTTCGTATGGTTCATAGGAACAAACCGACTGAACGGCGCTCTCCTGCCATGTGTGTGAAGGAAGCAGGCATTCGTCAAAGTTCAGCGGTGTTCAGGAGTTTCCGTGTCCGATTCTAGTTCCATGCGATCGATGCCCAAACATCGCTGCTTGCATTCCCGCGAACCAGATGCCCGCCAACTCAGTTTCCACATGTTCGTACATACGAACGGCGGCCACCCAGTCGCACAATTAGAACACACGATAATTGAAGTGTCAGGAGACGTTACCAGGGGTTAACAAGCCCAGAGGTGGTCCGCAGCGAGTTTATTCAGTTCCATGACAGTACAAACAAATCCCACAAACTAAACAAGGTTTAACGGAGGATACAGACCCACAGATTGTCTGGCAGATACCCCAGTGATTCATATTTAACAAATTGCATATGCCCACCCAGAATCCTTTGCGGTAGTAACATCACTGCATATTTGTGATTTCTGTGGGAAAAGCAAGTCTTATGGCTTGACTGGTGTGCAGATTTTTGTTTAACATTGTATTAACTATCCACAGACTTCAGGTGGAAGGGGGTTTCAATCACAATATTTCCCCACCATAACCTAATTGGATTTTGCTTCCCAAATACTTCAGTAAAAGGTATATAAGAATGGGTGGGTGTTTGAGAAATGGCTGGGTGGGTTTTGATATGCAGGATAGCTGAATAAACCCACATAGCACCTGATATTACCTAGTGTTGGAGTATTATTTTTTTTTTAATCATACTTGGAATCCCTTGGAGCAGGGACTCTGACCTGAGATACAGGTACCAAAATGTGGAGTTAAAAAATATATGTATACGGGGGCGGAGCCTGACCACCGAGCTGTGCAGACGTGTACAGCACGAGCTCCTGCACAGCGGGCAAAATCTGGGGCAAAAGCAGCGGCTACACAGCCCAAGGACCCTCTGGGGTGCACCATCCACGTCGGGGGTGCACCACTTAACCGACTGATACCACCCCGGAGCCCGTCGGAGCTAGGGAAGCAGGAATCCACGTGCGGCCTACTGGGGTAAGAGCTCGTGAGAGGCGGCCGCTCTCCCTGAAGCCAGAGCCTTCCAGGGACCTCATACCAAATCACCCCCCCCCCCCTTTGGACCGGTGGGGGATATCCCGGTCCTCACTGGACAAACTGATAAGGCAGGAGGGCAGACTTACCGACTCCACAGCACACAGAGACACCAAACCAACGCGGCGCAGACAAGATGGCTGCCCAGCACAGGAGTAAAACATGGTGCACAAACACTCAGCCACCCACACACCCTCTGGGATCTTTTGACCGGCTCTGTACAAGCTTCTGGGACATGCTGTACTGCCGCGGAATGGCTTATCACATAGCGATAAAAACCGTGGCTGCATGGATACGCCCAGCAACACGACGTCGCCACTACAGGCGCTTACCTCAAGCTTCCAGAGCGGCCATCAGGAAACTCAGGCATCAGCGATCCTCAAGGCGGGAAGTGGCGCCATACTACTCTGGTGCACGCTTACACTTACAACAGCACAGGTGCTGGACCACCAAACAAGCGCTACACCAAACAACCCACTCGACCCGAAAATCGACAGGCAGCACGACCCTACCTTCTACAATCAACGCTACAAACCTAGTAGCTGTGCAGCTGCACATACCACAAGTCAACGCTGGAGCTGACCCCAAACACAGGGGCACCATCGAAAAGACACCCCGCAACTATGAGAGAGACTTCCCTGCCCTGGGCATCGGTTAAAGCACCTGCTACCATACCTCACAGTGGATATACCACCCTAGCATCCTGGGGACCCGCTCTCAGCTGTCGCTGTTTGGACTATGCTTTCCACGTAATTACTTATCTCCCAGTTATGTCAGTCGTTACACCCCACAAGCAGGCAAACCCCATGCAAACCTACACATGCAGCATTAAGCGAGATGGTAGCTCCCTTATCCTTAGATCCACTGCCTTCCCTCACGGCTAAGATAGATATCACTATCAGCACTGTTTGTTCCCAGTGGTTTCCCATATTGTCAGTGAATGTCAGTGTAAAATCATCTACAAGCTTGAACACTCTGTTATAAACCTAAATAACCCGCTTACATTTAACGCTTAAACATGAACCATTCATTACTTAAACTCGACACAGAACATGCAAGTTAGTCTGTACTTGATAATCGCATTCTACTTAAAAATGTGCTATATAATCAAATGCTTCTAAATGTTACGCTATGTCTAATCGAATGTTTGTCACTACTGTTGGGGCATTGACAAAACGACTGTAATTCACATGCACACAAAAATAAAGAATTTAAAAAAAAAAAAAAAAAAATATATATATATGTATACTCATTCTTATGGGTTTTGGGAAAGCCAGATGGATGTATACCTCTTGCACTGTCTAAAACACATTCTTCTACATATCGAGAACAGACCAATTGTGTTCTAAATTGGTGGACAAGAGTTACGTGCAGGGTTGGCCTTCCCATGTCATAAATTAGGCAACTGCCTAGAGGCACATCAATTTGGGGGAGTCTGCCAGGGTACTCATGGCCATGACCTCCATAACTATTTGAATGAACATCCAGATGGCTGTTAGCATGACTGCACTTGTGTGAGTGACTTCCAGTTCACTTTAACATCCTGCTTCCTCTTCTAAAGTGATAGTTAACCTTTGGCCCCAAGTGGCAGTGGACTATGGTTCTCATATAGGTCAGACAGCCAAATGGCTCTATTGCTAGTCAGGACATTTTTACTGTGGGAGTGATCCGAGTGAATACGTAACAGCTAGTCACACCACTAACCTGTAAACATATACAAACGCTGACTTCATTATTTTGATGCTGAAATGTCTCAGTTGTAAACCCACTCCAAGGGAAACTAAGATGATAATAGCAATTTATTAGATGGCATTGTGGTTTTCCTAAGGTAATAAAGTTTTTTTTGGGGGACTTAAATTCTATGTTTAATGGGACCAGTCTTAGGGTCCCACTAGTGATACAATGGGAGTCAGCTCTCTCACCTGCTGTTTATTTTGTTTGATTGTTTTTAACAATTAAAAAAAAAAGTAGGGCTACCCAGATCCCATTATTAATCAGAGTGCCTTCCTCTCTACCTCCACCTTCTGTGATAAGGGATTGCAAATGTTACCTACCCTTTCCCTTTGGGTGGAGGGTAATATGTGAATGGCCCCTTATCCTTACTAAACTAAACTAAAAGTTTGGTGGAGGATAACAATATATAAGGCTGGTAACGGACCCCAGTCTCAAGAGCCCGATAAGAAGATTAGAAGTTGCACAGTTCCTTATAGATATATTACCAGAGTACTTAACTGCCCTCACCCAAAGAGACCAGGGAATAAAAATCCAATGTAATCTTTATATCATTATAGTGCAATGTCAATTTTCAGTTTTTCATACAGAATATTCACAAAACATTTTAACTATAATACCACTTTTATGTATATGTAATGCAGCAGTATATACGTTTTAGAAAAAAATAATCTTGCTCTACAGTCTAGATCCAGCAATCTGAAATTCAGCCTGTTTGTTACTGTTCCAGATTTCTCTACACTCATTTTATATTGACCTACATATTTAAAACTTGATTCTTTATGCAATTGCATTTGCAACCCCAGTAAACTGATGTCCAACAATGGATTGTGAAATTTCACCTTTAGCAAGATATTGACTTTGGATCACAAATTTGCCGGCATTAACCCAAAATAATACTCTGCCAGCTATGTATTCCAACTGGTATATCTGGAACTGTAATATCTACCATAGGAATGTCTCTGGATAACGAGGTCTCTGGAAAACAAAGCAATGGGGTTACATCACTTTTTATGCCCGGGCATTGTCCGCAGACACGTTAGAGTCACACACAGAGCAAAAATATTTTGTCCTGTCCCGATGCATTACAGTATTTCTGATTACCTTATAAAATAACTTAGTTTGATTAATGAGAAAGTGGCAGCTCTCACATGTGCTAAGTGAGAGTAATTTACTAAAAGAGATTTGCCTATCTCCTCCCCTGCTCCAGGTCTCATGGTTTTAAAATAACTCAAGATGTGTTTTACACATTTATTAAACAAAACTTTTAACTAAGTAGTTAAGACCATAGTCCAAAGTGAATAAGACAAAAGACGTTATTCACTGAAAGAATTGCCATGACTCTAAATTGAACTGCAAAATTTAAAGGAACACTCCATGGAGTACCCTGGCACCCCCTCCCCCCAGTGTAAGAAGTCAAATAGTTTTAGAATGGTCTGACTTTGGACATCTGGTTGGCCCCCATTTTATCTTTTGGCTGTCACATAGAAAAATTCTCATCAAAACTTTATCCAACACTAGGTGTCCTGTACAAAAACAAATCCTGCCTAAGCCCTGCAGTACGGAAACAGATTGCACAACAAATGCTAATGCAGGTAATTGATTATGAGGATGTAGTGTATGCATATGTATATGTAATTACATGACCCACCATTGTGACATGTTGAAAGAGCTAAACTGGCTATTGCTGGATCCCGACGCACCCTTCATCTTTCCAGACTTGTGTTTAAGAGCTTTTCTTTGAAGCTCCCACCCTACCTGAGTAGAATGCTCTGCCAAGCTGTTCCCACCTCATATAACCTCCAATTCTGTACCAGCACTTTATCTAGTCTACCACAATACAAAAAGAAAGCGTCTTTTTTCCTACAAAGCCCCGTAATTATGGATTAACCTCCAGGACAAAATCAAATCTTGCTCAGGTCTAAGATCCTTTAAGAGATCTCTGCCAACATATCTCAATACAAAATACACCTGTAATCATGATTGATTATCTGTCTTACGTGTTCTGTGTTAAATTTATACATGTGTTGTGTATTATTATTATTTTGTATTTTTAATATTGTAATATGTAGGACATACTTGAAAACGAGAGAAATCTCTATGTATCCTACCTGGTAAAATAATTTTAAAATAAATCTGCTGGGCATGCTTCCAGCCACCACAACTTCCTACGGAGCGTTTAGGAGGTCTAACGGAGGCTTCTGACAGGTATGAAGTAAAATGGTTTGACTCCTTACCATAACCATAAAGATCACAGTAGTGGTTATGGTACTTGGAGTGTTCCTTTATTCAAAATAGCACAACTGAAGGGAAAAAAAATCTAAATTTCAATTATTTCTACAGCCTGATCATTATTTAATATCGCTTTAACTTTCAGTTCACCTCAGTTCAGTGTTTAGTCAGAAAACTTTAGTATATTTGTATTTCCTGTTCAAACAGACAATAGATTGATAGATAGTTTTTGTGTATCACATTTTTCACACACAATGGGGTCTTTTCAAAAGTAAAAGATAAGGCTATTTTCTGACTACAAGAACAATAAATCAACTATTCAACTGTTTTAGAGATGGTTTCAACTAAATAAACACAAAGTGTCTATTTGTATTTGGAGAGATAGATTAGATAGATAGATAGATAGATAGCACAGCGCTACGAAATTTGCTGGAGCTATCTAAATAATAAAATAATAATAATAATTCCTGTCTGTGGCATGTCATAATGTGTGTGTTTGTATCTATATTGATAGAAAGATAGAAAGCTATATTAGGCAGACAGACAGACAGGCAGATAAACAGACAGGCAGAGAGACAGACAGACGGATATATGATAGATAGATAGATAGATATTCCTGTCTGTGACATGACATAAAGTATGTGTTTGCATGTGAAGACATGACCTTCTTAAAACCATTATCAGAATTTATAATGTCTCCTTAAAGATGTAACAAATACAAGCTGTTCAGGTCAGTCATTACACGAATACATCTTGTGTGGAGCTGATTCATAACATATTGTGTCTGAAGCATCTCACAATTTATATAGTGATATTGTAACAGTTCTATGACAAAGCTTCTCAGAGGAGCCTGAATACCATTTCATTTGCCACGAGAAGTGAATACATTTGTAATAGTCTGAATCGGGGCCATGTTTCCTACAGGGAAAAAGAGCCAACCACTTTCATCTCTGCTTTTCCACTGCGTTCACAGAAGGCATATCATATCTTTGGCGGAATAGAGAGGAGTGGGGGAGGGAAAGTAAGGCACAAAATGAAAAGGGTTTATTGACTAAACAGGTACGCATAGAGAATTGACAAGAGAACTGCAAATTTGCTAAAAAATAAAAACAACCACCCTGATCATACCGGAGTTGGAGAAATTTTACAATTTTGCTATTTTGATCTTAAATTTGAAATTCTTTTATTAATTTCTTCACAGTTTCCAATGAAGAAAGCCCACATCGGTTTGAATTAATTACACACTTTCCACACCATTTCATTAATTTTTCCTGAGTATTAGGAGAGCTAATTGCAAGTTTTCTCGTATAGAGGATTTACACAGGATTTTGTATGATGAAGCTTTTCTGTAATGAGTTGCAGTAATTTTCAGATCCCTCTAACACTATATGGTTTACATATTTAAAGAGACACTATAGGAACCCAGACCACTTCAGCTCATTGAAGTGATCTAGGTGCAGTGTCTCTATTGCACTTAGTGCTGCAATGTTAAACATTGCAGTTCCAGAGAAGCTGTAATGTTTACATTGCAGCTCTAAGTCTGCCTAAATGATCTGTCTACCAGACAGGCACTAGAGGTCTTCCTGAATCCTAACGGACCTTTGGTCTGGTAACTGACGCTGGACGTCCTTACGCTCTGCATGAGGACATCCAGCGTCAGATTTTTTTCCCCATAGGAAAGCAGTGATTCAGTGCTTTCCTATCGGGAGGTCTAATGTGCACGCAGCATTTGTCACGCATGAGCATTAGCGCCTGCTTGTCACGGACATCGACGGAGGCGGAGCCATGACCCAACGCCGAGGACATCAGCGCTGGGATAAGTTAAGTAAATAAATGGTTTTAAACACTTTATTCACCTCAGTGGGTGGGGAGGAGATGGGGGGGGGGCAAGGGGGGTTGTGCGAGGGAAGGGGAAGTCAGAGGAGCTATAGTGCCAGGAATACACCTTTGTATTCCTGGCACTTATAGTATTCCTTTAATGATTCATAGAAAATCTAGCATACAGATATAAAGTATCAGTTATATAAATAAAAATGACAGTCATGTAGAATGTAGATTATTGACCTAGATATTTGTTCTTATATGTGCATTGATCACCACTGTCATTAATCTATAAAGTGACAACATATTTCTCATGTGCAGTACAGTCAGCATATGATGCCAAAACACATCTAATATGTTTGTCGCTTATTATAATTATTATTATGCATTAAGCACCAACAAATTGCACAGCGGTATACAATCGGTATATTGACAGACAAGTATTTGCAACAAGATGAGTTGGACGCACAGTAACAGAAGGTGTTGGGGGCCCTGTTTAAACAAGCTTACATTCTCTACACACACCTAAATGGATACTTCAGTCACCAAAACAATTTTGGCTTATTGAAGCAGTTTTTGTGTATAGCTCATGCATCTGAAGTCTCACTGCTTAATTCACTGCCATTTGCCGATGGGTAACTTTTGATAATCAAGAACTACAAATGGTTAGCAGGCTAGAACTACATATGGCTAGCAGGGAATCAAGGGAAATGTAGTCCACAAGAGCTGGACGTTCTGCTCAACAAAGCTTTAGTTTCATAGGAATTTTTTCAAAGGTATGAATAAATCTGACTTTGTAGTGAAGGCAGAATATCAGAAAGGTAAACGTTAAATCTTCGTGCAGCAAATGCACACAATGAAGGACATCTCGATGCTGATAATGGAATTCCCAAGCGAGATCTCTGCTCCTCCAAGAAATGTGTACCTTTAAATTCCATTTGCTTGTATAAGTGACTGCCTGTGCACCTGGCCTCAAGGGACTGTACTTGCTACTCACTTCTATTGTGTGTGTAAGTCTCCCATTAAAACGCGAGAGCAAAGCTGTCTAGCTGTCCCTGAAGGGCCATTGCTTTTCTAGAATTTAAAAATTCATGTAATTATTTTTCCTGTGACAGCGCATATATCGATGATGGCCATAATTTATCTGTGGCTGGACTGCAGCTCCCATCACGCACTGTCAGTCTCTTGATCCACTTATTATAGGGATTTTTATAACAAGTAAGAGGTATATACTACTTAAAGGACCACTCTAGGCACCCAGACCACTTCAGCTTAATTAAGTGGTCTGGGTGCCAGGTCCCTCTAGGGTTAACCCATTTTTTTATAAACATTTCACAGTGAGAGCACGCAGCGTCCATAGGAAAGCATTGAAAATGCTTTCCTATGCGACCGGCTGAATGCGCGCGCCGGAGGAAGAGAGCTCCCCGCCCAGCGCTGGAAAAAGGTAAGTTTTTACCCCTTTCCCCCTTCCAGAGCCGGGCGGGAGGGGGACCCTAAGGGTGGGGGCACCCTCAGGGCACTATAGTGCCAGGAAAACGAGTGTGTTTTCCTGGCACTATAGTGGTCCTTTAAGGAAGTGTGCATGTATATAGAAAATATCAGAGTAAATATCTTCATAAACTCAAGATGGCATTATCAAATATTCCTCTAACGCAATCCTCAGTATTACACATGTATTGAATTGCATGATTAGGGCTTGGGTTCTTTTAATTTCAATGCAGGACTAAGGCCTCTGTTCCAGTCTGCCTGAGTTTGACGAGAGTGCTCCTCTCCCACCATCAGGTGAGTTGAATTATTGGAGGTAGTTGCTGTAATTCTCTCTAAACTCTGATAGACTGAGATATGTATGCACAGCCAGACTGACGTGATTTGTGGGGCCGATAGACTGACAGACGACACTATAAGGGAATCAGTGCACACCAGTGATGTCCCAAACGGTTCGCCACGGACGGCGAACATATGCGCTGTTCGGTCCGCCCCCTATTCGTCATCATTGAGTAAACTTTGACCCTGTACCTCACAGTCAGCAGACACATTCCAGCCAATCAGCAGCAGACCCTCCCACCTCCTGGACAGCTCACTAAGAATGCAGCTTCACAATGAATGTAAAATGGATGCTGTCCAGGAGGTGGGAGGGTCTGGGAGGGAGGGTCTGCTGCTAATTGGCTGGAATGTGTCTGCTGACTGTGAAGTACAGGGTCAAAGTTTACTCAATGATGACATAGGGGGCGGACCGAACAGCTCATATGTTCGCCATCCGTGGCGAACCGTTCGGGACATCACTAGTGCACACACTACATAAATTGTAGCACTTGTAAAAGATCAGCTACTTAAAATATGAAATTCACTTTGAATTTCACTTTAGAGCAGGGTTGCCCAGTAGGTAGATCCCCAGATTTTGTAAGACTACAACTCCCATGATGCTGGGTATGCCTTTAGAATGGCAAAGCATCATGGAAGCTGTAGTTTTAAAACATCTTGAGATCTACCTTTTGGGCACCCCTGCTTTAGAGAATAATCCGGCAAGCCTTAAAGGACCACTATAGGCACCCAAACCACTTCAGCTCAATGAAGTGGTCTGGGTGCCAGATCCATCTACGGTTAACCCTGAAGCTGTAAACATAGCAGTTTTAAAGAAACTGCTATGTTTCACTGAGGGTTAATCCAGCCTCTAGTGGCTGTCTCGTTGACAGCCACTAGAGGCGCTACCATGCTTCTCACTGTGAAAATCACAGTGAGAAGATGCTGACGTCCATAGGAAAGTCTGTCTGAATGCGTGTGCGTCTTTTGCCGCGCATGCGCATTCAAATCTGACGTCGGGAGAGGGAGGAGAGTTCCCCAGCGCCGAGGGAGCCCGGTGCTGGAGAAAGGTAAGAGTTTAACCCCTTCAGCCTGGAGGGAGGGGGGCCATGAGGGGGGGGACCTAAAGACCCTATAGTGCCAGGAAAACAAGTTTGTTTTCCTGGCACTATAGTGGTCCTTTAAGGGTTACTCCAAGCACGATGCCCATTTCACTAATTTTAAGTGGTAATGGTGCCAGGACTTTGTATTTGCAGCATTCCACTACAAAGTTTTGCATATAAAGAGTTTAACCTCTCTGCTGCCAAAGGTGTAACTCCATCATTAGTCAGCCCAGAACAAAAGTTCCTGGTGGCCAGTGTGAATCCAATGCAAATGATGTCAGCACGTACAGCTGTAAAATAAAAAAATTAATTCTGTATTCCTCCTCCCCTAATGTAGATTAGGACTATTAACCTAATTTTTATAGTTGCTTTTATACAAAGTTGTAGCCAATAACTGTGAAATATATTCTTACAGCAAATATTTATTGTGGGTCTTCTGTAAATCGAGGTTCTTTAACAAACTCCTACATTCACTTTTCATGGTGTCAGTACTTCCAGTTCCAGTCACTAGGTGCCGCTAGTCTTTGAAACCACAGCAAACATGGAATGCCTATTTGAGAGGCCACAAACAAAGACAGCATATTAGGGGGTAGACCCCAGGACTTTATGCGGTCTACTTGCTTACCCATTAATGCTGTGTAACGTATATAATAAACCTCTATGAGAAGGGAGAGAGATGAGCACGGCAGAGGTCTGGGCATGCACATGATGCATTCAGTATCTCACATTATATACCTGCCCATAAAGGGGTGTGTCATTCTAGCGCGCATGAAAAACTAGTCAACAGGGCAAACAATTAGAGCTATACATATGTCAAGTGCTGCTGAAGTGCTCACGTATCGGTTAAATACGATGAAAGTAATTCCAAGCGCACCGTGAGGCTGACTGACAACCTCCTGGCTGGCCTTCAATTGCAAGACCAATAGGGACTGTCCTGCCAAAATCGGGACAATTGGGAGGCCTGTTACTGTTCAACTAACATTACGTATATTGTCTGTTAGCGGCATCGTGTGTGCATTTAACCCTTTAAGGACACATGACGTGTGACATGTCATGATTCCCTTTTATTCTAGAAGTTTGGTCCTTAAGGGGTTAAAGGAAATGTAAAACTAGACAAATACCTTTTCGCGGTTTCGAATTTGCTATTAATAGTGATCTATACTATAAAAAAAAACATTGTTGATGAGGTTACCGCTTTATAAGCTATAAAGTATATCAGAGATTTCTTATATTTGCTTTGTCTTGAAACATTTTAGGAAAAGAAATTTGATTACTAAATCACTAAATAAAAATGGCTTATAAACCCAAGAAGCATCCTGCATCATTTATCTCAGCTTCCTTCCCTAAAGTCTTCAAGTTAACGCAGCGGGTCAGTAAATACAATGAAACATTTGTTTTCTTCAGATTCTCAATAGACTAAATTTAAAATTACACCATACGAAAGCTCAGGAAAACGATGTAAAAACTGCACTGGCTCGGTTCATATCTTAAACTGACAGACTCCCAACAATTATTGCACGGACAATACCCAAGCATATGTCAACTGATTTGCAAATAAGTTATGTCACCTTATCTAACATTATTGTTTTTGCAGAGGACATAAACTGTGTCACTAATATTAAATTGTGTCTGCAAGAAAAAGCCCAAGTCAGCTTTCTCTACGCTGAGAAGGCAAAGCCATCTGCAGAGAGATGAACATGCATACGGCCATCATTTGTCCAACATCTTACAAAATGTGAAGGTTTTTACTTGAAATGCCAACCTATGTGGCAGATGATATATGTGTTTCTTCAGTCCTGTGATTACCAACACAGAGCTGTCGAGCACTGCTCCTCACCTCATCAGTTCCGCAAGCTACACTGTAAGGTGCATGAAGCATTTGCAACAAGATGGCTTCTGACACGCCGAGTGGGGGGAAAAAATGGCAAACGCTGTGTGAATTTCTGACTGTAACTTCCTCTCACAACAGGGTCATGTTTTAACCCGCAGGAATTAGTATGGGTAATGACTTTCTGATGGAAGAAGAAAAAAAAAAAAAGGGAGAAAAATTATTTTAAAATCAAAATAATATTTAAAGAGGTAGGAAAGAAAAAAAAACTCACGAGATTAATAATAAAATGACCCAGAGTTTAGGGTCATATGGAAATATCAAATACGTTATTAGTTTGGAGGGCAGCTGAATTGGAAGCGTTTTTTGTTTTTTTTCTTCTTTGAAAGCTCCAATTTCTTCAGATAAATATTCTTTTGAATGTATTGTTCTATATATTTTATACATATAGTTATGGCAGCAGTGTACAGGCTCGGAGTGAATGTTGCTGGAATTGCACAGCCAGTGAGAGGGGCAGCCTTTCAGTAGGGCGCCGTGAAATTAATTCTGAATTGGAACAATAGTAATTTGTTTGTTTAAAGCAAAGCTATTCAGGTTGTATTTTAGTTCAGCAAATTTCCCTAGCCACAAATAAAATGCGTTGCGCAATTTATCACTTAAAGGGGAAGTATGGAAAAAAACTAAAACTACTTGTTTGTACAGAAATAAAATTTAAAAATTATATATATATATATATATATATATATATATATATAAAAAATAAAGGACGGTTGGCTTCCAGGACTCTCAGAAAAGAGGAACAGCCCAATGATCCCATCCATTTTCACCATTTATAACTGCCAGGGGCTAAAGGGGTACTATTATCATTGGTCCAGAATTCCTTCATGTCGTCTGTACAAATACTGTGTCATAACTCATAATAAAGCACCACCATCTTCCCATATGTACAGCACTACGGAATTTGCTGGCGCTACATAAATAATAATAATATAACAATAAACTATCTCCATTAGATAAGCCATCGTCGTACCTGGTAGGAGGTTGAAGCCCAAAGCAGTTTTTTTGTTTTTTTTTAATCCTTTTGTATTAGTATGTCTAATTATCTATTCTCTTCTTGTATAATTACCAATGTTCCATTTGCTGAAATTTTAATGAGAGCTCTATAAGAAATGTTAAACAAATATATCAAATAAGATACCAGATATAATATATATACACAACAGTACAAAATAAAATAACAGATCCACAATCTCTAAATCTTGCTGCATAATAATCATGACATACCAAAAAGCATGTCCCACCAAGCCCAAAATGTTGCCTATCTTTCCATTATGGTGTGTGGCTTGGCTTGCTAAACACAGTATCAATTACTCATGTTAAGTGACATGGTCTTCATTATACAAAGGAATTCCAAGATTCATCCCATTATGTAAAGGAATTCCTTGCCCTCGAATGTTTGTTAAGATCCACATGACTAATATTTGTTCAGATGCACTCATATGACTGCAATTTAAGTTGACTTATTACCTGTATTTTTTTTTACAGGCAAGATCAAGACACCAATGTAAGATATGTGCAATGTAACTTTTAGTTCAATTAATTAGGTTCTTTTATTTTCTGTTTGAATTTATTAAAATCACTTGCATTTAAAGGGACACTAAAAGCACCCACACCACTTCAACTCAATGAAGTGGTCTTGGGTGCAGTGCCACTGTCCTCTCAACCCTGCAATGTTAATAGAACATTATAAGGTCAGGAACAGAAATTGTGTTTTCCTGGCCCATCCCCACCTCCTTGGCTGTCAGTCAGAATTGATGATCTCAGTCAATCCGATGCGTTACCATAGGAAGACATTGGATTGGCTGAGTTTGTCAAATCTGATGATCTCTGCAAAAGAAGCGAGGCAGGTGGCAGAGCCAAACGCTGCCCTGGCCAACCAGCATGTCCTCATAATTATGCATTGAATCAATCTCTATGAGGAAAGTTCAGCGTCTCCAGGTAGAGTGTGGAGACCCTGTATGTCACTGCTGCACAACAGGAAGCACCTCTAGTGGTCGTCTGAATAACTGCCACTGGAGGTGTCCCTAGGCCGCAATGTAAACGCTGCCTTTTGTGTCCCTAGGCACACTGCAACACAAACAATTGTTACACTTGATATTTATTTTCTGTATGCATAGAATCAGATTGTCATTATTGTATCCTTGACTGGTAGCGTCCTTTGCTCGTGTTTGCAAAAGTCATGAGCATGTGCATAGCATCTCATTCACTGCTACTGCTAGTTTACATGTAACTTGATCAATGGTGTGGGTGAGAGCCGGGGGCAGGTGGCTGAAGAAACAGGGGTGAGGTGCCTGGAGATTGGACTACCGATCCCATAAACTACTACAGAGAAAGGAAAAAAGAAACCACTCAAAGACCACAATGTAATGCCTTTTCCCTAATCTGGGAGGCATTTCTGTTGCAGACACTTGCAATTCCGGCAGTTGTATTGCATACAATGCTTAAGTAAATAGAGGTCATCAGCCTTCATGTGACATCCAATCGTTGAGAAGCCAAGCCATATTTCTTATATAATCCTAATAGATGTGCGTTAGACTATAGGTGTGCAAGCACGGTTCTCAAAACCTACCGTATCAGTTTCATTTGGTCCATCAACCTAGTTATTTGGTTTCTTTTTATACCGTTTACTCAATATACCTAGCGCTGTGGAATTGGTTGACATGACTTACACAAAGCCTAATACAAAAATAAACAATATATAATAAAAAAATATATAAAAATTAACATACAATGTTATAATTGGTCAGATATTTATAAATATTTTATACTTTGGTGGAAAAACAAAGTATTATTAAGGGAAACGACTCTTAGTACTATTTAGACATTTTACTTTGTATTTTTGGCCTTCTGCCTACTAGTGCCAAAATATTATTTCTCACTCAGCAGGTAATAAATAATAACTTCGCTAATGATTAATACCATGAATTTCTAAACCTGACTAATGCATGAAACTTAGAACCTGTAGAACAAGTGCACGATAATTGTTGTGAGAGCTGTGCATTGGGTTTAAGGAAAGTAATCCACATGAAATGAAGCGTTTTTGAGCAGTCCAGCTGATCCTAAGAGGCCTCATTAAGCTCATCTCTGCAACACTCCCCATTTGTACATTGGAGGTAATATGTTCTTCACTGCACTGAGCCTTAACTATCCGCAAGAACAGTCTGTCCTTTTCAAAGGTGGATACAAATTGCTGTTCATTAAACTCCCCAACCTGGATAAAAAGATTTTATTAAATATATATGGGCAGTTGTTGGAGGTTAGGACAAAACAACCATATCTTAATGGAATTATTTCTCATAAAATACACTAGTTTTCATTGAATATAACAAATATTGTGAAAGTTTTCCATAAAAATAGATACAAAATTGTGAAAATATATATCTCTTTTTATGTGCACAGTAAATTCATTATGACATGGTTTTGAATCACGCAATGAATTAAGACACAACAGAAAAAAAACATTATTACCTTGCGTAACCTTGATGCAAAATTAAACAATGTGCTTGTCAACACATACAATTATTGTTTTTATTTTAGTTATGTTTTAAACTTTTAAAACTCTAGTTTAAAGAACAGACCTGGCTAAAGAATAGGTAATGGTTTACATCCCAAATATTTAATAATGAGAATTTGGTTCCCAAGGCACCAAGTACCAAATTCAGAGCAGCTAACTCTGATAGTCAGAGTTCCACCTGATCTCAGATACTTTGTCATACCTGTAAATCAGTGATTTGTGAATAAAACACATAAAAAATAATGAACGAACCTTTAGCACATACCATTGATGGCTAATGTGTACCACCATTTAGTGATCAACAACATATGAGTTCACCAAGTTTTTATGGAAAAAAAGATTTTAAATAATGTTACTAGAACGTGAGAAAATAAAATACATGTTTTATTTGTGCCTTTTAATATAATTACTTTGAAGCCAGGCATATACATATTAAACTGTGTAACAAGTGTCATGTCATCAAGAGTGGATCCCAGTTTATTCTAAACATATCTCCCATTCAGGCTGTGGGAAAAATTAAATATATGGTAAAATCTCATCTGCAAACTGTTTGAATATAACTAATCATCTATATCAATTTTCAACAATATGGCTTTGCGGCGTTCTGTCGCCATAGCCGTGTTGGCATTGCCCAACAGGCAAATCAGGCGCTGCACCCACCCGATAGCCACATCAAAATCCATGGCAGTTTCTCCTGCCTTAGCGGACTCTAAGAGCTCGTAGAGATTGGACGCTGGGCCAGTCACCTTTAGGATCTTATCCTGGCAATTTTTGAGCGAAAACTCCAAGCCCTTCTTGGGTTTCCATCCCGTTTTCCCTAAAAATTGGGAAATCGTGGGGTCCACTTCTGGGGTTCTACAAGCTTCATTGGGCACATTAGGACCTGGACATTCCGCCCTAAGTCTTTGGCGCCCCTCCTTAGACAGTGGTGTGCGCATGCGTAGCTCCAAATAGTTTGTGATATGTGTGGGTGGCTCCCACTCCTCGGAATGCAGGTTGCATAAGCCCTCCGGGTCGAACAAGGGTTGTCCCTGTGGGTCCCGGAGACCCACCCCCACGTCCCCTGGAGCATTGCCCGACCCAAGTGCCGCAGAGGTCAGACCCTCCTGGGCTCCAAGGTCAAAAGGACACCGCCTCATCATAGGAGGCGTAGACAAGGGCGTCGGAAATCTCCTCCTCACTCCGGTCGGAGTCCGAACAATCTTCCAGGACTCGTGCCCGCTACCATGATCTGGCTGCTTTTGCCCGGCCAGTGGCTCTTTTGCACTGGGGTAAAGCGCCATCATTGATCGCAGAGGGCGGATCCGTCTTATGGGGCATTACCTGATCATTGGAGTGGGAGCTGAGGTGCTTACTCTTATTCTTCGTCTTGCGAGTATTAGCAGTGGAGGTGGCCTGGTGGTCACCATGGGCTTGACACAGTGCTTGCGTCAGTGTCTGACAAAATGACGAGGACATAGCCCCCATTGCAGAGGCCAGAGCCTTATTGATGAACGTGGCCATAGTCGTATCCAGGATAGCCTGGAACTCATAAGAGGCCAGTAAGGCATCAGCCATGGGGGGGCTGAAAGGGATCAATACTGGTTAAACCAGTCCCATCTACATTATCCCTTATGGACTGCATAGTGACAGAATGAAGGGAGAAAACTTAGAGTCAGCTAAGTACTAAACAGCTGAAAGAAAAACAAATAGGGTTGAGTAACCCACACTTACAACACTAATCAAACTCTCCGGTGTTTCCCCCACCAGAGGAGCCTGGAGGCGTCAGGCAGCGAGGGAAGGTGAGAGACCACACAACTGGTTTCCCGCCTATGCGCGCTTTAACTAGAGAAAGCGGGCGAACAACAGCATCTGCCTCCTCCCCTCACAATGGCCATGAGCACACAGAGTTCGCGGCCATTCCGATGTCGTGGGAACCAGCCGCACAGCTAATTAGAATGACTACGGCAGCTCTCCCAAGGGAGGGGAGACCACTGGCTCCCGAATGCGGCCTTGAAGCTGCAGGCAAGAGAGGGGGAGACAGGAGGAAATCAGGGGGAAGGGGAACCCAGGGAGGTACCCAAAGCATCGGCACCCCGTTGAGGTTACAAGCATACACCATTAGAGTTAAGAAATTAAATACTTAGCTGTTTGAGGGAGCAGCAAGAAAGAAGAGGAACAGGATGTGACAGTTTCCTTTCGCAGGGACACCTGTAACCTGATTGGCTGCCACTGTTCATAGGCAGATTTATAATATTATTGTTAAAACTATTTCGTTTTTTTTCTCAATTGTTTTGCGGCTGAGGTAATAAAATAAGAAAGAATGCATAATAGGAGCCTCCGTGTCTGTAATAAAATTAGAATACTTGTGCAAGCATCATATAACAGATTCTATCCCAGCAGTCAACTCAGCATCTGATGTTTAAAAAATGAGCACCAATTATTATTATTATTATTGGCATTTAATAATAAGCAGAACTTTATAATATTATAAAGCGGGAAAATTAACAAGAAATTGGATCATTACAAACGATTACAGTGCCAATAGGTTGATGAGAATAGTTTGGCAATAAAAAAAACACACACCAAACGTACTATTATAAACTACAGATTAATATGTGACATGAATATTACTTTATTACACCACTGAATAGAGAGAATGTCTTATGATGAGTGAAAATGTCTTAATATATGAAACACGCTTGGAAAAATGCAATATTGTCAAAATGTGCAGATTTTTCTTCCTTTCTCTAAACCACCATTCTGCCCATGTGTCTGACAAGATGTCCTGTACATCCACAGCACTCTAAAAAGTGCATATTATTTACCCGTGAATAAATGTTGTTTTTATAACAAAGGCAAAAATGCCAATTTTTTGAACACACACAGAAATAAACAAGGTTCATCCCTCAACTAATTTGTGGCAGGGAGAAAGAAAAACAGGTTTGAATTTACAAATTTGTAAATGAACAACAAAACCGGTTCTTTAATCTATCTATGTTAACGCCTACATGCATAGCAAGTAACAAATACAGCCACAATATAGTACAGCAGAATCCTTGCCATTCTCCAATAAATGAAAACGTTCCATTATCTCAAGAAAGTAAATACACAAACAGATGGTTTTAATTCAAAGTGGAACACAAAAAAATATTTAAAAAAAACAAAAAAAAACTTTACATAATACGAGTTAAAGTTCCACTGAAAGTGTATTTGGAAAATATGTACGTTACAGGTTAAAGCGCTATTCTGCCACTGCTCTGCACTGCAATTTGATTTTAAAGAGAAATGTCTTTGGAATGCTAATTAGTTACAGGGGCTAATCATCTTGTAAACATCCAGATTCTCTGAGAGCACGCTTGTCAAAACTAGAAAACAGTAGTTTTACTAAGAAATGCTGCATCATGTAACCAACTACTATAATCCCCAATGTGTAATGCAAATTACTGCCTTTTGTGCTTCTTCTGGGAAGATCTGAGGTTTTCATTTGTTACAGCTGTACATTGCCTAGAGAGAGGTGCTGGGTCAGATCAAAGAAAAGGAAGTGTAGTCTTCATACAGTTGTCTTAAATTTATTATTATGCAGATACATTCGGACTTTAAAAAATGCTTTTTTTTTTTTGTTCACTGGAAAAAAAAAAAATCATGATTTGTGGAAACATACATTATATGAGATATTAGAGGTGACCAAACTTGCAACCCTGTTGTTGCAGGAAACAATATTAATAATTAAGGGAACTGTACCCCAGCAACAGTTGGAAGTTCAAGATTCATTAACCTGTTATAAAACATCATATTGTAGAATTTGTTACACTGAAGAACTCCTAGGCCAGCACAGGCCCCTTTGATAATCTTGTAGAGGAACCGGATGTGCTATCTCGGTCGTGATCTTCAAAATAGTTCTGTTCAATCCTTCTGCAAAAGCCAATGAGATTGTTGTAACTCTTCACTTTTTCACGGAGTTCATCGTTAGTCAGCTGTGTAGTGAGGATTGTGAACAGATGTCCGAATACCAGGGCATCTAGCTCAGTGGGTCTACAGGAATTGGATAAGAAACAGAACAGCATAATACTCAAGTCAAAACCATCTGTGATTTTCGTTTAATGAGGTTAAAGCACGTACTATAAATTCTAGAGATTTTTCTATTCATATTAACTCCTTCACCACAACAGATTGACTTTGGTATGGAAGTAAAATGTGAATTGGCCTAGTCAGAGCTAGGGATCTCTTTAATTCGGATTCATTTATTTATGGCAGGCAAGTCCAATATACAGAATCATGGTGCACTGTGGAACCTGCTGGTATTTTATAAATAATACTCATCTTATGTAGTATGGAGGTTACAAAAGGAGGACATGTGGTCTAATATTAGAACAAATCCTGTTAAGTTTCAACGCACAAAATACCAGCTGTATACGCTGTAGAAATTAAAGGTATAGTCTAATTACCATAACAACTTTAGCTTAATCAAGTAGTGTTGGTGTATACAAACAAAATCATTTCATTAAAGGGACACTCCAGGCACCCAGGCAAATTCTGCCCATTGCCCATTGGAGTGGTCTGGGTGCCAACTCCCACTACACTTAACCCTGCAAGTAAACTGCAATATTTACCTTGCAGGCTTAAGTCACAGCCACTAGAGGACACGAAAAGTATGTTATAAAGACGCTGGACCTCCTCACGCTATGTGAGGACCTCCAGCGTCACCGAAATCCCCATAGGAAAGCATTATTCAATGCTTTCCTATGGGGAGGTCTAATGCGTGTGCACGGCATTGCCGCACATGCACATTATGTCTCCCCCGCCGCCGGCCGCGCATGTGCAACAGGTCTCCCCCGCCGGCTGTCATTCGGCGGGGGAGGAGCATGGGCGGACCCTGACCCAGCGCCGAGGGACATCGGCGCTGCATACAGGTAAGTCACTGAAGGGGTTTCAACCCCTTCAGCAACTTGGGATGGGAGGTGGGAGGGAGAGGGGACCTGCAGTGCCAGTGTTTTTTTTTCCTGGCACTGGAGAGTCCCTTTAAGCTAAAGTGGTTTTGGTGCTTAGAGTGAAACTTTAAAGCTTGCTCCATGACATAGGTAAGCAGAGGATAAATAATTCTGTAGTGGTAATTTAGTTAAAAATAATAATAATAAGGCAGGCATTGAGCATTTGTGGTGCTGGTTAACTCTGCTATCATCTTTTGCTGCTGGGGTTTTAGGGCAGTCTAAAGATAGCAGCTGGTGGTCTCTTTGGATAACTGTTAGCTGCACTCTTTAGAGGAGCCCCCACTAAAGGGCTCCACTCTTTAGAGGAGCTTACTAAACCGAATCCCCCAATCTAGTAAAATTAGTGTTCACTGCTTTCATCCAGAGAAGAATATTTTACAGTACAGTGTTGCAAATTAGCACATTTTGACAATTGCAAAACAGGTTTTTTCTAAGATAACATTGCATCAGTATGTATGTAGATATGTAACATTTGATATGCTATGGCAGTAAAATAACTTAAATGCACAGTGAAGCTCTTTATTTCAGTGGTGAATAGCTTAAATGGAACCACTGCCCAATCATTTTCCAATCTTAGCAATGTTTCTTATAGAGGCTTAAACTCATTGAACTAGCCTAGATGCAATGTCCCAACCCTATTGGCCCAGCCATACAAAACATTGCAATTTTACAGAAACTGCAATGTTTATATTGCAGTGTTAACCAGACAGCCAATAGACGTGCTTTCTGCTATTTCACAGAATTTAACTTTGAAATCCCATAGGAAAGCATTGAATCAATGCTGTTCTATGAGGAAGGCCTAATACGCACACTGCGATCAGTGCACATGTGCATTAGATGGAGTCAGCCTGAGGGACCGCAGTACTGGAATAAGGGTTTTTAACCCTTTATTTGTGGCCGGTGAGGGCGACGGCAGAATTTTTATTTCCTGACACTAAAGTGTTCTCAGATCTCGGGTTTTTCCAAAACAACCAAGTGACAAGGGAAATCCAGCATTCTCTATTGCTTGCTGTGTCAATGTAAAACCCAAATAGCATCCTACACATGCTTATGATGAAAAGTTTATTAGACAACCTAGATTGTTGATGTCATTAGACATGGATGGACCAAGGACTGCATAGCATATGACTGGCTGAGAGTGCTGTGGGCACATTAACCCAGTACTGTCATGCAAGTTGGACTGAATTAATATTGGCAATATGGAGGTGTAAATTTAACATAGGCAATGTGGATGAAGAGGAAGCGAGCTGTGGGTGGTTGTGGAAAACCTTGTTTTCTGTCAAACTACACCAAAATGGACAGAACATGGCACCAAGTCTGTAACCTCTTTGTACTATCAATAGCTACTACAAGCTATAGTAGTTATAGTGCTGATAGAGCCCCTTAAACATTATGTCAAATGCCTTAGTGCAGCAAATAAACATTATGGTCATGTTGCTGATCCCGATTTTGGGGTCCTGATTGGCTGCAATTTTCCAATGTTTTATTACCTTTTCTGCAAATTAGAGAGAAATGTAAAAAATATAATGAAATATATGGCGCCCTTGCTATATGATGCCTGGGTGTAGCAGGAATTAGTAAAAACTGAACCTTCATTTTTATGCATAACATGAGAATAAAGTTTACCTTTTTCCTTCTCTCCCATAACACCACAGAACATGTTAATGTTTTATAAATAATTCATTGCGTCTTTCTTTATATAGCTAGAAATCAGAATATATATGTTGGAGCTCGTTGAGCGGGGCCTTCTTCACCTCTGATATATTCACTGTCTATAATTGTAAAGTGCTGCAGAATATGCTGCAGAATAATGATAGTATTATTATTGTTATTAATAATAATACATAACTATCAAGTCAGGAATTAATTTGAACATTCTATCGCCATAGAGCTAGGGCTCAATCGGGTGCAAATTATAGGAGATCTTTACATAATAAATGCGGATATATACATTTTAAAAATAAATAAAGCAAGACCTGCATGCTGTTCTAAAACATAGAATGGAATATGTAACATGACATGGCAATGAATGAAACTGTAACAAAAACATGCTGACTGTCATCTTTTTGGCTCTCGGGGCAAGGTACAAGAATCCTCTATTTGTCCCAATGTCCCCTAAAGCTCTTGTGCATAACAAAACTTACTTTAAAAAGTGCACTTCAAACACTTAATGACATCCCTCCTGGGCTTTTCATGTGTCTGAAATTCCCTAGACAGGGAGAATAGTTACTACGTAGTTGTGGCAGTTAGTTGAATTTCTTTTGTTTTGATGTCTAAACAAATGGTAATAAACATCACAGCAAAATCAAAGAGGAACAGTGGTTTTCTGAATGAGACCACTTCCACCTGACAGCCATGAATGTGCTGACCTGGTCATCCATAGGCCACAGTTGTCAAGTTAGTGTTGTAGAGCAATGAGTATTCACCATTTGCAAACTGACACCTATCATCAGCTAACAGGAGAGAGGAAAAAAGGTTAACTGATACGAATAGTTGTAAAGATGAAGATGCGACTAAACCCAAGCAACACTTTCTATTAATTAAATTCTAGTGTATGTGTCTCAAGTGTACAATCTTCATTATAAACGTGATACATATTTTTACGTGTCATTTTTTTCCATAGGCTATATGGAGGAAATAGATTTTAACAGTCATTATTTGGGACTCTGAGAATGTTGGATGGGGAAGTAGATTTCAAACAACCCTTTCATAGGTCTACAAGATCATCCGAGAGCTTCTGGTACTACCCATTCTGGCATTGTAGTTACAGTGTCTATAAGCAGAGTTTAGACTATCCGAAACATTAGGTTTATGGCAATTTAGAACCCTTATTGGCCTTTGTGTACCATACGGGCATATTTATGAAGGTAAAGAGGATATGCTAAATTTAGATCAAAACAGAAGCCATAAAAAACCTCCAAACAGCCCTTCAATTGTGATTTATGTATCATGGATATCTTGTACATGAGTCCATTCATTTCACAGCACAGAATTAAAATATTACCAGGCACTCTGCCAAATGAGGAAAAGAGCAATAGAGAACAGAAGAACTCTGAGGGTATATTTGGACATTTTCTATACTATTATTATTTTATTATTTATATAGCGCCAGCAAATTCTGTAGCGTTGTACAATTGGGATAAGAATGAATTCTGAATGGAGTAACACAAGATGAATGTTTAGCTATTAATTTCTGGTATGGAAATGTACACAAATAAAATAATTACTGTCCACTGGCTCACTCTATAAGGGCTCAAATTGCATTTACCATATAGAAGGCCTTAAAGATGTTTTCAGTTTATGCATGTTTATAATGACTAAGGAAAACAAAACGTAAAAATATATATACACACAAGTAAGTTATGTATCAATTTGAGTTCTGAAAAACAGCAGATCTGTAATGTACTATTTTATGATTGCCATTAGAGGACATTTATAAGGAAATATAAAGCTATTTAGAATGAAGTTTATGATTGTATTAAGAAATTATGAATGCAGTGACTTACTGTTTATTGAAGAAATAGGGCTGGCTTCCCAACCTTTGAGACAGGGCCTGGCAGCACTGGTCGACATCTTCATACACCTATTGAAACATGTGAAGAGAAGATGTGAAAAAACCTCTAGACTTCATATTAACACATATGTAATAAGATTTATTATTATTTTATTATTTATATAGCGCCATCAGACTCCGTAGCGCTGTACAATGGGTGGACTGACATTTATTATAATGTAATATTTAGAAAACAAACCAAAGTAAGCCACGCCAGAGTGATGCATAATGCAGCCTCTCTTGTACTGAAAGGGTTAAATACAATATTACCATGTATACGGTGCCATTTCAGAAGATAACAGATAATTAGTAATGCATTGCAGACTGTATTTAGTGAATATTGAGAAATACAAAACAAGCAAGATCAGGGTGGCCACCTCCATGCCCGTTCTCAGGGTCCACCTCCAAGGAGGTGTGCAGAGTGGATACAGAGTGTGTGTGTGAAGTGGACACGGTGTGTGTTAGTGCATGTGTACTGTATGTGTACTGAATGCAGATACATGTTACACACACACACAAACACAATGACACAGTGACACACACACATACATATATATATATATATATATATATATATATACACACACATACACACACACAATACACCGTCACTTCCACCCAGCAAAGGCAGTGGCTGCCATCTTTAAAGTGGCTCGGTCGCGCTATGAAAGGGCTGCAGAGTTGACCGGGCTCCAGAAGACACATGCCCATCGGGTGGCTTTAAGTGCATGGGCCACCCGATGTGCCCCATCAGCGTGCGGGCCCCAGTGCACCTGCACCGGCTGCAGTTCCACCGCTACAGATAGGTAATATGGGTCCCGGGTCCCAACCATGACAACCAGTTGGTTATCACCCTCATGATGGCAGCCCTGGATGAGACTAGCAGAGACGTGCAAGGGAATAGTTTACATGTTACATAGTGAAGAACAAACCATGTAAGTCACTTACGGGATTTTTCACTAAGTGAGAATTGTTGGGAATTCAAATTTAAGGCCAAGGTAGCCAAGCTAGAAGTGTAGCGGACTTGAAGAATGTTTTCAGTTTGGCTTTTCTGGCCTTAAATTATCCTCATTTAAAACCCATGTTCACACCATACAGGTAGAAATCAAGACTATACACAGCTGCTCCTAAAAACAAGAAACATGGGTACTATTGTGTATTTTTGTGAGCAATCTACATGGCAAAGTGTTAGAAGAATTATTTTAGCAGTAACCATAGAGAGATAGATAGAACCAGGCAGCACATAAAAAGAAAGACTATTTAGTGTTCTCACCGTCATTTCAATGTAATTGCAAACACAGACTGGTTTGATATTTGGGTATTACAGACATTCTTAAATCTATTTACTGTATTTCCATCATCTCTTCCACAGCATCGCAGTCCCTATATCTTCTGCATGCTTCCTTTGTTCTAGCATACCATTTCCTTAAATGCTTAAAAGACCCAGATATGACAATCAAAACAATCTTCCTTGTGCTGCAACATTGCATTTAACAAACTGCTAGGCAAAGGCTATTATATTAAATTTAGGGGTGTGAAATATATTTTGTGGGAAAAAAGAAAATGTATCTGCATACAGCAATGGGTTATAGTGAGGTCTTCTCCATGGAAGGGAGAACTGCTTATATAAAGAGGAGAGATAGCAATGACATTACATGTAAGGATAATAGGTTTACATAAAACGTAATTTTATACAGCTGACGATTTCTCTCCGATGTTTTATCCATACTGATTTTCAAGCTGATAAAACTAATAACTGGCTGAAAGCTGAAGTCAGGCAATTTTTTAAGTTTAAGCAATACCACAAAAACTGCTCAAATTTTGTGAATGAGAATCATTGTTTTGCAAAGTACATATTATTTTCAATAATATATACCCACTCTTATCCTGATCATTTAACACTTACATTTAATAATTTACAGCAATGTTTTACTATTTTATTGCTGAAAGTATAGGACATAGGTAGGAAACTTCCGGCACTGCAGACATTGTGAACTACATCTCCAATAATGTTCTTACAACTATAACACTGGCAAAACATCACAGGAGATGTAGTCCACAAAATCTGGACTGCGAAGGTTGTCTACCCCTGGTCTAGGGTGCCCTATCATAGCTGTTCAGTAAGAACCGTAAAATCTGTGCCACAACAGCCAGGTCCTAATTGAGTCAGCTATTGGGTTGAGCAAAATGCTGTCGTATAAAAGGTCCACTTTAATGTTCCTTCTGAATCCATTGGAGACTTTAAAACTCAATCAGAATCGTAACAGGGTATGTAGAATCTAATGGACACTTATACAGGATATGCACACACGTTTTGTCAGATGAAACAAAATTATGTGCTAACTACAACAGATAGTACCACAGATGATCATTACAAAAGGTCCTGCATTGCAATACATCTTAAAAAAAACCAACATGTGATTTAAAGAGGACCTCCCATCCACATTTTCAGATACAAAAGCAAGCATCAGCTGAAAACCAAAATTTCATCTATTTAACGTGCAACCTATTCCCTTGCACGTCTCTGCTAGTCTCATCAAGGGACGCCATCAGGGGCCTATAGATTGTACAAAATTGCCAGCCAATGTTTAGATTATTAGATATGCATACGGATAGAACTGCATCAGCCATCTTCAAGACCACAGTAGATGAAAATATATCTGTCCCACCATCAAATGAGGAGTGTAATATCCCACAATGCCTTGCATTTTAATGCAGGCATACACACTAGAGCAGACATATTTTAGTAGCTGTAAGCGTATAGGCCAACCTATTTTAAAGATTATTACATGATATATAATGGTAATAGTTTTAGTCCTGGGGTGAACATGTATCTAGTCCCATGATCATCCAGAATAAAATAACAGATTAAAAAAAAAATGATCAAAGTCTTCATTCTCTCTTATTTTCCAATTACAAAACATCTCTTTCTCCACGAGATTTATATAACTCCCCCAGTGTTTGCAGGAGAAACTCAAGTTGGCAAAAATATAAAAGAAAATATAAAATTTGATGTGTGTGCAATGCTCTCCTGAATTTGTTGAGGAATTTGTTAAAATATGCGTGCATCTTTTACCATGTTGTTCGATAATGATCAAAAATGTAATCTGGATAATTAAGCACATATTTTTCCATTTGCAAAACTACACAGTGCAGGATTTGTTTATGTGTGGTCTCTTAATTAGCTGGGAAATATTTGGAATGCCTGTTGTTATAGAGTTTTATATCCTTGGAAAATCAGACAAGAGAGTCAGCTATTACTGGCTGGTACAGTAGATACTGTCAAATGAGAATTACATTCAAATATAATTTGTACATAATTACTTTTAGGAGATGCTGAATAGCCTTCCAGCAGTATGAATTTTGATGTTCACAACTGCAATATTCTATCTAAATAAGATCTGGAGAAAAAGGCTCACAAAAAGCGAAGAGAGAGTAGATACACAAGAAGAAGACAGAACAAATGGAGGAGGTTAGCATGGAATAGACGGGAGTGAGAATGAAAGACCAAATACTAAGAAATGAGTAGATGGATGGGGAACAGCAGATGTACAAACAGATTAGGTAATCAGGAATAAGGAGAGGGTAGAAGAGAGCAGAAAGTAAAGAGTCGATGACAGAGCTAAAGAAACGGTGCCAATTGGAAGAGGAACAGCAGATGTAAGTGAGATAGGGAGAAATTTGAAATGTAGATTACGGAAAGAAAGTATGAGCAGAGAAGGAAGAGATTTTTTAAGGACGGAGAGTGAACAAATAGAGGGTAGATGGGAGAGAACCTGAATGACGGTGAGGAGCAGATTACAGCAGGAAGATGGGAGGAAGAAGTAGATGGAAGAAGGGAAGGAGGAGAAAAGAAGGCACACAGACAGAATGAGAAGAGGTTGGTAATGGTACAGAGAATTATATATTCAAGATCTATATGTCAGCTATTTTGGCCATGTACATATCTATTCTGACAATTTTTCAGAGATAAAAAAATCAACAAACCCAATGAACAATATCTCTGAATTCCTTTTTCCCATATCATCTTAAAGAACTGTTGCTTAGTTCTCCTTCAGCTGGCTGCAAAATAACCGTGAAGTGTGGATTTTGTCATTGCAAACAACATACAGGAGATGCCAAATAGAAGGAACGTTTAATTTTGAGGGTAAACTGCATTTTCTAGCACAATGTGGATATAATTTTTAGTTCTCGATAAAATACCTCCACCCAGAGGCGTACTTGTGTTACCTGGCATCTGGCAACAACCCACTTAAACTGTACAAAAAAAAAAGAAATTTAGGGTCTTTATCTGCACCACCTCAATCCTTTTTTGCTGGGGAAATAACACACACACACATACTTTCATACACACAAATTGAGATTCATATACATACACAATCATATGCACACACTTACATTCATGCACACACACATTGATATCCACAGACACAAACACAGGGTCGGCGCATCCTATAGGCTAAGTAGGCGCCTACTTAGGGGGGCGTCAGCAGTGGCTTTACTGCTTGTCTGGCTGCCCCCCTATCAAGTGGGATTGATTATATATAGCGGGCCGTATTACCGGGAGCTAGGGAGTACTTACTTGTAGACAAGCACCCAGTAGAACATCGGTCCAGCATTCACCACAGCCTGCTAAATCAGGACCCCTCTCCCACTCAAGCACCGCTGCAGCGCAAGGGCGTGTCATTCGCTTGCTCCCGCCACTTTCCCTGTACTTGGGGATAAGGGGACGGGAGTATAACAGGAAATAGGGCTTGGGCAAAAAGGGTCGGCCGTAGTAAAGACAGGGATGAAGAGCAAAGTGCAACAAAGTTAAGAGAGAATGAACAATGTGTTTCATAGAATGTGTGTCAGTATGTTTCAGTCAGTATGTTTGTGTATGTCAGTCTGCTTGGGTCTGTGTGTGTATGTGTATGTATGTATAGGTGTGCATGGGTCAGTGTGTGTGTACGTATCGGTCTGTGTATAGCTCAGCGTGTGTCTGCATGGGTCAGTGTGTGTGTGGAGGGGGTCAGTGTGAGCGTATGTGTATGTGTGTGGGTCAGTGTGTGTGTGTGTGTTTGTATGGGTGAGAGTGTAGGTGTATGGGTCAATGTATGTAAGTCTGCATGAGTGGGTGGAACGAATGGGGCGGCAACATTTTTTTTGCCTAGGGCGGCAGAAATCCTTGCACCGGCCCTGCATAAACACAAACATTCATGTACACGCATAGACTCACACGCATTCATATACAAATAATATAATATAAATAATTAGTTTAACACTACAGTGTTCTTTTAATGGACAGTGAATAGCCTACCTTTATCAGTCTTATAATACAGAACCATTTCAAATACTATAGGAGGATTTTATTTTCCACAAATCTCCATTCTTGTCCTTTGTACAATTATTACTATTATGATATTATTTATATGGCGCCAACAAATTCCGCAGCACTTTACAATGGGTGGACAAACAGACATGTAGTTGTAACCAGACAAGTTGGACACACAGGGACAGAGGGGTTGAGGGCCCTGCTCAATGAGCTTACATGCTAGAGGGAGGGGGGTAAAGTGACACAAAGGGTAAGGATGGTATTAGACTAATGACAGTTGCAAGAGAGGAATCAGTCGGGAGCTGGCCATCAGGGAATGAACTGGCTATTTGAATTGGTCCAGTATATACTTGTATAATGCTATTCTAACCCATGTATGACTAGACAAACATTTTTAAGCTTTTATTTTAGGAAGAGAAATTACTTTTTAATGCCTTATCTAAAACGAAGAACAGAAACATTGTCAATGTGTTCCTTTGTACTTGCATCTACAAATCATATTCTGTCATTTTTGAGACTACTTATGATCACATTCTAATGTTCTACAGTCATCAGTGAAATACAATATACTTAGAATTTTTTTTATTTATTTAACCATTCCAATTTACTAACCTGGTCTAGAGTCTTTCCAGCCCAGCCAATGGCTTTCATCTTGCGTTTTATTTCCCATTTCTTTTGGAGAACTAGAACGTAGTTTAGAGGCCATGAATAGGGGGAACTGTACCGGGGCTGAGTAATCTGTAATGGAGTACAACAATCGTCACCACTAAAAATGATTTGCAGAAGTGTAGGTAGGAACCGCACTCAATCCCTAAGCAGCCACCCGGTGCTCCGAAGCAGGACCAGCAATCCCACAACAGCAAAGCAAATAGGAGAAAAATCTCCAGGCACTCAGCATGTTAAAGCCGCAGGCAGGTTTACTGAAACAGAAAGGACAGCAACGTTTCGACCTAACAAGCTTGACAGGTCCAAGCGTTGCTGTCCTTTCTGTTTCAATAAATCTGCCTGCAACTTTAACATCCTGAGTGCCTGGAGATATCTTCTTCTATTTGCTTCACTAAAAATGATTTGATTAATAGTAATAGTCAAAAATTATACTTTCCAGAAAGAAATGCAGAGATGGCATCAGTAAATATTTTCTTAAAATATTATTTCTTATTATTTCTTACATCGAAAATTGCCAACAGCTATATTAAATATTTCCAGACATACACAAAAATGTATATGCCAGCAGAAAGATACTGAGAAGAAAAAAAAAAAAAAACTAAACAGTATCAACTAATGGTATAAAGCTCAATGTTTCATTTATGAAGAGGGACCTACAATTGTGAGCAAAAGTGTTTTCTCATTAAAATTTAACCAAGATAAATGCTTCCGAGCCACTCACCTCCTCTAGTGTAGCTTCATCACACCACTGAATATATAACTGCAAGAAAATAAAAAGATAATATACATTTTGCTAAACAGAAAAATAAGGGGCTTGGGGGTATGTTTACTTGAATGTATGACTAGGCTTTCACTGGGAAAAAATATCATATTAAACAAGCAATTCCATGTCTGCAAAATATCTGTTTGTTTTTGTCATTTATATTTACACAGCATTATATATAAAACCGGCAGAAACAAGCAGGCTTCTTCCATGTCAGAAAAAAAAAACAAGCCAAATATTTAAATAGCATTAAAATGCTTGATGGTTCACAGATTAAATATTAGAATATATAACATGTAAGGTACAAAAACGCTTTCCACTATAAATGTTTTCTTTTCTTTATTTAATACACAAAGCCAAATATTGTTAGAAATCTTCAGAACAGTACAATTATCATTGAGCTCACATGCATGTGCAACAATATATGCTTGTATCCCTTCAGATAGTGCATTTGAAATGGGAAGTCTTGAACCAGGCTGTAATCAGGAATGCATCTTTAATGCCACAAGATCTCCATGTGGCCCTCTGCATTCCCCTCACCGCCACCTTTTCTGGACCTTGCCCCATAATATCAACAACGACATTTGGTGCAATGTGTAGGTTAGATTCCAATTAAATGTGCTAGGTGTTTTTTTAATGTTTTGTATTGATCACTAGTTTAAAATAAATAAATAAATAAGTTTTGCTCCATAAGTCCTACCCTCCGAGGTGTTTCACCTATTTGCTCCAAAAACACTTCTATAAAAGATATCATAATCTCAGTTTATGGGACTTGTAACTGGAAGCTTTTTGTATAAGAATGCTGACAAATGAACTACAGCACCCAATGATCATTGCTGTTTCCATAAACCACTGCTTACAGAATAAGCTCAGCAGTGATATAAAAAGTTAAAGCGACTGTTACCTTCTGGGGTCTTTGCATATTTTGCAAAAGACCACAGATGTTGGCTATGCTGCTTGCAGCGAGGTGGCTATTGGGTGCAAGAAAAGGTGGGCTTTATATGCACCCGAACCGGTCCATCATGGCTGTCGCCATCATCATCTGCTAGGACGTCTTCAGTTCCTGGCAGTTCATCTGCCAGGAGCCAATGTCAGTGCTGTAATCTTGCGCTTGCGTCAGAAAACAACACTAATGTCTTTGGAGTGTCCCACAAGGTCACGGGATCCTCCATTGCAGATGCTTTTTCACCTCTGTTGTCACTAGTGATAGTTGAGAGCTACACAAAGTTTACTCAACTTTTTGTTTTTGTTTTGTGATAACTTTTGACTGGGCTGGAATTTCAAGGAAATTCAAGAACTATCTTTATGAGTTTTTTTAACCCGATTTTTTATTTTTATAAAATGCATTTTTTAGAAAGAATTTTGGGGGAGAAGAAGGTAGGTATATAATTTCCTTATTTGGCAATAGCTTGCCGAAAATGCTTTTTTTATTATTATTTTTTATAAACACTTACTTGTATATATTTTACTGAATCATCAACACATTAAAAAGAATGGATCAAACCAAGCCTGCAGTAATGATTTACCGAGGGAAAATAATGGCTGCACACAAAGATCCATTCTGTCCAGTGATTACATCAGTACGGTGCCTATCCAGAAAAAGAAGCCATTTATATACCCCTACATCCTCTGACCATTCACCACACTGTGATAAGTTGGATTTTGCATCGTTCAATGACAATGCAGCATTTTAACAAACCTCACTGGAACACCTATAAAGTAGGCAAAAAATACATTTTCGAACACATTTTCCAATGGCGGAACTCAAGTAAACAAAGAGAGGTTTGGTTCCACATGACAAGAGGTTATACAACGCTTTGCTCTTAACCTTTGTCTATCTTCCCAAGTGATCTAGTGAGCAAGTAGTTACTGCACTACTGCTGGCACATGCCTACAGTGCGTTCCTTTACATTCCTTTTGTGACTTAATGAAGCAGAACCTATATTCTGGCACAATGTTTCACATAGCTACACAAGGACATTAAAGGAGTACAGTATAGAGAGAAAGAAGTCTGTGCCTGAAGCAGGAGCACTGCTCCCTTAGGATGGAAAATCCCTGTCTACGCAAATCCCAGGGGAGAGACGTAAAAAGTCTTCCAGCAGAAAAGAGAATACCAAGAAGACTTAGACCAAAAATATTGCCTTTTACATTTATTGTTTTATGAATGAACATGAACTGCCCCATGCTTTACTATAACATACTGTACCTCTGCAGTCAAAAGCATATTATTGACCAGTTCCATATAGGCCTTCATTTCTGCTTTTTGAACCTCATCCAAACCATCGCTGAGTGAATTACCCTATTGGAAAATACAGAACACAAGTGTGAAACATGACTATGACAAGAGGATTATTATTTAATTATTTCATCCTGAGGTCTCAAGTGACAAGTTCTCCTACCATGCATATCCATCAAAACAACTTTATAAAAAAAAAAAAAAATATGTTTTAAAGGACCACTAAAGACACCCAGGATACTTCAGCTCAATGAAGTAGTCTGGGTGCAGTGGCGCTTTAGTTTTAAACCTGCATCAAAAACACTGCCGTTTAGTAGCTACGCCAATGTTATGACTGCAGCGTTAACACACCACTAGTGGCTGTCTTCCTGATATCCATTAGAGGCACTTCCACGTTGAGATCAAAGTCAAACTCGGTTCTCTATCAAGTGCTGCTCCTAGAGAACATTTAATTGGTGTAGCGCTGTGATTTCTCGCACATGCGCATTAGCTATGAGGAAGCATTGGATTGGCTGAGATAATGAAGATTGATGATCTCAGCCAAGGGGGAGCACAAACTGCAGCAAGACCAGTGTGCCGCAAGATATAAGGCAAGTACATTTATTATTTTAATCCTTGCAGGGGTGACATATAGTCTGTTGTCATGTTTGTATTCATGATGCTATAGTGTAACTTTAAAGTTGTTTCACAAGACTGTAGCATTGTTACAGTATGGTTTATAACAGTATGGCTTATAATAGGGCCATTTTGAAGGAGAAGCAGCATTAGAGGGATCTGCACAGAGGATGTTGTAGGCCAGGGGTATGCAACCTTCAGTACTCCAGTAGTTGTGGACTACACCCCCATAATGCCCTTACACCCATAATGCTGGCAAAGCAATATGTGGAGGTGTAGTACAAAACATCTGGGGTGCCAAAGATTGCCTATGCCTGTTCTAGGCTATAATTTGCATCATTCTCAAACAGAAAACAATTGGAGTTACAGTATAATGTATCCATTGTGTCCACATGGGTTAGAAGCTAAATGCTGGATTACAACATGGGGTACATTGCTATGCTTTTCATGATACATTTATTCGAATTGTTATCATGAAGCTCACTATTCTGTTAAAGTGAAATATACCTTCAGATGTTGTACAAATGCATTCCCCATGATTCCAGTAAACAAAACAAAAAATCAAAAGAGTGCTAAAGTATTAATAGCTGGACAGGTAAATCCACAAGCTGCTGTATGCACATCATATTACCATTATTATAATACATCTCTGCTATGCAGTGCATACAATGTTTCCATTAAAATAATCAGGAGGACCAGGATTGGCTGAGAGGATAGCCACTTCATTATGTATGATATAAAAGGCATTAATCTCCAGGTGGGAGCATCCCTTTACTATAGTGAATTATTTTGCCCAATGGAGCAAAAATGGCACAATTTTCCCACTGTAGCAGCATAGACTGCAGGAACTTAACAATGGTTGAACTGTTCCGAATATTAGGGTATAGTGTACATCCCGAATTACCTAACTTACCTTGGCTTTTACAAACTGAACTATGGGACCCAGTTCAGATACAACTTGGTTTCCAACATGAATAAATGGAACTTTTCCTGGGGAACAAACATACCACATTAATAACCAACGTATTAAAGCAGAGAGAGGGCATTGAAACGCCAATTAATTTGTTATTTTGAGATATATACACATACACACATATATACATATGAGCAGATACACACTTTAATGACACTTTACTGACAGGACTGTCACAATCTGTGAGTCAAGCACTGCATTCAGAGTTAGTATTAATATTGTGTGTATATAGTGTACACAATCTGGAAAGAAGTCCAATAAATAAATTATAATAATTGCAAAATCATCCAAACTGAGCATACAGTCGTCTAGTTTCTATACATGAAGATACCTGTTTTTCTTTATCATACTTTATATAGTTTATATGAATGCTTGGATTTGTCATTGTATTTGCCACTACTGTTTCTACCACATCTAACTGCCATTATTTAATGGAAGGGACACTTTAAGCACCATAACCAATACAGAGATCTGTAGTTGTTATGGTGCCTGGAGTTCCCAGGCCCCATCTGGCAGTACTTCTTCAAACCATTTACAAACATTGCCATACTTAATTTGCTGTGTGGGAGCCCGTGCCCCTTCCCAGCAAAGTTGTTCTGATAAATTAAGTTTGTACTTCACAATTAGCATACCAACTCATACCAGGTTTAAACAGCATTCATTGTGTGAGCATGTCAGCTGACTGCTCTCAGCCAATGAGTGCTACTTAAACCTAAATTATGTAATAACTCAGAAATATAAACTTCCGCTTTATCAGATTAACTCAGCTTGGGAGGACTGCGGGCACTTGACACAGCAAGATAAGTGTGAAACTGTTCATAAACGGTTTGACAGATTAACCTTGGATGGTGACAGGGGTCCGCAAGCTGTGGTGATTATGGTGCTTAGCATGGGAAACTTGTTATCTTGCTACACACACACACACAAAAAAAAAAAAAAAGATATATATATATATATATATATATATATATATATATATATATATATATTTTAAACCCTCCTAAAAAACGAATACAAATAGTTGGAATAATAAAATGTCATCTTAGCAAGAAAACTAAATAATGCATCTGACAGCAAACAGACAAATGTGTTTATTATATGAAATTACAGGTAATTCCTTGTGGGAATCACATAGAATTTAAAGAACAATTTGAAGCTTCGTCACCAAATGCTGTCCCTCTAGCACATGCAGGAAACCTGCTGTTAGACCTGGTTCACACAAAGTTCAGGAGAACAGCAGGCTCTGTCATGGTGCCTTTCAATAGATTCCCTCTTCTCTTGCTCACAGTCAGCCTAAGGGTAATGGATGAGGTGCATTGCACCAACAAAGGCCTCATCTGCATGCATCCTCTAATGTGTATCACAATAGAAATTGCAAGGAGTCAAAGCTCTCATTCAGACTGTATGAGCATGTTCTGGACTGGAGAGATCTTTTCAGATTCTGGCATCCATACTCAGTATTTAAGACCTCCCTACGATTCTTCATCTCAGGGGGAAAGACATAGGTTGCGTATTAATGCAGTAAAACAAGGCTGACAAATGTGTGTGGTATTTAGAATCAAGATTAATAATTTGAGGAGTCAGCTTGACGATTTAAGAAGCCAGTACATGGACACAATTCTATCGACTATAACCAGAAATACTGTGAATTTCAGGTATTTGATGGCCTCTCAATGATCAAGCTAATGAATATATAGAAATAGAATAGTAAATGAAAAAGCATATTTTATTTCTATAGAATACCAAAAGTTCTAATAAAAGAACATAATAAAAACATTAGACCAACATTTATACTTTTGTATAAAAACATTTATACAAAAGTATAAAATGATGGCAATTTAAAGTGAATTTAAAAATGTAGGCCACAGCTGGAAATTTAGTGAATTGTTTACATCTTCACATTTTGGCCTAAAATTTAAATTCATTTCGAAGTCAAAATAATTACCATATCAACAAATGATGTGTTTACTAAGTTTCAGGCATTAAAATTATTATGTAGCCATTGGTTAAAGGAACACTATAGTCACCTAAATTACGTTAGTTAAATAGAGCAGTTTTAGTGTATAGATCATTCCCCTGCAATTCCCCTGCTCAATTCACTGTCATTTAGGAGTTAAATCACTTTGTTTCTGTTTATGCAGCCCTAGCCACACCTCCCCTGGCTATGATGGACAGAGCCTGCATGAAAAAAAAAACTGGTTTCACTTTCAAACAGATGTAATTTACCTTAAATAATTGTATCTCAATCTCTAAATTGAACTTTAATCACATACAGGAGGCTCTTGCATGGTCTAGCAAGCTATTCACATAGCAGAGGATAAGAAAATCTTAATTAAACAGAACTTGCCATAAAGAAAGCCTAAAAAGGGCTCTCTTTACAGGAAGTGTTTATGGAAGGCTGTGCAAGTCACATGCAGGGAGGTGTGACTAGAGTTCATAAACAAAGGGATTTAACTCCTAAATGGCAGAGGATTGAGCAGTGAGGCTGCAGGGGCATGTTTTATACACCAAAACTGCTTCATTAAGCTAAAGTTGATCAGGTGACTATAGTGTCCCTTTAATTAAAGTACCACTATAGTGCCAGGAAAACACTCGTTTTCCTGGCACTATAGTGCCCTGAGGGTGCCCCCACCCTCAGGGACCCCCTCCCGCCCGGCTCTGGAAGGGGGAAAGGGGTTAAAACTTACCTTTTTCCAGCGCTGGGCGGGGAGCTCTCCTCCTCCGATCCTTCTCCTGGGCTGAATGCGCACGCGCGGCAAGAGCTGCGCGCGCATTCAGCCGGTCACATAGGAAAGCATTCATAATGCTTTCCTATGGACGCTGGCGTGCTCTCACTGTGAAAATCACAGTGAAAAGCACGCAAGCGCCTCTAGTGGCTGTCAATGAGACAGCCACTAGAGGAAATAGGGGAAGGCTTAACCCATTCATAAACATAGCAGTTTCTCTGAAACTGTTATGTTTATGAAAAAATGGGTTAAACCTAGCTGGACCTGGCACCCAGACCACTTCATTAAGCTGAAGTGGTCTGGGTGCCTAGAATGGTCCTTTAATGAAAACCACTTAAAATTGTTCTGTTTTACAAAAGGGGAAACAGGGCTTTCATTTAATATCAAATATTTAGCTATGAAACATAATTTAATATGAAATAAATTGGAGAAAATAAGATTTTTTTTATTTTTTTAGTTCTACATGACATTTTAACTGTCAATGTCATAATACTGTCTGCATTTACTGCAATAAAATACACATATTTGGATTCAGCAAAGTCTCACGTGTAAAACAGTATCCCCTATGTACAGGTTTTATAGCGTTTTGGGAAGTTACAGGGTCAAATATAGCACGTTACATTTGAAATTGAAATTCGCCAGATTGGTAACGTTGCCTTTGGGACTTTATAGTAGCCCAGGAATGAAATTTACACCCATAATGGGTATGTCCATTCTTTTTTAGTAGCCATTTGGTCACAAACACTGGCCAAAGTTAGCGTTAGTATTTGTTTGTGTGAAAAATGCAAAATATGCCAGTTTTGGCCAGTGTTTGTGACTAAGTGGCTACTAAAAAAGACTGGATATACCCCGTTTGCAATACCTTGGGTTGTCTACTATTGCAAATGGTATGCCATCATAGGGGTAATTTTCATTCTTGGGCTACCATAGGGTCTCAAAGGCACCGTAACCAATCTGGCGAATTTTAATGTGAAAAAAATGAAATGCACGCCTTATATTTGACGCTGTAACTTTTGAAAACACCATAAAACCTGTACATGAGGGGGTACTGTTGTACTCGGGAGACTTCACTGAACACAAACATATATGTATGTGAATCTATATGTGTATGAAGTGGTATGGGTGCCTATATTGGTCCTTTAATCAATTAGCTTTTTAGATGATTTCAGTCATCAAAGTGTTTGGATGGATGGATAAATGGATGGGGGATAAAAGGGTACAACATATTTAGTTTTTTGTTTCTTTTCAAATAGTTCTGTAAACCAATAATATTAAATACAGCTTTGTTTCAAAACATTTGTTCTTTAAAAAAAAAAAAAATGATATATATATATATATATATATATATATATATATATATATATAAATGTTTATTATATGTGAAGCATTGTGTACAGAAATTGAGCAACCAGTCGTAAGGTATGCATTGGTAATTAACTATATCATCTGGAAAAGAAAAAAAGAGTTATGATCATAGTTAAGTTTGATAAATGTTTTCACTTGAAATTGCAATATTATTATTTTTTTTTATTATTTTTTTAAACCTCTGGTAGAAAAGAATAATGTAAGCATATTAAAGGTACACTCCAGGGTGGACATAGCACCCATTTGTAAACATTATACAGATATGCATACGAAAACATGAAAATGCATCTAAAGGAATTATAGATATAGATCTCAGAATGGCCCACTTTCACAGCAATCCAATTCTCTTCCAGGAATGTCTGCTAATGGTACTCAATGACTAAGATCTTTTCTAACCCTGGTTACATTTTGCTTTCAATGAAATACATAAGCAAGTTGACATATATGTGACAAATACATACATATGTGCCCAATACTTTCTCAATGGTAAGTGTGCACCACCGTTCACATATATTATTTTATTATTGATATAGCGCCAGCAAATTCCGTAGCGCTGTACTATAATCCAATGCAGCAGCTTTTTAGAAGCCTTTGCGAGGGAACAAACCCTCTGTCTGGCTATCATGTCCCTTCTGAATTATTTGTACAATGAAATGAAGTTACCCATGAATGACAAACATTTGCTGCTTGTCATTGATTTCCAACAGATGTAAAGCATTCAGCAAAATGGTTTTATCAAGTACATACTTTTTGAAAGGGAAGACAAGGGGTGGGACTAGGACAGAAGACAGTTTAGCATCTAACATAACATTAATTGAGAAAGCCTTTTAGGCGAAACGCTTCTCAGCAGGACTATATTTCTGTTAAGTGCAATATATTGTTATATTATTGTTGTTTTTAGCATTTCATTATTTTGATTGTTTTTAATATTTTAATAAAAACTGCTTTATCACTTTATATAGTCCTACAATTTTTATCCAGTTTCAGCTTGCACAGTGGATAATGTCACCTTACAACAGACACCAGACTATTTATCCTCAGAGCCATGGACCTAAGGCTCTGGGTTACTTGAGAGTACTAAATCGCCCATTCTACCTGTTTTGAGATTTGTATTTATCTCTACATAAGGAAGGGGTAAGCATATTCCCCTATATCACTCATATGCATAGTATTGTTTTTGGTGGATCGCTCCACACTTTGTTATATAAGAGATTGATTATATATACATTATTATAGTTTTTTGTGTGAGGGTGAGGGAAAGAAGGTATCCCTTCATGTGAGTTTTTGAGCTGCTCGCACAGTTTTATTTACGTGCTATTGTCACACATTGGTTCTTACAAGAACACTGGCTTATTTTATTTTTTTTATATTCTATTATTCACTAGCAGGATGAACATTACAAAAAGTTTTAAAAAGTGTTCACTATTCTTGACATGTACTGTATATTTATTTTGCTGTACCATGTATGTTTGTGATGACATGTCTCAACCTGTCAAGTATTGTTCTCATTGCACTTACAAAGAAATAAATAAATAAATAGTATACTTTTTTTTTTTTTAGTGTGTATATAGTTTGAATATAGAGTAAGAGCTAACAGTTGTGAAATTTTGCAATCTCCATTTAACCCCTTAAGGACCAAACTTCTGGAATAAAAGGGAATCATGACATGTGACACATGTCATGTGTCCTTAAGGGGTTAAAGGGGCAGTTGGTCAAAACCTATTATCTGCAGGATCTGTGAATTAAATCATGATTTGCTTCACCAAACCATGATGTTTCACATAGAACGAGGGATACTACATGCTCAGTGAATGAATCATCTTCCGGTAAATTCACACCATAGGAGGGAATGAACTCTAGTAATTGGTTTGTACTCACCTGTCCATCCCTTAAGGCACAACAGACAGAGACAATCACTATACAAGGATTCAAAACTGCAATACTGTACATCAGTCTTAAACAAAGTCATGTTTTAATTCATGTATCCAGGGTTGTACCAAGCAAACCCATTAAGTACAAGTGGTCTAATCTGGTTAATTTTTTTATTCGGTACTCACAATGCAGATTACATTGAATCTTTCAAGACATAGTTTCTTAACTTATAACAGCCCCTAAATGACATACAAAATTGTTTTATGAGCTGTTTAGGCAATACGTACCACCTCTCCAGCTTTCCTTTACCGCCTAAGCAGGACAATCTTTCTCCATTATCCTGACATGCTAGCTTTATTAAGGTATCAGAACTGGGTGACATGTATCACTCCATTTTTATATCCCCCAAGTAAGCACATCTCACAGGAAATAGAATTATGACTAAAGGCAGTAAAACTGACTGCAGGAGGGTTCTCCTGCTCTCCCCAGTCACTCAGAGGTCTATGTTAACAACTGATTGACAGTTGTGGAAGGGGCCACATTTTTACCAAAGATTTATTTAAAAATCTGTACATTTGCTAGCAATTCCATTTGTACAGTATATATGATTTTTTTTTCTACTTTCACTTAAGTTACTTCTGTTTATACCATAGAAGTGGACCTGCATTCTGAAATGTTTTTCATGCAGCAAACAGACTGATGAGTATTATCTTTATTAAATCAAACTACAAGAATGTCATTATACAAGATAAATGGAGCAAGAGGACTGCACTCACCTAAACATACCAACATTATAAAAAAAAACTTGCTGTGATCAATTAAAGGAACACTATAGTCACCTAAATTACTTTAGCTAAATAAAGCAGTTTTAGTGTATAGATCATTCCCCTGCAATTTCACTGCTCAATTCACTGTCATTTAGGAGTTAAATCACTTTGTTTCTGTTTATGCAGCCCTAGCCACACCTCCCCTGGCTATGATTGACAGAGCCTGCATGGAAAAAAAAACTGGTTTCACTTTCAAACAGATGTAATTTACCTTACATAATTGTATCTCAATTTCTAAATTGAACTTTAATCACATACAGGAGGCTCTTGCAGGGTCTAGCAAGCTATTAACATAGCAGGGGTTAAGAAAATCTTAATTAAACAGAACCTGCAATAAAGAAAGCCTAAATAGGGCTCTCTTTACAGGATGTGTTTATGGAAGGCTGTACAAGTCACATGTAGGGAGGTGTGACTAGGGTTCATAAACAAAGGGATTTAACTCCTAAATGGCAGAGGATTGAGCAGTGAGGCTGCAGGGGCATGTTCTATACACCAAAACTGCCTCATTAAGCTAAAGTTGTTCAGGTGACTATAGTGTCCCTTTATTAGAACATACAGAATCCAGTACATGCTGAACTGTAAACTGTCTTCTAAGCCCACAAAATGTAATTTATTTGTAGAAACGGACTAAGCAAAAATAATGGGAACTTGGTTACAGTACAAGAACCTGCCTGTACCCCATGTAATCTTGCATTAGAAAATGCATTAGAAAAAGTTAAGAAATGTTCAGGTTTGGAGGCAGCCATTTTGTACCTGCATTATGTGTAAACATTCAGAAACAACTGTGAAAAAGGCTGCTGGGAATAGGGGATTCCAACAGTAACTATTTCTACATTTGAACAGATTATTATCCTGCATGCCACTGTGGGAATTTGAGTGTTCTTAAAGGACCACTATAGTGCCAGAAAAACACACTCGTTTTCCTGACACTATAGTGCCCCGAGGGTACACCCACCCTCAGGGTCCCCCTCCCATGGCGCTGAAGGGGGAGGAAGGGGTTAATCCCTTACCTTTTTTCCAGTGCTGGGACTCTCCTCCCTCTTCTGACGTCCCTGGCTGAATGTGCATGGGTGGCAAGAGCCGCGCGCGCATTCAGCCAGACCATAGGAAAGCATTGACGCTGGCGTCTTCTCACTGTGAAAATCACAATGAGAAGCGCGGAAGCGCCTCTAACGTCTGTCAATGAAATAGCCACTAGAGGCTGGATTAACCCATAGATAAACATAGCAGTTTCTCTGAAACTGCTATGTTTACTGCAAAAAGGGTTAATCCTAGCTGGACCTGGCACCCAGACCACTTCATTAAGCTGAAGTGGTCTGGGTGCCTATAGTGGTCTTTTAATTTATTTTATAGATTTATTGTAGTAATAATAAAAATACAAAAGTGAAAATAATACTAGTTTGAAGCAGTTTCAATGTATTTGCATATGGGTGTTAAGCGGTATGCTGATATCACAGGAGCCCAATTACATACCTCAACCCCAACACCAATCCCTGATTTAAGGAAGTAAAAAACATTCTTCTCCCAAATTAAGACTGCAGATGGAAATGTAGAAAAATGCATAGCTGGAGATTTTATCTAAACGTGTTCACTATCAATATTATAGCTTCATGTGAGTGTAATTGTTGCACCTCCAGACTACGGTAGAACAGGAAATTCTATTAGTTTAAGCAGAGCATAAATGTTAAACTAAACATTGCATTTTAATATAATAATTATTAAAATGCATTATGGCTCAATATATTATTTAATCTCTACGTGACTTGTGAAAGGTCACAAACATTGCAATGAAAAGTGGTATGCCAAACAAAAGCAATTACCTAACTTTCCCGAATTGAACTTTATACCTGTTAGCCATAGAGTCATCAACTGGACGTTTAGAACAAAACGATGGATGGAACACATATTCAATTCCTAACATGAAGTTTTACAGCACTGGGAGAAGTGCTATTTTAGATAACAATTTAAAGAACTTTAACATCACTTCTCATATATGGATACACTTTCACTTTAAAGGGTATTTTTTTTACCATGACCTGAAAACCTGTAGATGCTTGGATACATTCTGCATGTTGCTGAACAAACTATCAACTACCTCTTAAAGTTCAAATGGGCAGGGGGCGGAGCTTGCGGCCAACGAGGGTAGACGCCATCTCAGCCAGCTCCCCGCAATTCGCCTAAAACCCACCGAAAATCGCGGGCATCCTACCCCATAAGGCGACGCAACCCGGCCGACCTACCTCACCGAGAGTTCCTGCATCCGTCGATGCCGTTCTTCCAGCCGCCCAGACAGGCAAAAATAAAACGCAGGTCTGGGGCCTACTGCGCAACGCCAGCCTACAGCCAGGACGACCTACTCGCAACCGGCAGAGTGGGACACAGCCTGCAACTCCCAGACACCTCATCCCCACATCAAATGCCAGCAATGGGACGTCGGTCCCAAAAACCACACACAGCGGCAGAGTGCAGGGATATTGGCACCATGCTGCAACGACCGGCGCCGGGCAAAACACCCTCCACAGAGGTACTGCAGCCTACACACATTGAAGCCACGAGGCAGAGTGATGAGGTAGGGATCACACAAGCCCTGCAGACAGATCAGGCCCCATCCCAAGAGCCCTATGATGGCACAGCTCCCACTACCAAAGCTGATTTAAAGGCACTGCTGGCAGACATACACAAGGTCTGGGCTGCAGACCTCCAGCAAATAAAAGCAGACATACAGGCAGTCACAGGCCGAGTAACAAGCTGAAACAAACATCGGCAGCATTAACTCTGACTTGACCACAATTAAAGACACAGTTACTCAGCTCCAAGTGCACCAATCAGCCTTGTCGCTCAGGCTGACGGCCTTTGAAGACAGACTACGCCGCAACCATGTTAAGATAAGGGGAGTCCCTGCTAACATTAGCGCAGATGAACTACCACACTATGCCAGGCGATTGATGGCGACCATCTTACCTCACCCAGTGACCAGGAAATTAACCATTGAAGGAACATTTCGACTACCAGGCTCACCCACGGCAAAACCAGGCCAAATGCAAGACGTCATACTCCGCTGCGCCACCTCTCAGGATAAGGCCCAGATTATGCTAGCCCTGAAGGGTAAAACACCGCTGTCCTTTGAAGGCGCCTCTCTAACCTTCTACCAGGACCTCACATGAGCCACACTGCAATGGCGCAAATCATTGGCACCGATCACTTCCCAACTCAGAACAGCTGGGGTGACATACAGATGGGGCCCCCCTGGAACGCTATATGCTACGCATAACGGGACTGTCCACACACTAGAAGCAGGGGCAGATATACCCTCTTTCCTTGCATCACTAGGCATAGCAGGCCAGACCGTAAGAACACAAGACAAACCATCCAAAGCCTGGGACCCAGTGAACACGGCCATATTCACACCGAGAGCCGCCACATCAGGGGAAATGGAGCCTTAGCAGGACTGAACACTAAATACTTAAACGCAACTCGACAAGACAGCCGAACACCCCAACAAAGCCGTACTGTTTAAAATGTGTTCAACGTTTAGCATTAATGCTTCAGTTTATGTTTTTAAACTACACGACGGCTAGTCATGAAAACCCGAATTTGGGTTGACAATTACACGACCGAGATGGCGATTACCCCCCATAATCCCCAACAAATACCCCCCTCAGGAGTGGGCGAACTACACAATGGAGCGTATATACCCACACCCTCACTCTCTTCCCTACACTAGTTATACACTAACCCTCAGGCACGAGACCTACCAACTCACCTGATGCTCACTAGGCAGCCCTGATACCACACACCCTGGCAACCAGCTCAGTATAGAGCCTACTCAGTCAGATGCAAAACGTGACCTACCCACAGAGAAGCAACATACACAATACTCCCGAACCCTTAAGTGACAATCCCCCCCCCCCAAGGGATCACTATATGGCACCTACACAGGGCTTCTTCAGCCTGACCTAACTTAAGATGATGAAAAGCAAAATCTCCTCCTCATGCGCCTAGACCATCTCAGACAAAACGCTAACCTACACCCAATCAAACTAGGCATACTTGTCTAACACATACAATCTATCTATGAGATGCAAATCTCATATAGGAGATTACTTAACTTAGCTTGTTCATACAACTCATTAAATGTAAAAATGTGCAAGTTTTAACGCATAACTTACCTATGTTCAAATAATAATGCGCTTGTGGAAGCTGTTGTGGCTATACAAGCACTGCTGTAAACCCATGCACAACAAAAATAAAGAATTAAAAAAAAAAAAAAAAAGTTCAAATGGGCAAATAGTGAACATAGTTCAACTAGTTAAAGCTAGACTGACTTCATCTTCAGCAAAGAGGAGGTTCAATGGAAATAACATTCTAAGAGCAAATTCCATAGTAGAGTCAAAAGGGTATGTTTGTCAAAGACAGGTGGGGGAGGAAGCTTCTTTATTCGTGTTATTCTTCTCCCCACACGGGTATTTCTTTTTCGCACCATTTTTAATTCACGTTGCGGCAGAGAATTGCTTGTTTTGTTATGGAAGAATAAACATGTTCCATATTAAAGAATAAAATTGGTATATGCACGCTGTGAATTACAAAGTGATAAAAATGGTGTGGTATATGGTAGATTTTGTTTGAAAGCACATTAGGTAAGATTTGGGCTAAATGACCATATAGAAAAACAAAAATGGGCATTCTGGAAAAAAATGGTTTAGAGATGTATCTAATAGTACGAGACAAGTTTTGCTAACTTCTTGAAAATCTAGTAAATTTATTTCATGGTCAAATACACATTTGTCACACACGCTAGAGAAACCTTCTGAGGAGTAAACGTGATTATAGTTATATCAACCCTTAAAAATGATTAGTTGCTAGCGATAATTTTTTTATGAAGTACAGGTGGTCCTCACTTTACCACCTACCTGTTTTACGACGGCTCGCACTTATAACCAGCTCTCTAGCGTGGGGATTCAAGGGATTCCCCACTTTAGAGAGTTGATCTATGTTGGGGAATTTTCTCCGAACATAGATTTCAGCGATTCCCTGTGCTATTGAGCTAATCTATGATCGGGGAAGTTTTCCCGAACATAGATTTCAGTGATTCCCTGCGTTATTGAGCTAATCTAGGTTCGTGGACGTTTTCCCGAACATAGATTTCAGCGATTTCCTGCACTAGTGAACTGGTGTATGTTCTGGGAGATTCACCACTAGCGCATCCTCACTTATCGACCAATTTGTTTTATGACCAGGTCGTAAGAACGGAACCCGGTTGTTAAGTGAGGAGTGTCTGTATTACTCCCATTTACTGGGATTAACCTAGCCATGCTTTGTTTAACAAGATGTAGGCTCCTTCATACCAAAAAAGTTTTGCAGTAGTCACATCATACACCATTCAAAATTCCAACTGAAAATACACTTACCTACAGACTAGACTTATATCAGTTTAAAGTATATTGCAGGATTGTGTCAATTTTACTACTCAAATTTAATTTTTAACGATCAGTTTCATTCATATGACCTTAAGGTTCTTAAAGGAATACTATAAGCATCAAAACAACGTTAGCTAAATAAAAGTAAGCTGGATCACAGCTCACAAGCCGGCCTTTCATTACATTTTGTATTGGTCTGTGTATATCTGTCTTTTTCCTCAATTGTACGGCGCAGCAGAATATGTTGGCACTTTATAATAATGATAATAATACAAGTTTTGGTGTACAGATCACGCCCCTGCAGTCTTCCTGGTAAAATCTCTGCCATCAAGAAGTTAGATCATTTTTTTTTTTGTGAAGGGAGGCTGTGTGAGTATCACTCAGAGGAGATGTGGCTGCAAAAAAAGTGATTTAATTCCTAAATGGCAAAGAATTGAGAAGTGACACTGCATGGGTTGTGGTCTACACACCAAAACTACTTCATTAAGTTAAAAGGTGTTTTGGTGCTTAGACTGTCCCTTTAACATGTACAGAAATATGTACTGTGCATATGCATTAATAGTTTTGTGGCTAAGTTACATTGAGCAGGTCTTTGTAATCTAAAGTACATGGTGTAACATAGTTATATCCATGTATCTCTAACCAGAATACTGGCTCAAAAGTTTACGAATAGCACCTAAGTAATCAGAGAATTTTAATAGAATCTCCAATCTTTCAGCATTCAGTGCTCATCAAAGAGATCGCAAGCAGTCAAATAGCAGAACAAACAGAGAATACAGCATCACCCACGGCGAGCATAGCAGATTGTGCTACCGGCATCTATGCAAACACTAGATACATTTCTAGCCTTAAGGGCACTAACATTTGGCATCATGTATGAATTATGTTTGTTGGTTTGTCATTTGTTTTGTTGGCTTATCTTATTTCATAACTAAAGAAATTCAAAGTGCAATGATACTGGAATCCTTTGTCTGCTGACCTTACTAGAAGAGCTCCCACACATTTATATTTAAAAGAACACTATAGCTTTAGGAATTCAAAAGTGTATTTTTAACACTATAGTGTGTACCTGCTGATACTCATGTGTGGTGGGCACTGTGAACATCCAAAGGTCAGTGCACCCAAACCACTTCATTGAGATGAAGTTGGCTAGGTGACTATAGTGACCCTTTAATCAATAAAGGCACATGCAATCCACTGATATGTCTACAACCAAAAGGATTACATGCTTTTAAATCCATTTGAGTTATAGTAGTAGCACTGGGAAATGTAAAATGTATTCAAGATGCCCTGGCAATTAAGCGAGTAGGATGGGGGTATATATATATATAATTATTATTTAATTAAGTGCCAACAAATTCTGCGGTATTGTACAATGGGTTGACACAAAAGACAAATTACATTTCTAAGCCATTTTGTGTGTATGTGTGTGTATATTTTTTTTGTATAAATATATACACACATATATACAATTGATATAAATGTATATCCAAGATAAATTAGATATATCTTGTTAAATGAAATATCACAACATACCGGTAAATGGTTATGCAATGCTGCAGAAGCAGAATTACGATTTTGCCGTTCATTCAATGACTGAGAGTGTCAGCGGAGAGCTCTTAGCCTATGCATGAGTTTCGGAGCACAGATATATGTACATAATTGACATTAACCAGCTCAGAACTCTTATTCTCTTATTCTGGGCTGGCTTAGGACGCTGCTGGAGCTACATCTCCGGTAGGAAAGCGGTTAAACTCTGTGCAGCGTTACCATCTTACGGGGAGGGTGAGGGGGGGAGAGAGTTAACTTAGTTCTAGATCATTTTCAATGTTTTATTTAACGGTTTAATTTCCACAGATTTAAAAGGTTAATTTTGCTATAGATAACAGGGTTCCCTTGAACTGTTAAACTAGAATTAAATAGAGTAAATAAATAAATACACCAAAAACAACCAAGCGCTAGCTGCCTATGTACCTTGAATAAATGGATAGACACTGTAATGACCATTAGTCTGTGCTTTATTAATCTGTTTCTCTTCCACAGTATTGGCACAAAGGCCAATGTCTCCCAGCAGCACTAACTATTTTTCAATATTGGATCTGAAGCACTTGGCTTAATAACTCTTCCACTCTTTTCTTGCTCAAGATTTCCATTAGCTTCTCTATCAATTGATGCTTAGAGAAAAGTCAGCTCAGCACCTTTCCCCCCCAAGATCAATATGCTCTTTATTGTGACACCTACAATAGCAGTAGAGTGGTTATTATTTTCAGATATTTCTGCGGATATGCAGTGTGATCAAACCACAACTTCTAATCTGATACCAAGACGCTAGTAGTAAGACTAAGCAGTATTAAACATTGGGATTTGACAGAGCATTTCATTTGAACCTCGGTACATCTTTACATGAGTGTTGTGTAAAAATGGACAGATATGAACCCTGATCCCTATTTCACAACAAAAACATTAAATTAATATTTCAAGCACCACAAACACTACACCTCACTGTAGTAGTCAAACCTTTTAGACCTTGGGACTGTCGGGCGCTGCTCTCTGCCTTCACTACGGATGATGGAGAGCCAGAAGTGGAGACGGGAAGCAGAGCTTAATGGACCACAGGTTAGAAGCCAGACAGTTCTAAAACAGTTTGACTACTTACAACAGGGGGTGCCAGGGCACCCCAAGCGCCATAATCATTACAGCTATCTGTAGTAGTTATGGTAATTGGAGTGATCCTTTAATCAAACAGGAATATTTTTTATTCACCTCAATTCTTAGTATTACTTTGTATTTATATAGTGCCAACATTATGCACAGTCCTGTACAAGAAATGGAATACAGACAAATAATGAACAAGTACTTATACAAAATGAACAGAGGAGCCTTCCCATGAATCAATTGGAGTATTTATTAGAGACCGTAACTTTCTCACCCATTCAGGTAAAATTAAAGTGACCACAAGGTTCCAGTTTACAAGACCTACTTACTAGTACTTGTGTACACTCTTATAGCGAGAAGAGTAAAAAAAACGATAAATACCATACAGGTAGGGTTACCAGATCTACCATGTTTACAAGAAGACATATAAGTGTGTCCTGTTTATGAAAACGCATGAAAATGGTTGCCCTGTAGTATGTATAATGCATATTCTGCAGAATTCTTCATTGCCTAATTACTTAATGTTATACACTTTCTTATGAATCACTACATACTACAGGGCAACCCTTTTCACGTGCTTCCCATCAATATGTATACATGATATGTGTCTGAGGAACATGGTGGATTTGGTAACCCCAGGTATAACAAATGAGGTATGTAAAAATAACTTGCATACATTTATAATTTTAAAACTTTTAAAGGCAAGAAATGTTAAAGGACCTCTATAGGCACCCAGACCACTTCAGCTTAATGAAGTGGTCTGGGTGCCAGGTCCAGCTAGGTTTAACCCTTTTTGCTGTAAACATAGCAGTTTCACAGAAACTGCTATGTTTACAAATGGGTTAATCCAGCCTCTAGTGGCTGTCTCGTTGACAGCCGCTAGAGGCGCTTCCGCGCTTCTCACTGTGATTTTCACAGTGAGAAGACGCCAGCGTCCATAGGAAAGCATTGAGAATGCTTTCCTTTGAGACTGGCTGAATGCACGCGCGGCTCTTGCTGCGCATACGCATTCATCCAGGGACGTCAGAAGAGGGAGGAGAGTCCCAGCGCTGAGGGAGCCCGTCGCTGGAAAAAAAGGTAAGGGATTAACCCCTTCCTCACCCTTCAGTGCCACGGGAGTGGGATCCTGAGGGTGGGGGCACCCTCAGGGCACTATAGTGCTAGGAAAACAGGTATGTTTTCCTGGCACTATAGTGGTCCTTTAAGTATGGAAATTAATGAAGAAATATTTATGATTGGAAGGCTTAGGTAATGTCGCTATAGAATCCAGAACCCAATTTAAAATTACAGCAACCTAAATGAACATTAGAGCTTACCAGATGGAGACATATATTCAGCATTTGCCCTGCAAACCACCTGGACTGGCAGATTGCACATTCGCAAAAAGGCCTACAAGACATTGAAAACAGAATAAAGCATTTGTTAGCTGATGGCAAAAACAGACACCAAAAGACAATATGCAGCGGCTCATTAAACATGTTTACTAAGATTCTGCGGTCTTTGTAAATTCGTACCATAAGCACAATATAAAAGCATCACATTGCGTGGAGAGACATACAGATTTCTACTCCTGTATGCATGATAAATATGAAGTCAATAATACGCAGTTGAGTTAATACAAGAGATCAGTTTGTATAGTGGCTTTAAAACACGGATGGGATTAAGCAACACGTTCTGGTATATTATTTTGGGGAAGAAAAAGAGTAAAGTGGGAACTTTACAAAGCTGTGTTTATCATGCAAGTAAGTCACAAGCAATCACAAATGGCAGCCAACTGCTTCTATATACATCACAGCTATGTAAGCTAAGCTCGTTCCAGAATCAATAATTAGCTGCCTCTCGCTTATTAGTTGGTCCTCCTTTACGTGCTCAATGAGGAACCACTTGAAATATTGATAATTAGGTACAAGCATTAAAACCCTTAGGACTTACACACTGCAACTGCTCTTTAGACCCTCCTGTGGTCAAAGGGACACACCCTCTGTTATATAGCATAACTGGGACAGAACATCCCACTGACATACTTTGTTCTAATAAATAAAAAAAGAAAAAAAAAAGAAACCCAAACATTATCACCAGAACTTTAAAAAGCTTGATGATAAGATTTGTGGTTACAGAATAACACAATGAAACAACACAGAACTTATAGAAGCGTAACTCTATGCATTGGAAAGATTACACAAAGTACTGCAACAAAGCTTGCTGTAGTGGTTATGGTGCTAGGATGAGTTGTGTGAAGTGTCTCTGTATTTTGTCCAGTGGTTTAAGAAAATCAAAGGGGAATTTTGCACCACCGTAAGCACACCACCTCTTCTGGAGAATAATGAGAAAGATCACTTCTTAGTGAATAAGGAATTGGCTGTATTGAATCACTCAATTTGTGACGAACTGCACCCACTACCGTCTAACACCATAATCACTACAATAAGTTGTAGTGGTTATGGTGCTTGGAGTGTCCTTTTCTTTTTGTCTGTGTAACATTATCAAAAAAGTTGTAAAAAGAATAGCTACAGCTCTAACTATACAGCAAACACTGGTGGTTGGGGTACCCTAAAAAAAAAAAACAACAAAAGAAATAGCAAACTCAGGAGACAAGAAACAGGTTGCACCTAGTGGTAATTAAAAAGTATACAAGTTAACAGGCAAAATTCCACCTATAAATTCCACCCTCGAGCACCACTGACGGCCCTACGAGCAATCTCACCATGGCTCTCCCTGCAATCCTGGGTTAAGTTAGGTATTAAACACCTAGATCAAGTCATGCAACATAACCTCATCAAACCTTTCCCAGACCTACAACATGAATTTAAACTAACCAACTCATCAATATTCCCATACATGCAGCTCAAGAGTGTCATACCCACTCATGTGGCACAAATCGCTACGAGTGCTAGCCGAGACACCAAAGTAGTAGATACACTATATGACAGATGCTGGCAAACTCCAACCAAACCAAAAACCCTTGCTCTATGCTACCAAGTAATCCTAAAAACAGCACCACACTACGTCCCACCCTTCGCGAACCAATGGCTCACTGAATGTGATGAGCTAATAACGGAGGCAGAAGTGCTAGCGTCTCCCAACGCCCTCAAGGGCCTTACACAAAGCTACTCACACATAGAGGCCCACAGGAAATTGGTATACAGGTGGTACTTAACACCACACAGGCTCCATACCATGTACAACTCTGTATCCCCGCTTTGCTGGAGATGTGGGGAAAAACAGGGCACAATGTTCCACATCTGGTGGGCGTGCCAACGCATACGCCCCCTATGGGAGGACGCACAGTCCACCTTACGGAACATGGGCATCACAGCACCACCAATGGATGTACATACAGGGTTATTTCTTTCCTATCCGCACTCGACCCCAAAATCGGTAAAATGCATATTGGCAATCACTGCATTAGCAGTACGAAACCTCATAGCAACACACTGGAAAAAGCGGGAATGCCCTTCCAAAACCCAATTGTTGACTACGCTCCACCGCTACCACATGTATGAAGGCTTGACAGCCAAAACGGCCCCACAAAAAAAGTCCTTCCAGATGTCCTGGGCACCATGGGCTGATTTTTGGGAAAGGGTGAATGCAACTAACGTGACATAGCACCAAGCGTGACTAAACCAAAAGACTGCCAAAAGCACTGATATGGTACATACCATCAATGCCACACATACAAAGTCCCACACCCGGTATGAACACAACCCCCCTCAAAGGTACTTGAGGTTTCCACGCATAGAATGATACACCCACCTAGGGGTCAGCCCTACCGAGGTGTATATCCCGCCTCCATACCACACTTGAGCATGGATACTTACTCTGACCTAAGACCACACTGAAGTAACTATCACCTCCCCAACACCCCATCCCACTCCCCCCCCCTTTCCCCCCCTTTTTTTCTTTTCTTTCTTAATTTCCCCCCCCCACTGTTCATCCCCAGTTGAAAAGCCCAAACCCAAGCTGTAATGTCCTCTGCCAGGAATGAGAAGTTCAGCATAGGCCTGCCTGCGTCTAGCAAAGCTCAGCACACTCGGAACACAAAATGTTAGATATGGGGAAAGTGTCAATGAGGCCTTAATGCAATACTGATGTTCAGCTGGGACTTAATGCAATTGTTCTTCTTCTTCCTCCTAGAGGCATGATATAATTGGTGAAAATTGTTGTATAACCTAACACCCTCCCTTTCTTCTTTCTGTACCCCATTGACCTTATGAAAATAAAAAATTACCAATTAAAAAAAAAAAAAACAAGCCAGAAAAAAACAACAAATTAAAGAAAGAAAAAAGGGGGTGCACTGAAATTAAATGAAAATATCATATACTTATCTGAGAAGATATGGGCTTCACTAGAGCTTCAATATAGCTCAAAAGTATAAAAGAATAACAAACCCATAATGTGCATAATCTAAACATTTATCTGAAAATTCTACACTTTTATAGCTTTAAAAAGTTGTCCTATCTCTTTAGTTTTATAAAATTAACTGAATGTCAAAAAGTGCATTAATAAGTGTATTCCTTTTGGATACAAATCAGTTAAAGTGCAGATATTTTCATAAGGTTAAATTTACTAAACCAAAATATATAAAAATCTAATAAAGAAATATTAGAGAATGCCATATAAAAAAAAAAAAAAAAAGTATACAAGTTAGACAATATGTAACTATACAAATGGACACGTCCAGAAATAGGATTATTTTTGCCTTGTTATAATAGTCCGGAGTAGGTCCTTATACGGAGGGAATTCTTATGGGATGGTCAATTTCCGTGACACTCAGTTATCCTCAATAGGTCCGCAAATAAAGAGCTACATCATGTAGCGCTATATTCCTCACTTAGGAATTGGCAGATGTATATACAGGCAGAGCAAGCAACGTGGGTAGGCGTGACCTCGACCACAGACTAATACAATTGTCTTGTAAGTGATATGAGGACATAAACACATAATGGAGAGGTATTTTAGTATCAGGTTGACTATGCGATAAAAGTCAGACACCCTTAAAAACATGGAGCCTCACAAGCAAGCACTATATGTTTTATCTTTTGTGCTTCTATCCAATGATCTTATGACTGTTTCAGAAGGAGACTTCATACTTAAATCCCAGAGCAGGGACTGAACAACTCAATGCTGGTTTCTTAGAGGGGACTGTGAGGCTCCATGGTTGTAAGGATGTCTTTGACTTTTAGGAAGTAGATCACCCGATACGAAAATATTACAGTATTGGCATCTCCTCCGTGTGGTTTTTAACCAAATATAATTTACAAGAGACATTCAATCAGTCTATAGTCGAGATCATGCCTTTCCCACATTGCCTGCTCTCCATGTATATAAATTTGCCAGTTCTTAAGCGAGGAATATATCGCTACATGCTGTTGGTCTTGAGCTAGTTGGTAGCTCTTTATTTGTAGACCTACTGAGGATAACGAACGGTCAGGGAAAATTGTCCATCCCATAAGAAGTCCCTCCGTATAAGGACCTACTCTGGACTATTACAGCAAGGCAAAATGTATCATATTTCAGTACTTTTCAATTTTGTATAGTTACATGTTGTCCAACTTGTATACCTTTAATTACCATTAGGCGTAAACGGTTTCTTGTGTCTGCTATGACAACTAAAATTACCTATAAACCATGGGCTTGACAAAGGATTGTCTTGTATTGGTCTTCTCTTCTTATTTGGTTCTGAATGTATAGGGCTGGACTTTGCTCTTTAAAGCCAACTGCCAATTTCCTAAGAAGCTTCTATCTTTACTCTACCATAACCAATAGTTATGGCTAGCACCTAATTTTTGGACTATTACAAAGAGAGCTATGGATTCCCTTTTTCCCGAATTGCAAAATCATCGTATCAGTTCTAAAATTGCAATTGCGTCATAAAGTGTACAATTTGACAAACCATGCTTTTACACAAAAAATGTTGAATCTAAATATAATGAGAATTTTTTTTTTAAGTAGTTCAAATAATACAGTTTTCTTTATATGTAAAATACATACTTCCAAATTAAAACTTTCTAGGTCTCCAACTTCATTAGTATGATTAATGTAAAATTAATAAATGGCCAATAAATTAAACTGATTTCAAGTCTAGTCACTGTCTGCATTATTTTATATGTATGTTCTATTGCATTGACGGTTCAGGAGACACTGTGTCTGCATTACAGTGGGGTTTGTAGAGGATGATCTAAAGGCTTTCAGTTATGTAGTACTCAAACAATGGATAATAGACTGAGACAGCTCAGAAATGACAAAACAGCGGTTGTGCAGCCAAAAGGAAGTAGTGCAAAATAACTTTGAAAACAGATTTAACGCCAACACTCAACAGCCATTAGTCATCTAACACTTCCTCTACAGTTCTAGTGTTTTGGATAATTATTATTTTTTGTTGTTTTTATTGCATAATCAATACATTTCACTATTGGTTTTCATTACACATTAATAATTCTCATAAGTACATAAGAACAGGGTTTATTGACAATTAAGATGCTCAAGGATAAATTGTGAAACGATCATGTGAATATGATCAAAAAGGTATAACTGGTGCCATTCTCTACAAATATGTAAATTGACAATTATACATTCTGCTAGAGAAAACAAGCAGCTTTCATCGATTTAATGCCATATATAACTGATATTTTGATTAAGTATTACTATTCTATTGTACCAGATCTTCCAAGAGAATCCTAATTTGGATACGTTTCAATTGTTCTAGATCCCCCCCAAATCCATTGGAAAGTCCACAAAAAAACTCACATACGATAAGTGAAACCAATGTCAGCCATTTCTGCTAATGTGACAGATCTTCCACATCTCTCTGTGCACATGTAGGTATGGTCGATTAGCTTGCCTAAATCACAACCTTAAGAATTAGAGGAAAGGGTACATTTTTCATGGTCAGGTTTCTGGTAGTTAGTCCTAATGGCAAGTAGTTGAATGATAAGATTTCTTTGTTTCCTATAAATGTAGCTCCATCAGCTAAACTGTATTGGATTCTTGAGAGTGTAATTGTTCATGAATGTTGTAAGGAATGCCGCTGTGATACAAGATCCTATTTACTCACAACACCATCTCTCTTCAACATACTAATTTACGTTATGAAAAGACCCATCTACCCAACTTGGAAAGCAGGTCTTCACAACAGTCTGTAAGTAATCTGACATTGGCAGTCAGCAGTGTTCAAATGTTCATTAAATAAAGGACATATTTCTTTGGATTCTTAAACAATTATCTTAACATAGCAAATCGTCAATTACACACTTTCACAGATTGAATTATTTTATTATTTTACCACCACTGCATGAACCATGATTTGCTGCAACTCATGCTCCCCAAACATGATCAGGCAATTATCGATTACCTACTGAATTGCACCAGTTTGCTTATATTACTCCATAAACAAATAGCATACTTTTTTCATATATATACACATTGTATTAGAAGGCTCATTTTCTACTAACCAAGTTTAAAAGTTCCTAGCTACCACACATACACAGATCGTTCTATGGAAGGTCCGTGCGATGATGTTGTGCAAATGCAGGAGTGTACTTTGTGAAAAGCCAATATGTGCACAAGCAGAGGTGAATGAGTGTCATTTACTGCATGTATTCAATAATATTTCACAAACACGCCCAGTCTGCAACTACCAACAAGCCATCTTATCGCATTAACCCTCCACCTATCATCCCTAATTAATTTGCACAATTTCTATAAAGAACAAAGATGGAGCCAATTATAACTTTAGCACAAAGGGAGCCATATTTTCCCATAATACCATCAGCCAAGCTATACAGAAGCCAGGCTGCTGGGAAGGGGAATAATTAACAAATGTTTGCAAAGTCCATGAAACAATTAGAAAACCCTTTATTTCCATAGAAGCTAATCGGAATTATAGGTAGTCCGGGGGATTACATACTGATCACTTGAGTGACAGTGTTAAAACTCTGCCCCCACTTTATCTAGCAGCGCACATTGGAGAGCTGTGAGTGTAGCAGGGAAATACACACACATTCTGCTCCCGATCTGAAATGCATAACATCCAGGCCTGATGTTTTTGGATGAGATAGCAGTCAAATATATTCTATTTTAAAGAAACGGCTCAAATTTATTTGCCAGTGTTGAATTTTCACTCACTAATGGTGAGATGACAGGTAGAACGTTTGAGGCCTGGTTTTAGTCTCATCAGAGTCTTAGGTCATTTTTTGTAGTTTTCATATTAGAACAGTTGTGTTACAATACATTTCTACAAAATTAAATATGGACATTAAGAAATATGACAATAAAAATACTCAACTCCTGGCTCGGTTTCGGAAGCCTAATGGTGATTGCGGTAATTAAAGTGGCAAGGTTAATTCTGAGGTTTTGAATTTTTTAAACAATATAAGGAGAAACTCATAGATTGCATTGGAATACTAGGCAAGCAAAAAAATAATATAAGATAAAGAAGAGATTATTCTCTCTTATATTTGCAAAAAATTATAGCAAAATACAACAAAGGCAAAGATTTAGTCCCCTCAGCCATCACTTGTACACACAACTGGTGAGAATGGTTATCCTATTTAACAAGAGTGAGAAGATCCTGTGTAGACCCTCATTTTGTACTCTCTATATAAAGATAATGCAGCCCCTGGTGGCTTCATCTGCCAGTTGCTAAAGAATAGATGAGGAGAGGACAAAGAGGGAAGTCTTAATGTAAGCATATATTCACACCTCTCTCTCCTGAGGTCCCACAATGGAAGCAGATTTGCCACCTGGGGGGTTTGTTGCAAAAAACAAAAAGATCTCACAAAGTGACAGTACCACTTTAAAAGGTATACTTAATACAGGAGGTATGTTTCCTATGTAACATTTCTACTTATACCGTACAGCACGAGGACTGGGACAGCAATGTGATCGCATTGCAGCAATCGCATGATAACCACGCTGCTTCCAAAGAGACAAGCACAGACAACAGACAAGAACGCAAGCCATATGGCACAGTCAAAATTAGCAAGCACAGGATGAATCTCTTACTGTTTCAATGCAAAGTGAATACATATTTTGATACACAATATGAAATGAGTGCCATTCTTTAATAAAACATCACAACAATAAATGAATAGAACAGAAATAAGTAACCACACACAAAAAGAGGTTTAGACTCATTTTAACACTACATTATACAAACCACAAAATGTACTTTTAGCATTCAGAATTAAACAAGGTTATTGTTCACAGTAGGATCACAGGGATTTTCTTATTTGTGCCGTCTGTGTGTTTAACTGTAACTGCTGTTTCTCATTAAATGCACCCACACATCATACACGTACGGTAATTATAAAATGCATAAAATATGTGGCTTGCACACTCTGTAGTATAATATATTTGCAACTATTTAAAAATATATATAACATTTCTCATTGTAATTTCTCATTGTATAAATATAACAATCAAGGGTTAAATTTTTTTTAAAGTGTGCAGTATGTTAGAAATTCTCCCAAGCCTCTCTCTAGCTGATGCTCACTAAATGAGTCAGACTATGCAAACTCACTGATCATTATATAAAATAGTGATCAATGGTTATTATTTTTTACTGTATTTCTTTCTTTTTTTTTTTTTTTTAAGGGTAATTGAGGGAATCAGAGACATAGAGGTGTGGTTTTTATACGTAACCCAAACCTCTATCACATGGAGGACCATTGGAGTGCTTGTGAATCACAGAATAATGCAGGGGGGACTTCTCAGATATACAATGCACTTACACTTAAAAAATGGGAGGTTCAGAACTCGCTGAGAAATTTCAGCAAATTCCTGGTTCTTGAATAAGCTGCAGATTTTGCAGCAAACAAGGGCTAAGTGTCTTTTTTTTTTTACTTTAATTCATTTTAAAAATGTTGTATTTTCATGCATGTATCCCCCTTGTATATAAAATGGGTAATACATCATTCCAGTATGAACTACTCCTGTAACTATCTTGTCCATGGATATATTAGCACGATTTATGATATACTCCAGTTATTTTTTTGTTATTCTGGGGAGAGTGGGAAGGGGGTTTAAGGATCAAAATTCAGTTTGAGCTTTCATCTTTATTTTCTTAAATTTTACAAAGGTGCCAACATGCAAAAGCTTTTTTTTTTCCTGACAGTAGGAATCACGTTTTTCATTGGTCTGATTTGGAAATCATTGTATTCTAGCCCAAACAACCTATGTAAACCTCGATCAATATTTACTTTGCGGTACAGAAAACTATATTGTCAACATATCCCCTTGCTTCAAGAGAATGGACTGAAGAAAGTAATGTTTCACCTTTACCATGGAGATGCAACTGATATGTTAAGAGACGAGCGTGCTCATGGGAATATAACACATTGCTGAGTTCAGATCTCAGATTATCGACAATACCAACTTGCCAACTTCCTACAAATCTGTTTTGCTTCTATTAACTTGATCCAAGTCTTATGAATCATGTGTCTTATTTGACACGGTGGAGGTTATTTTTCATCACACTATCCAAAAAACAAAACTTCCCCTTGCTTCCATACCAGGCAGATAAGGTTTGTTGACATAGTTAGATTTAACTCAGATAGTTACTTAAAACTAGAATTGATCATGTGCTTAAACTAACAAACCTTTAGAAAAATAAGGAAGCAATAGCTTCTACAACGTCTTCACTACAAACACGACACACTTAGAACCGTATATACTCGTGCATAAGTTGAGATATTTGTCCTAAACTTCATTTTAAAAACGCAGAGTTGACTTATCCACGGGTCAGTGCTAGTTTCGATAGAATTATGTATGGCGTTAGGGAGTCGAATGCAGGGCAATGTCGACTCCCGAACGCCGTTCTCTTAGCTTTTCGGGAAGTCGAACGGGCAGGGGTACAAATTTCAGCGGGGTTCGCAGGCTTGGGCAGCTGATTCAGAGATCCATGCTGTCGACGACCATGTACCGCTGCCTGGGTTTGGGAAACAACACATGCATTCGTATATACAAATGGTGGCCACCCAGGGAATGCCGGTTTGTGGTTAAGAACCAGAGGTGGTCGGTGATTACGAGATGTTAACAAGGGGGACCACACAGAGTTTGTCTGTTAACCATACAGAAGCGAACAATTCCATTTGAATAATGTACCCTCGACTTATAGCATATTTCACAATTGTTGGTCAAAAAAGTGCACTCGACTTATACACAAGATCGACTTATAGAGGAGTATATACGGTAGTTCATGTAACTATAGAAGAATGTCTGTTCTAAAATCAGAACAAAGTGCCCATTTCAGAAAGGAGGGTTTCTCCAACTCTTTTCATTTATGACAGAATAATGCCCTATTGGCAATACTCTATCAGCCCCCAGAGAAAAACACTGAAATGGTGTTTTAAAATAACGTTAACTTACTCTAATCCAGTGAGAGAAACCTTTGAGTGGACCATTTTACCAGCCCAGGGAGCATGTGCACACTCTGACCTGGCAAATGGAGGGGTGAAAGGGAGGGAGGGATTAAAAAAAAAATTGTTACCTTAAGTGTGGGAGGGAGAGGGAACAAGAGTTTCCTGCAAGGGAAAAGAAGTTATATCTATCGGCAACATGCAGTGTGCCCTTGAGAGAGACGTAAAATATGTACAGAACTGAAATTAGGCAGCCTGGAACAGAGTTCTGATCTGTCAATATCAAGTGTGTCAGGGGTGCAACTAGCCCTCGTCCTCACAAGTGCAAATAACTCTGGATGAGCAGTGTTTCAAACACTGGAAATCCAGATTCCTAAACTTAACTTTCCCCTAAATTTAATGGAACTACGACCGCTTCAAAAAGCAGATGTGGTCATGGTGGTTTAAAATCCAACCACTAAACCGTGAGAAAGGAAAATATAGCCAGCTCCAAAAACAATAGTGCAACATTGTACAGCTTTGCTTGATTATTTGAGGGGTAACTAATGCATGAATGCCACGATCCGTGTGAGGCATGGGCTAAAGCAAGCATTTCAAACTCAAAGTCTAGCATGGGCCACATAAACAAGGCTTAAGTTTATGTGGGCCACAAAAAACGCAAGTTTTCCTAGAAACGTAGGTTTATTTTGAAAACTACAGTAGGAAAAAAACCTCCAGCATCCCCCTCTACTAAACCACAGCACCCCCTCTTCTAAATAGCAGACCCCCCCCCAACTACTCCCCATATACGAAATCCCAGTCCTCCCCCTCTACTAAATCCCAGCATCCCCCCTCTAGCCAACAAGCAGACTCCACTCACATTGCTGCTGCCAGTATGCGACTCCGCCTCTGGTATACCCCAAATGGTGCCATCCGCACCCGGTGCCAAATATGATCCTCCAGCTACTTCTTGAAACCCTGTGAAGTTTGAGCATGTCGATGTCACGTTGGAATGTGACGTGGCGTTGTGTGCCTCTATGCACCTCCAGGTACTCCACTGTCCAGTCGCAGCCAATGCAACACTGACCAACACACACACACACTCACTGACAGACACACTCATTGAAAGACATACACTCACTGACACACACACAGACACACTGACAGATTAATATGCTTCCCCCTCCCCCAAATTAATATATCCCCCACTCTGATACACTGCCCCCACCTCCATCCACTCGAATACACTGCACCCTCCCCCAATCTAATACACTGCTCCTTAATCTAATACATTGCCCTCACTCCCACCACTAATTTAATACACCGCCTCCTCCCACATTTAATGCACTGCCCTCCCTCCCCAAAATTAATACACTGCACACTCCCTCCCCAATTTAACACACTACACAGGAAGGTCCCCCAAGCCCTACTTCCCCCCCTATAGACTGTAAGCTCGTTTGAGCAGGGTCCTCTTCAACCTATCTTTCCTGTAAGTTTTCTTGCAATTGTCCAATTTAGGGAAGGGGAGTGGCTGGCCTACTATGCAGACATACATGCTGTGCACTGTAATGCCGCAGAGCCGGCATGGCCTAATGCTTACCGGTCTTTCAGCCGTCAAAGCACGTGATTGGCAGTGGCAGGACACAGCCCAAAGTATCCCTAGGGCAGGTGTGTCGCAAATATATTCATTGTGGGCCGCAAGTTTGACATGCTTGGTGTAGAGGCATCACGAAGAACAGGCATCTTGAAATATATACATGTTGGGAACCAGCGTTTAAGCTGCCAATAGCATATCACTGGCAGTCTTACCATCTTCTTACTTGAGTTAAAATACTTTATTTCTATGGTAGTAAGTCAACAGTATTGATTTTGTGTTCAGTATAAATTTTGAGGTATGATTTACATTTCACTGAAACTTTAATTTTGAATGTAATTGGAAATAGCCTTTGCCAGGATTTGATCTTTGGGCATAAAGAGCACTCTACAGCCTGATACAAAATTCTATTTTGTCCTATCCTATATTCTTGCACCACTATCAACAGCACACAGTGGGTTAATGTTTAAACTGCTTATTTAATTTTCCTAAATACATCATAGATTCCAATTTATCTAGAAATGCACTGTGCTGCAATTAAATTCTTTAAAAAAAAAAAAAATCTTCAAAAGTGTCATCTGGATGTTGCACATTAAAGGAGATTCGGAATGTCAAATGATAAACAGAAATCCATGGAGTGAAAAGATGGAATGCTTTTCGAAGCAGTCACTGGAATTTGCTGTCTAATCTTGCAGATATTTTAAAAAACAAAATAAAAAATATGCATTTTTTTCCTCCCCCTCTATCATATAAAGCATGTCTAACTTAATTAAGGTAATTGCTACATTTACAGCTCACCACAAATAAGGGTTTTAATTATGTTTGTGTCGATCTCGACGAAAGGTAATTCTTGAATACCTGTGAATTAAATTTAGGGCAAAGTCACGTTAAGTTTAGAAAACAATTTATTTTGTGCCACTGCTGAACACTTCAGTAATGGGATAATGTAATCGCTGGTGAATTTAGAAAGCCTAAATTCACTTGTAGCACATGGGAGGTACTGAAGACAAATGAAGATTCTATTTATTTAGCCGTAATTTCATCGCAAGACTGCATGAAAGATGCAGGTAGTCAAGCTGCAACTGCACTAGGTGGGGGCATAAAAAAAGGATTTTATGATAATATAAACCTAGATCATGCCACATTTAATGATGATAATGATATGTACTGTGTTGTGTTTTGGGGGAGGGGGAGAGAATGGCTGTTTTCTTTAACAACAGTAGGAAAAGAGAGAGGGAAATAAAAAAGACAAAGCCCCTAAACAGCTGTAGTTTGGCAATCAGCCACTATTCTGAATTAAAACTCTTGTTTCACTCATATTAGTGACATTGCTCTTTGGACACAGAGCTAATTATACAGGGTGGTCTGAGAATAATGTGAACATCTCAGATATCGCTTAAAGTGAACCTGTCAATAAAGGCATTATATAATAAAGGGACACTATAATCACCAGAACCATTACAGCTTAATGCAGTGGTTCTGGCGTCGATAGCCTGTCTCTGTAGCCATAGAACTTGCGGAGACAAGGCAGTGATTACATTGCTGGCTAGTTACACCTATAGTGGCAGGCACTTAAACGGCCACCAGAGGTGCTTCCCGTGTCAGTGCTGCAATGTGCATCTCTATGGGGAACGTTCAGTGCATACATGCACAAGGAGATGCTGATAGGCTCAGAGTGGTGTTTTGCCGTGCATGCGTAATAGCGGCCCAATGCTTTCCTATGGGAATCATCAAAATTGATGATCCCGGCGGGGCCAATCAAAGTGAGGCTAGCACGGCGTGGAAGAAAAGGATAGCAAAAGCACCTTTAATCTCCAGAGATTGGAGGACCAGGACCTAATGCTGCATTCAAGCACTATAGTGTCAGGAATACACGTTTATATTCCTGACAGTATAGTGTTTCTTTAACAAAGCATAAGCAAATTAATCTATATATGGAGTTTTTATTTAACCAATCAATCAAATATCAAAGATATTTATAATAAACACCTGTATACCTTACATTATAGGTGTAAAAACACAGTTTAGGTACCCCACCCTATGAAAAAGGTATTTTACTTACCTTTCCCTACGCCATGCCAGTCTCGCCTAGGCTGGTCCCGCCCACGCTCCACTTTCTAGCCTGAGATCATCAATGTTGATGATCTCAGCCAATCCAATGCTTTCCCATATCTAAGCATTGGCAGGTAATAACGCAAAATGCCACCCTGCGCCAATCAGCATCTCCTCATAGAGATGCATTTAAACACTCAATATCTATGAGTGTTTTTTCAGATACAACCAAATATACGCTACAACAACATAGTTTGCAAGGTCTTATTTAACGCATTCAAATCATTTTACAATTATTTTTACATGTCATATTCCACACACATTTAACTGTCTTGTACTATATATAATTGCATGCCTTTAAATCTTTTACTCTTTCATTCCACAACAAAAAGTCATCCATATCATATTTGACTTTGCTGCTGTGAATACATTTATTCAGCTACATCTCTGATGATACATTATGTTCATGAGTCAGGCCCCACACCTCTAGAACCGTTAACATCTGTTTAAACTGGACCTGTCATGTCGGAGTTTTTCATAAAGATAAGAATCTCTATGAAAAAAAAAAACACCTAGATGTTAACAAGGAATTTTATTGAAATTCCAAAGTAAATCAAAGATATATATCAGAGACAGTGTCCAAAGAAGAGGTTGCAAGGCAAAATCTTACCTTTTCTCCGCTACTTCAGGAACAATCATTGACGGGAAATATATTATTCCATATAATGTACAACTGGTGTCTATTGCATCTGTAGATACGTAAGAATATCTTTGGAAGATTTGTAGAATTTGTTTTGGTACTATCACACAAGAATACAAGCGTTGGACGGTTTCTAACAACTTAATTTACGTTACAATTTTTTTCAAACCCAATTGCTGCTTTCCTCCAAAAATGTCACAGGTCATGATTAAAGCAGATCTGTCACTTTTCACCATTCCATAAAGATTCCTTATGAAATACTGATTAAGACTGCATTGGTATTTCATTGAAGTTCCAGCACAATCCAAAGATACCATAAGACAAAATTAGGGACTACTTTCTCTAATGGTGAAGCCTGAGGTTGAGAAAAGTCGACGAAAGGCAGAGCTCCACTGCCCCAATGGGATTCAGGCTCAAATTTATGGAGGATCCCACTGTTTAGTGGGTTCCTCCATAGACCTCAATGTTGTACTCTCGTGCATGCATGAAAATACAACACTGGCATGGCTCCAGGCACCTAAAGTGCCAGATCGAACAGGGCAGCAGCAATGGGCAGCAGCAATGGACAGCCTGTAAAACTCGCCTCTCTTGCATACCACAGCCTTCGGAACCACATCAGATCTGTCAGCTTTGGGGTTTAAAATATAGAAAATAATCATAAACAATAATGGTAATGTACCTTTTAGTTAGTTAAAGGAATACATCAAACACCACAACCACTACAGCCACTCCAGTAATCACACCATTTTAGAGCGGTTTGACTTTTTACTTGCGGTATTGAGCACTGTTCCCTGCCTCCACTGCAGCCAGAAGCTCTGATTGGCTAAGAGTGATCAGCTGACGTACTGCAAGGCTTAGCTGAGGAGTGCCAACATAAGCTCCCAGCTCAGTTTAGTGGTTATAGTGCTTGGTATATTCCTAGTTTAATTGATACAGGTCATTTTATTTTGCATAGATATTAAATTGATAGTTCACATGCCATATGTACTCAGAATTTTTACTGGGAAGAATATATATATTATATACATACACACACACACACAGTGGGACCTCAGTTTACGAATTTAATGCGTTCTCCAGGACGTTTCTTATTGCAACATATTTGTAAACCGAAACACGGTGATGCATAGGAATGCATTGAAAATCAATGAATCTGTTTGGGAAGTAAAAAAAAAGCCAAAATGAGCTGGCATGGAAACCAACCCACAATGTAGAACACACCGTAAACGGCATGCAAACGGCGAAGCGAAGCTCCCTACTTTTCCACAGCTTGAGAAATGCACAAAAAAATCCCTAAACAACTGCAAACAATTTCCAGAATGGCTCCAAAACCTCCACACTCAACGCCATGTGCTACCCACAGGCTCCAGGATGCAGGGGGCGGTGCTATAAACCTCCCAGGTGCAATGCATCCTGGGGAAACTTGCTTTGTATTGCGAAAATAATTTGTAAACTGAGACATTATTTTCAATGGATTTTCATTTCTAAACCAAAAAATATGTTAACCTAGGTGTTTGTAAACCGAGGTCCCAATATATATATATATATATATATATATATATATATATATAGTTTATAACCGTTTCTGACTCATAAAGACCAACTTAAAAAACATATTCTGTAGTTATTTTATATGCCCACAATATTTAAATGAAACTGCAGACGCTTGTTAAAAGAGCATCCGCTTGGGGGCGGGGCCTGACCGCCGAGCTGAGCTGCAATTCTGGACACTGCCTGGATCTGAGTGGCCTACCCGCAACCCCAGCGGTTCTGCAGATCAGGCGTCAGCTGACTTCGGCTACACAGAGGACTATAGCCAAGATACTTTGCCCGAGTACTGGGGAAGGCTCTGGCAATACAACATGAACACTCATTCTGTTTACTTTACTTTTCGTTGACCGGTTGTCTCCTTTTTATTTCCGTCTGTTTTCATAAATGCCTGTATCACACCCATGCTGCTTAAAATGTAAAACAAATCTCGGGTACAGACCCATTGGGGATTAACCCCATTACAACATACTTCACAGCAGCCTCACTTACCTGCACTTTCTCTTAGACCAAATCCTGATACTGCCACTGCTTAAAAGGTCAAGCACTGTGCCTTACTAATCCTCATAAACTATGCTGCTGTAAATTATAGTCTAACCCATTCTTAATATAAAAATGAGTGCAGTCACTGTGGTGAATTTTGTTGTCTATATTAAGCTTAACTGTTAACAAGCAATATTTACTAGGTCTGTTTTACTTCATTTGCATGTACCATTGCATCTCCATAACTAGGTGACTAGTTTGTCCTACAGGTCTAACTAACGCCCCTGGAACATATACCGCCTTACTGTTATGCATACCTAGATACCCATCCTTACAATGTGCAGTCTCATCAACATGCCGCTCAATGGTTGTTTTCCAATATACTATATATAATCTTGAACCCGCCTGTACTGTTAGGGCATTGTGGGACCTGCTAAGCTAAGCTTTTACCATGCACTACTTAAATTCCTATCTTTATGCTTAACCTTGATTAACATCTTCTTAACTATAAAATAGTGCACGTAGTCTCGAATACCTCATTGTTATAAGTGATGGTTGGGGTACCTCATGCGCGTTGTTATATTTCTATGCACAGCAAAAAAAATTAAAAAAGAGCATCCGCTTATTGAAAACAGACAATTAACCCATGCTCGAGCACCTATATCTTTAGGCCATACTCTTGTTCAGAATAAATAAGCAAAACAATGAAATATCAGCATTCTGTCTTCTTTCTATTTTCAATCCAACTTCGTGAATTACTTTGTTTCTGCATGCCGAAGAACACTTCTCTTTGAAAAAGATATATCTCTTTACGTCTGTCACTGTTTAGCTATCTTTATAGATCAAAAATATGCACAATCCATGGTTTGAATCTGTATTTAATGAACTTCATATACAAAGGAAAATCGTTGCTGGCTATTTGAATCTGATAGTCCTAAAAAAGTAACTGCAAATAACCATGGCTACTATCAGCTGTCAAAAAAAAAAGCTTATTAAAGTAAAGCATGCATTTTCAATGCACGATGTTCAATTTATCATAGCAGTGACAGATACGACAACAGCTCTGCAGTTAGGAAAAATAAAAATATGTCTTAAATTTTTTTTTTTTTTTTATTATATATCTATATATACACAAAAATGCATATATTTAGACACTAATATGTTAGACACACAAACTCACATCTTACATTAACCCTTGTAATACCATAACACTAGCCCTAGCCTAACTGCGGCCCTTACACACTAATCCTTGCCTAACAATATTATTTAGAATATAATATATTATAATGGTGAGGTGTGTATTGGAGGAGAAGAACACCAGTGTTGGGTTATGGATAAATTTATAACCCAACTCAACCTTTGGTCTTGTGGTTTATTATGTCTCCAGAACCCATCAATAGAATTATGGTCCCATAAAACATGGGTCATCAGTATACAAGTTATTATTATTATGCTAACTTTCACACGAAAAACAAGCAGCAAAGGACAGTTAAAGTTAAGATGCTTCTTATTCATCATCACACAATATAAAACTATAGCTAACTTTTCATGTATGTGCTCCTATATCAAAGAAAAAACGTTACATATAACTTGATACTATAATAGCTGTTTATATATATATATATATATATATATATATATATATATAATTAGGAGAGAGAGAAAAAAAGGAAACAAAGTTGATAGTAGGAAAGAGGGATAGGGAAGGAGTGGAGAAGTATGTGCCTCCAATAATTGCACAGCAGGAAGTAGGCCAACAATACCTTTGTCTCCTTCTACTGTTGCAGTAGACTAGAGTAGAAAAGTAAGGGGTTCGATACCAATGTTTAAAGAATTTCTAAGCCATTTCTTGGGCCTTTGCCGAAGGTAAGCATTTGTGTGCCAGCTTCATCATTTTATATCACTCAGTATCCAGGTCACAAGATGGCCTCCCACTTAGTAGTGAAAGGAGACAGAATAAAATATGTACTTGTAGCAGAGCTTCCTCTACCCCGGCTGGGTACCTTCGCCAAGGACAGCTTTCTTAGCTGGAACATGGGAAAACCTCAGCGCTTCTGCCCAAGTCGCCTTGGCTTGACTGGGTCCTCTTGGAGCCTCTCCGTCCTGGAACAGGATAGGGGACTAGCTCTATTCCCTCCCAGGGACTGGACATCACACAGTCCTGGGAGCTCTAGTCCTTACAAGGATTTTCCCTGCTGAATCCCCCACGAGCTGGAACAAGGTGCCAAGCAGTGATCATAGCCCTTCCCCTCCCAGTAACTAAACGACACATAGTTCTGGGAGTACAACTGGTTTAATGCATCCAAACACAGCCTTTTTATACACAGACCCCAACAGGGGGTCTCCATTGTCTTCACCACAAGCCCCTCCCAGGAATCTCTGGGTCTGGGAGATAACTGCGTTAAAGACCGGTAAGCTAATTATCTCCCAGGAAGAGAGGAAAACAAACATAAAAAACCCCAAAAACATAATAAAAACATAACATAGCCCCACAAATAAGACATCCCCAAATAGCCCTTATCTGAGCGCTTAAGTTCTCCAAATAGCGTTCAGATCCATGCAGTGTAGGGGAAACTGTTGACTGGCCGCACACGTGGTCCTATGCCCAAAATAGTTTCATGGCATTTGGTGCTTTTGCCGGTCAACTTTCGGGAGTTCCTGTGGCCGCAATACGGGGTGCTCCACTTGGCTCTTAGGTAGCGTTTGTTCCCCTTAGTCTCAGACACCTTCCCTCCAAAAAGTGCCCTCCTGGTGGATTTCAAAGTGGTTTAAAACCGCAAACCAAATTGTCTGGGAACCACACGGTCACCTCATGCCGAAAACAGTTCCATAACATTAGCAGCTAAGTCCCGCTGAGGTGAACGGGAACCCACGAAGTCCTCATGCCGAATTTAGTTCCATAGCGGTCGTGGCTAAGTACAGCTGGAACTGTTCGTGGGCTTGGTTCATGCGAACTGCCGCCAGAAAGCCAGTGTTTGGTTTCATTTGCATGAAGGGAAAGTGCCAAACCGGGGGCACCCATGGAAAGCTGTTAATGGCGGCTGGGCAGAGTAACTCCCAAACCTGGACCATAGTCGGTGGGCAGGAGTTCGGCTTCTACACTCCTCCAGGAATCCGTGGCAAACGTACGTGGGAAGGAGCGTTTGTCACGACAGAGTATTACTATTTTGAAGAGGAGAGAGATACCTTGGGGGAGATACCGGTCCCTCACAAACGTCAACTAATTCTGTCAAAGAAATCTGGTCATGGCAAATCTGACTCTGCTAGAACTAGCATTTAGGATCAGTGAGATTGTGGATCTCTGATTATCAGTTTAGCATTTTAAATCCAGTTTATAATAATCATCTTGCAATTGTTTATAGAAAACTTTAAAGGACCACTCCACACTGGTAAAGCACTTCAGTGGGGAGTATCCCATTTCTATGAGAAATCGAAACTTTTATAATAAATTAATGAAACACCACCCTAGTTGTCAATAAGACAGTCAAGGAGGTTTCTTCCTGCATCCATTAGTTCCCCGTAACTAAAGGAAGTGGCAAGCATGCACTACTTGAGCACACCTGCCTCCCCCCTGCATACTTCCTTCTCAGACCTCAGATCAGAATACTATTAAGTGCACACACACGGCATGTGCACACACGCACATGGCATGCGCACGCTAATTGACAAAGGGTGAGCTTCAGAGGTTTTTTTCATTGAAAAGCAATTTTTCTGACAAGCTATTCCCTACAAAGAGATTGTTGGTCTCTTCCGAAGAAAAAGGGAAGACTGGCAAAGATTGCAATTTACGGTTTTGTAAGCTCTTCTAAGATATACACCCTATGAAAACCATGCATAAAAAATGCGTGCATGTATTCATTGGCGGTATATATACACTAAATAGTGATTTCTGCTTTTTTGCCCATTTGGGTGGTGGAGTGTCCCTTTACACAAAGGTGCATCAATATATATAGTACCATCAACTGTTCCTATATAGATTTCATTGTTTGACCTTCAGCTTTGTTTTCCAAAGTTTGTAACATTAAATGGTTTCTTCCGGTGCTACTGTTCAAGCTGCAACCAATCCCTGCTAAGTAAGATGTGGCCTGAGCCCTTAGCTAACTCATGAATCACTAATAAACTGGCTATTGAGATAGAATATTCACTTACGTTTGCAAGGACCTTAGCACATATCCTGCTTTCCTGCTTTACTCTCCAACTATAGCCCGATTTTCATCTGAACTCTCAAACACATTGCACTAAGCTGCACAGTTACAGCATAATTACCCATTTATTTCTGGGCTTGAGATTGCTATCCATCTAAGCTGAATCCATATGTTTTCTGTCCTGCGAATGCAATACCTGTATAGACAATATTCCTAGTAATTCTCTGGTTTTCAGTTTTAGCTGAAATCACCATTACCTTGTGCAATATCTTAGATTTATTTGTATTACTTGGTATTCAGAATCTCAATGTGTTTGGCCGTTTCCAGACGCTAAAGCTGTACAGGGGAAGATTCCTCTAATAAATTTCATAGATTTAATATAAAATGAACTCTCCTTGAGGCAGAAGCAACAATGTATCTAAAATTAACAACCATGGCGGGAATACTATTCATGTTACTAGAGATATATTACCTGCTTTCTGCAAATTTTATTCTGACCTTTACAACCTGCCTGGTCACCCTCCAGAGTCAGGCTACTGCCTTCCATTAGGGCTTACTTAGATAAATGTCACCACTACCTTGTCCTACTCTGACACTAGGACCTTCGATACACCCATGCTCATGATGAATTTACCAAAGCAATCCATCTCATGCCGTCTGGGAAAGCCAATGGCCCCTATGTGTATATCTTGAGATACTATAAGATCTGTGCCCTTCTCCTTAGTAATATTTCTTTGGCCCCAATCAACTCACTTATGCAGTCATTCTCTCTACAGATTTTCATGTTGGAAGCATACGAGGTCTGTCCGGAAAGTATCCAGCCATGTAATATGAAAAATATAGAAATTTATTGAAGAAGATACACAAAACATTGTACATAGGACAATGATGCCTAAGTCCCCTTCAAGTAGGCACCTTGAAACCTCCCAGTTCTCCCAGTATCTCCTCCACTGTTGAAAACAGTATTTAAAATGCTTTGTGGTAATAGCCATCAGCTATTTACCAGAATGTCATTGACGGTCTCAAATATCTTCCCTTTCAAAGCTGATTTTTGATTTGGGAAAATCCAGAAGTCGCAGGACGCCAAATCTTTCAACAGATTCTCGACTATCTTTGAAGTGTTTGTGCCACCCATTTATTTGCGCTGCACTCGTTGTATCGTTTCTGAAAGCCTTTTGAAACATCCAAATAGTTTTTTCGCAGAGGAATGTTCAAGCTTAACACAAAATTTTATGCAGATTTGTTCACAACAGCCACACAGTATACAAGCTTACTTAACGTCATCTAGCACCTCCTCCCCCCCCAAACAAGTACAGTGAAGTTCACACATTCCAGTACACTTCCCTTGGTTGACAGGTTACATTGATGTTGCAAACCGTTCTCGTTATATTATCAATGACTGGACTTTTTCCAGAAATACTTTGCTTACCAATTATTCTGAAGCCTGACATGATCCCGAGCAGTGAAGTAGCTATAGTGAAGTAGCTAAAGGCCCATATTTCTCCTAAATATTGATCTCATATTGTTCAAGCTGGCTCCGTCCCACACTTAAACAACCTTAAAGTAATCAACCTGGCTCACTGAGTCAAAAAGCATTGCATCCATTCAATCTTTTTTTGGTGAATAAATCCTTGGCTCACGTATACTAAACAATAAACAATAGAGACTGTCATGCTAAATTCAGGGCAGGGCAAAATAAAAAGTAAATTATTTATCCACAAAGCACTTATTTTGGACTACATTTTACAAGTTTGTTATCAAATCACTGTAACGTCTTCAGGAGCTGAACAGAATGCTGTAGATCAAGGTGGTGGCACCTGCAAGGGATATGTTCAGGTAAATATAACTCAACATCACCTGATCCCCCCAGCCACTGGACATCTGGCAGAGCAGTCACAGTCGGAGGCCACATTAATAAACCAATCAGGATTGTCCTGCTGAATACAAGACAGTTATGTTGTTGGCTCCAGAGGTTTACATCTGTATTTCACATGCTATTTGGCTAGCGTAAACAAAATATAGATCACAAACATCTGCAGGTCTCAAGGTCACTAGTACAGGATCCTTCCAAAAGTGGAAGGTATGCTAATGTTGCTTCTTTCACATGGCTAAATATGCAGAGATTCAGTATGGAACTACTCGAAATGTCAAGACATATCTGGTAAGCATCTTCCATGGCATACAGATTTAGAGGATGAAAGTGAAGACAATGTTAGCATATCCATTATTAACCAACTCATCCTCTTAATTCAAATATTTTATATTCCAGAAACCTACACCACAGCCAGTGGCCCCATAAAATACTGAGATTTTATTAGACTGCCAGAGCTATCCTTGCAGAAAGCAGCGAAAAAGTAATTTGGGTGACATTTTGAACACATGTGAATAATTTACTGGAAAGGTTCTCTATATTAATTGGAAAAATGCAACTGGTCATTATTTCAGGGAAATGTTACAGCATTTGCTTTATGTTACACTGGGGCATTTAGACATCTGCGAAACAGACTGGGTGACACACAAAAAGAAAAATCCATGGTACCTAATACACAAGGTATTTTAAAGGGGCATTGTACATACGATAACCACTTGAGCTCATTGTACGAAAAATCTTAGGGTGCTCTACTGTTTTTCTTTTCAACCATTTGGTCAGTTTTTTTTTTTTTAAATAATGTGGCTTCTCTGTACACTGACTTACTATCAGATGATGAAGAAGTAAACTTTCATGTTATCAATCCAATCTTGCAATTATCGCCGGTAAGTGCTTACTCACTGTATGCTATTTCTTTCTAGCATTGCATGAATAATGAGGGAGTTAATTTCAGAATTAGCCAAGCCAAAGGAACAGGTCTGGGTCTTAGTGCCAGGAGAGCTAATTTTTTGGCCAGACCGCATTATAAGTATTACAAAACAAAAACAAGAGGATGGTACTCAAAACTTCTGGGCACCATAAAAACATCAATGCTCAATTTGCACTGCTGTGCTTTTACACAAGTGAAGAATTCATATTCACATTGTTGGCACCACTTACAACACTCATAAGTATGTGTACCCGTACCTCACTCACAGTGTATGAAGAGTCCCACATACAAAGTACAGTAAAAGTTTACTATTAATGCATATTTCCACTCCGTTATGTTATTATTTATAAAGCCCCAACAAATTCCGCAGCGTTATACAATGTTTCAGGGCTGACGTCACAAAGAGCTATTTGGTAAATAGAAAAATTACATGTTTGCGATGAACAAAGCAAAAAAAAAAAAAACACACACAAAGTCAATGTTTCATTCAGGGCTCTATGCAGAAAACAGATAGATGTGTAGTTGTGAGCTATCTATAGGCAGAGGATGTAGGAAAGGGTTATAAAATAAAATGCAATTTTAAGAATAACTATTGTTTGTTAAACAGTACATAAGTGGTATTTGTTCCAATGAATTTCTGATCCGGAACCAATAATATGTAGAGGTACATTATTACTATGAAGCTAAGGGAGGTGTCCATTGTAAATTTTTGTAATCTTTTGTAGTAGATAAAGCTCATATCCAGCCATTAACAACTACAGGATTTGCAGCCACAACTAGGGTCAAAATCTAAGAAATCTAAATAGCCTCACACTCCATACAAGCATCTAGTCAGTTGCTCTACCATGAGATGTTCCTTCCTTGTCCTATAAAAGCAGACGTGTACCCATGCACTGGACATTGATTAATATTGTGAATTATCATGTCTTAGAAGAAAATAAATGAAAATATGTTTGACAATACATCTTTGGTGCTAGCCTTAAAAATAGACTTCGTATGGATTTTGTCCCGTGCATGTCTCAGCTAAAAGAAGGCTTCAGGTTGAAATGAACTCAGACTAAGCTAAATAAGGTAAGGAGCATTGGGGAATAAAAGGCTAATGGGTCTCCCACGAGTCTTTCACGACTGAAGACCATTAGGCCTAAAAGTTGACTGATGGAATAAAAACTTGATAAAGAGACCACAGACAGCTCATTTTATAAAAACGATCTCAACAAGAATAGCAAGTAATATAGACAAGTAGAGCCATTATGTGTTTTCATTTAAATAGTTAGAGATAGCTAGACACAGAACATGGTTAAATGTTCAGATATTAAAAATGTATGCTTTTTATAAAGAGAGATACAATAAATAAACAATGCTGCAAAATCTATCTTTAGAATTAATGTATGGTTAAGGATCTTGATACGGTCAATACAGTCAGATCTACAGAGCAGCTCCATCTGGGCTAATAACCAAGCCACAACAATTGCAAAAAAATAGCACTACAGCTGTATGTAGACTTGGTTTCCCAAAGTTGAACCAAATGTTCAGATAGCTCAGCATCACAGGAATTATACTATATTTTGGAGTTCCATAGATGAGTTATGAATGGCTTTGGAAATATTTTGAAGAAGGACGCAGGTCTCTGTGCTGGGCAATGTCTAAGCGGAGGAAAAGTGAAGAAAAAATGTTGGTTGGCGTTTTGAAGAGTGATTTTGGAGAGTGCTCAGCACTTACAAAACAGGCAACTGTAGGTCATAGCTAAACATTTTTAACAAGGTGGAACTTTAATTTAAAGAATAAATCATTACCTGAACAGCAAGACAAGATGCATTGTCAGACAGCAAAACTTGTTCACCTGAGGAGAAAAATATAAAAATCTGAATGTCTGTCCATCAAAAGGAACTTTGTTCTTTGTTGTATGAACACAGTATTATTATCATCATTTATTTAGTGCCATCATTTTCTGCAGTGCTTAAAGCGGTTTTGTCACACACCCCGTTTATGAAATGTTTATTGTCTTTTGGAATTTCACTGAAATTCTAACGCAGTCAAAATATATATTAAAACAACATAGGGACTCCTTTGTCTTATGTATATTCCTTACGCTTGACAAAAGACAGAGCTACCGCTATAACATTTTGTAATTCACCCACAGGGGAAAGGGCATTTTCTATGGAGGATACCGCATTCTCACTGGATCCTCCACAGACCTAGTGTTGTACTCTCACTGGTACAACAGTGAGGACCGACCGGATGAGGATAGAGGCAGCTGCTAACAGGTCCAGGTATGTAATCAGCTTACAATATTGGCTTTTTGGGAGATTTCCCACAATATTTCACTCACAGGGCTCTACAAAGTATGTGTCTCATTCTCAAAGGGAGGACATCTAGATATGAAAGCCAAAAGATATCAGGATTCTTACATTTTGGTAAAAGACCCTGCATCAAATGTGACTTAGCAGACATAAGGGAAGATTATACAAAATCTTAAAGGAACACTATAGTCACCTAAATTACTTCAGCTAAATAAAGCAGTTTTAGTGTATAGATCATTCCCCTGCAATGTCACTGCTCAATACACTGTCATTTTAGGAGTTAAATCACTTTGTTTCTGGTTATGCAGTCCTAGCCACACCTCCCCTGGCTATGATTGACAGAGCCTGCATGAAAAAAAAAAACTGGTTTCACTTTCAAACAGATGTAATTTACCTTAAACAATTGTATCTCAATTTCTAAATTGAACTTTAATCACATACAGGAGGCTCTTGCAGGGTCTAGCAAGCTATTAACATAGCAGGGGATAAGAAAATCTTAATTAAACAGAACTTGCAATAAAGAAAACCTAAATAGGGCTCTCTTTACAGGAAGTGTTCATGGAAGGCTGTGCAAGTCACATGCAGGGAGGTGTGACTAGGGTTCATAAACAAAGGGATTTATCTCCTAAACGGCAGAGGATTGAGCAGTGAGGCTGCAGGGGCATGTTCTATACACCAAAACTGCTTCATTAAGCTAAAGTTGTTCAGGTGACTAGTGTCCCTTTAACTCAACTCTGATGCTCCTCCTATATTACTGCCCAATTCGAAACACTGGAAAGCTATACAATCTCAGCTCAATGCCCCCTCAGAAGCCCCTGATTGGACTGAAAGTCTGTGCTGGGGAAAAAGGGGAGGGCTTGAAAGGCTGCAGTCAAGAGTCCTGCATAATGCATGTTATTTTTAAATATAGCCCCCAATGATAAAAATTCAGAAATTAATGCATGCATGTTTTAATTTGGGGCTTATCTACTAAAATTTGTGTAGGGGGTATTGTTTTTGTTTTTTTTATTGTTTTTGGTTTTTTGTTTTTAACTGCATTAAAATTGGGAATCCCATACAGCAAACAAAAAGATCTAAAAATTAAATTTACTCACCTCTTGGGAAAGGCTATAAAATTATAATGTTATATATATAGAGCATGATGTGGATATTTTTCATTGTGATTCCTTAGGATATATTTGTACAGTGATTTAACAACTTACACATGTATATTTCCTGTATTACACCATGCGACAATTAAATCACTGGTAATGTGCAATTCTACCTTATCTTTTACAACAACAACAACAACAAAAAACACACAAAACAATGATGACAGACATGGAGGGAGTTGGGGGGGGGGGAGGTTAGGAAATGTGTGAAACAATTCAATATATACATTGTTGGAAATGTACCACAGTGCTTTAAAGGACCACTCTAGGCACCCAGACCACTTCAGCTTAATGAAATGGTCTGGGTGCCTGGTCCTTCTAGGGTTAACCCATTTTTTCATAAACATAGCAGTTTCAGAGAAACTGCTATGTTTATGAATGGGTTAAGCCTTCCCCCTATTCCTCTAGTGGCTGTCTCATTGACAGCCACTAGAGGCGCTTGCGTGCTTCTCACTGTGATTTTCACAGTGCGAGCACAGCGTCCATAGGAAAGCATTATAAATGCTTTCCTATGTGACTGGCTGAATGCGCGCGCAGCTCTTGCGCGTGCGCATTCAGCCGACGGGGAGGAGAAGAGGAGGATCGGAGGAGAGAGCTCCTCAGCGCTGGAAAAAGGTAAGTTTTAACCCCTTTCCCCTTTCCAGAGCCGGGCGGGAGGGGGTCCCTGAGGGTGGGGGCACCCTCAGGGCACTATAGTGGTCCTTTAAACACCAAAAAGCATGTGCATAATTCTGAGTACAGCCCCATTACAATTCTTCAAAACCTTCTGGGTGCTTTATTTTTACAGTTCTTTTAAACTTAAATTGTAACAGAACGTGGTACATTTAGCATGACAAAAGCAGGCTTGAAACTGAAACTGCACACAGTGTTCAACCCCATCAGACAAAAGAGAAATGACAAGATCACTGCAATAAAAATTCCACGCCTAAAAGACTATGGGCTACATTCTATTAGTCTTCATTACTTTGCAGTTGGTTGACAATTGTAGCAGGCTGCAGATCCCCAAATGTGGGCAATAATATAATCTGATGATATATGAAGAGCTGGTAAAGGGAGCATGGACCACTCTAGTTGTGTATTTTAAGAGAACCTTGTATAGCAGGCCCCAGCTCCCCCCCTCCTCCCATTAACCAACCATGACACTTCCAATATTTGCTGGCTCAGCCTTTTCTTTCCTCCTTGCAGTAACCATGCCAACACCAACTGTATCATTTCATATCTGCAGTCAATACCAGAATGCACATGGATAAAGATTTTGGGTGTATTTAATCCGTTGATGGTGCATTTAGCCCATTGCAGCTCACAGGTTTACATGATACAAGATATAACTGAAAAGAACAGACAAATTGAAGGAATGCTTACAATAAATCATACTCACTTTTCAGGGGCTGATACAGAGTAGCATTTTCAGGCCAAGGCTCTACAGCTATGAGAGAATAAAGAGTAGATTATGTAAACCAATTATTGAAATGCATTAGAGAGACATTGCTAAACATATTAAGGTTTTAGTGACATTCCAATATTTACCCAGGTGAGCAGACCTTTCACTCCATTTGAAGAATATTTTAAATATGAAAAGTTCAAAGTGAAATTGCAGAAAGTCACAAGATGCCTTTCATTTTAATCTGTTTAAAAGCATAGGTGTCAGAGGGATCAAACAGTGTTTGACTATAACACAAATTGCAACAACAACAAAAAAAAGGTTAGGAGCTAAGTTTTTTTTTTTTTTTTTAAACTAACAATGCTTTAGGTTCAATGACAAACATACAATTAAACCTTAAAGGACCACTATAGTGCCAGGAAAACATACTCGTTTTCCTGGCACTATAGTGCCCTGAGGGTACCCCCACCCTCAGGGACCCCTTCCCGCCCGGCTCTGGGGAGAGGAAAGGGGTTAAAACGTACCTTTTTCCAGCGCTGGGCGGGGAGCTCTCCTCCTCCGATCCTCCCCTTCGGCTGAATGCGCACGAGCGGCAAGAGCTGCGCGCGCATTCAGCCGGTCGCATAGGAAAGCATTTACATGATTTTCACAGTGAGAATCACGCAAGCGCTTCTAGCGGCTGTCAATGAAACAGCCACTAGAGGAATTGGAGGAAGGATTAACCCTATTATGAACATAGCAGTTTCTCTGAAACTATGTTTATAAAAAAAAAAAAAAAAGGGTTAACCCTAGCTGGACCTGGCACCCAGACCACTTTATTAAGCTGAAGTGGTCTGGGTGCCTAGAGTGGTCCTTTAATGTTCTCGTCTTGATGTGAAACAGTCTCTCCACAAAGGCTTTTCAGTGTATAGGCAGAGTTTCCATTGCTGCTTAGTAACACCTCTAGTGGCAGTCACTTAGATGGCCACTAGAGCTGCTTCCAGGTTCAGTAATGCACAGTTTGTAGCACTTGGGTTCAGTCTCCATGCTCTGCATGGAGATGTTGAATGTTCTCCATAGAGATACACTGAGTCAATGCATCTCTATGAAGAGATGCTAAATGACGCAGTGCAGTGTTTTGTTGCACATGCACTTTAGCCTCCCATAACTTTCCTATGGGAAATCATTGGTTTGGCTGAGATCATTAAAATGTATTATCTCAGCCATGAAGGTAGGGCCAATCTCAGCAAGACTAGCACGGCTTGGGAAAAAAGGGAAGTAAAAAACACACCTCTCCCATGCGATAGGATGGGGGGGCAGGTCACTTAGACACACACACACTCACTCACTGATTTCACACACTGACAAACGCACACACACATTCACAACTTATTATTTTTATTGTTATTATTAGTTTCTATTTTATTTAAGGGAGAGGGGAGGAGTGAGAGTTGAGGAAGTGGGGATGGAGAGGGAAGAAAGAGGGGAGGAATGGAGGAAAGGAGAGGACTATTTTTTAAAACAAATACCTGAAAATGCATGTTGGGAGCACACGGAGGAAAAGAATATCTACGCCACCCCTTGCAGGCACACTCCCAACGCAGACTGCAAGGGTAGAAAAAGCAGGGTTTACATTATCCCTAGGGACACCTCCAAGTGGCCACTTCTCAGATGGCCACTGGAGGTGCTTCCTGGCTCATTGCTGCACAGTAGGCAGCAGTGTTGTTCAGCATCTCCACGCTCTGTATTGGGACCCTGAATTTTCCCCATAGAGATGCATTGATTCAATGCATCTCTATGAGGAGGTGCTGATTGGCCAACCCTTGCCGATTTTAGCCAACCCAATGCTTTCCCCATGGGAAAGCATTGGATTGGCTAAAAATCTGCTATTCTGATGATGTCACCAAGGGGGAGGGGCCAGCATCAGCAGACCCGCGTGGCGCTGAAAATAAGGTGAGTTTTATTAACTTTTTAGGGGGGCAAGCCACCTAAATCGTGGGTTTAGCACTATAGGGTCAGGAATACATGTTTGTGTTCCTGACCCTATAGTGTTCCTTTAACATTTCAAAGAAACATGCCGCCCCCAAGTCAATCAAAATAATTGGCAAAATCATAAGGATATAGCAATATATATATAATCGACTATATGAGGGATAGCAACTTTAGTCCAAGTTCAAACAACATGCCTTTTCTTGAGCACAAAACTCGAGAGATCTTCTCATTCTATATGGTTCTACTCACATGGTATGTAACAGAAGAGTTTAAAAGATGGAGTATTAAATGGTATCATATATCCTGCAAGCTTTATCAGTATGACATGTATGAAGGTGGATTCACAGAGAACTGTGATTTCCTGTGAGATGCAAACTGACTCCTGATAGCACAGCCACAAATTATTGACAATATATACGTTCATGTGATCTATGTTTCATGCCCAGTCACCATACAGCCGCTTGCAGACATCTCCACACAATGCATACCTATCACAGTTTGACAGTCAGTTAGCCCAGATCCTGTAGTCTCCTGACCCGGTGGGTCAGTTTAGGCCTGGAGAGCCCTGAGATCACAAACCAACAGCCGAAGCAAAAAACTCGTAAAGATTTGGGAAAAATAAACAAAACATGTTCATATTTTCACATTATGAGGAATGGAAATCTCATATTAAAGATCCTAAAACCGTAGCACTTAGGTAATGTAGCTGGCAAACCCTTTTCTGACCAAGAAGAGTCTAACTCAATCAAGAGCCTCTCAACTTGACATGAGGAATTTTGATTAGCCCTCTGCCAGAGTACCAATCATCACAGGATGGATATGGATGTATCTTCAATAAGCTGATAGCAACAATGCCACGTCTGTTATCATTCTATTCTGTTTTGATAACTGAGCTGTGAGCAACTGTTTATTATTACTATAAAAGCAGAGTGCTCCCTTTAACTTTAACAATGATGCAAACTTGTTATGATGCTTACAGTGCCCTTCCTTTAAACTCATGCATTACCATATACCACATGCACTAACCAAGTTAAAAGAAAACCAGCACTGCTCCATTTATTATTGTTTTCTTTTTTTAATTCATAGGTTTTCCCCCCAGATCCAGATTGTATTTTCAATTTCTGTTAGAAAGGCTTCTCAAAACATAACATCCATGGGCAGTGAAGCCTTTCATGATTTGCTTCACCAATCACAGGGATAAAATGCTTTATTAAACAGTTACTCCAACGCAAAAGCTGTTCTTTTAAATTCCTATCTTAGTCTGCTCCCCCTCCCCCCCCCCGGACCTCCCTCCCTGAAGGCAGCAAAGGGCTTCAGCTCAAATCCGTGAAGTGGTCATGGTGCGTGTAGTAACCCTTTAACCCCTTAAGGACACATGACATGTGTGACATGTCATGATTCCCTTTTATTCCAGAAGTTTGGTCCTTAAGGGGTTAAAGGCATAATCGTGAAACAATAGCTTTAGTTTGGTTCCTATTTAGTAACATTTGCTAATTTCCAAATTTGTAATAGACACAGCCCTTTCATTTAACAATTGTGAATGTTTTTATCGCTTCCTGTTAATGGCATCACCCTTAGTAAGCATGAGTCACAGACCAGGTTCTAAGCTGTGTATTTGTGGCTAATGTCATGGATCCAAAGATAGAGGGTACTCAGGATTCACAGGAGCTTGCAATCTATACAAATGAACTCAAATGGTACAATATATCAAAACTGAGGGTTTTTTTAATGACAGCTCCTGTTAAAATGAAAATCCTCACAGCGACAAGCATCTCTCCAGCTGTTGCTGAAACTACAAATCCCATAATTCTTTGTCAGTATCTTGATGGGTATTTTCCCCAATGAGGATTATGGGAATTGTATTTCAACAGTAACCAGAACAATACTTATTGGGAACCCCTGCAGTAGGGTTAATCCAAATCAATTTGCCAGCATCTCTGTAGGAAATCATATACTTCATCACTTGCTCTGATGTGGCTATTGTTAATGATTGCATTTCCTTTGAAAAGGAAATGCTGGATTTCCAGGCTTTGAAAGGATTGCTAGCACAAAAAAGGGTTACAAATAAACAATATAATGTGCAGCATTATTCTTCTAGATCGTGCGTGTAGGTGAAGAACATTTGCGGAGCAGTGGGCATTGAAATTACACACTGCTACAGCTCTGTCATATTTCCAATCCATCAAGTTGATTAATGCTATAATAACTCCATATAAACTTATCATTCACGCTGTAATGAAGTCAAACCCAGTTTATTCTTGGGCAACTAGACTCCTCTAGGCATGTAATGCAGGTAAATAAAACAGCTTGGAGAGCTAACAAATTTTTCTCCTTGCATATATTCAATTAGAGTACATGAGCCTTTTTAACCATTCGGATGCCAAACAGGTGAGATGCATTTTGTTTTTAAAAACGTGAGGCACACATGTAAAAAAAAAATTTAACAGATAAAGCTCTAAATCATGCCAGCCTCTTTTTGTCCGGTAGTATGATTGTGATTATAGCAGAGGTTAGATGAACAATAATATATTCACTCAATCCTCTCTATCACTGCCCCATACATTAATAATAAAGATAGCGTGCCTTTCCCATTTAATGAAGCTCTGCAACAGCAGATCCACAAGGAGATGCTTTAGAAGCATTATATTTCAGTTAAAGTAACACTACAGTCACAAAGAAAACTTTAGCTTAATGAAGCAGTTTTTGTGTATAGATCATACCTCTGAAGTCTCACTGCTCAATTCACTGCCATTTAGTAGTTTGTTTAGGAGTTATGCAGTCCTAGCCACACCTCCCCTGACTGTGACGGACACAGCATGCATGAAAATAAAATGGTTTAATTGTCAATCAGATGTAACTTATTTTAAAAGTTTTTATCTCCTGCTCTGTACATTGAACTTTAATTACATACAGGAAGTCTAGAAAACTATTAACATTGAAGGATATAAATTCTAAATTAAACAGAATTTGCAATAAAGGAAGTGTAAACATTAGATGACTCTTTACAGGAAGTGTTAAGAAAGTCTATGTCTGTGTGAAACAGGGAGATATGATTAGGGCTACAGTTATTTAACACCTAAAAGGTAGAAAATTAAGCAGTGAGAGTGCAGGGACATGACCTATAAACCAAAACTGCTTCATTACACTAAAGTTGTTTTGGCGACTATAGTGTCCCTTTAACCCCTTAAGGACCAAACTTCTGGAATAAAAGGGAATCATGACATGTCACACATGTCATGTGTCCTTAAGGGGACACTATAGTCACTAGAACAACTTCAGCTTATTGTATTTGTTCTGGTGAGTATAATCATTCCCTTCAGGCTTTTTGCAGTAAACACTTATTTCAGAGAAAAGGCAGTGTTTACATTACAGCCTAGGAAAACCTTCACTGGCCACTCCTCAGATGGCTGCTAAAAGTGCTTCTTGGGGCAGTGCTGGTGTCTCCCCCCTCTGTATGGAGACACTGAACTCTCCTCATAAAGATGGATTGATTGGGCTGTTTTGGGCTTGTGCTGGCTCTGCCCCTGATCTGCCTCTGATCTGCCTCCTTGACAGTCTCAGCCAATCCAATGCTTTCCTACTGGAAAGCATTGTGATTGGCTCAGATCATCACTAATGATGTCAGCCAAGTAGGCAGATCAGGGACAGATCCAGCAACAGCTGACTGGAATAAAAGCAAGATTTTAGTATATTTAGTTGGGCAAGGGGGTGGGTGGGGGTAGATTGTGTTTTTAACACAATACAATTTGTGTTCCTGACCCTATAGTGTTCTTTTAAGTATTTGAAGACACAGTGAGTCGTGGAACCATGCGGCATCTGGGCAGTGGCTCAAGGTGGAAGAGAGCAGTGTGTATAGTGAAATTTACTAGCTGAGCATGCCATTATCTGAGCCTTATTTTATTTCAATGGAGATACTGACAAAACCTGGACTGTTGGTGGGTCTTGAGAACTGGTTTGAGAAACACTGTGCTAGTAAATAAATGTAATAAGTGACAAATAACATTAAAGAATTGCAACAGCATATGTTCTCTAACTAATATCAGTAACACAAGCACAACTTCTATATACTTAAAGGAACACTATAGTCACCTAAATTACTTTAGCTAAATAAAGCAGTTTTAGTGTATAGATCATTCCCCTGCAATTTCACTGCTCAATTCACTGTCATTTAGGAGTTAAATCACTTTGTTTCTGTTTATGCAGCCCTAGCCACACCTCCCCTGGCTATGATTGACAGAGCCTGCATGGGAAAAAAAAAACTGGTTTCACTTTCAAACAGATGTAATTTACCTTAAATAATTGTATCTCAATCTCTAAATTGAACTTTAATCACATACAGGAAGCTCTTGCAGGGTCTAGCAAGCTATTAACATAGCAGGGGATAAGAAAATCTTAATTAAACAGAACTTGCAATAAGGAAAGCCTTAATAGGGCTCTCTTTACAGGAAGTGTTTATGGAAGGCTGTGCAAGTCACATGCAGGGAGGTGTGACTAGGGTTCATAAACAGAGAGATTTAACTCCTAAATGGCAGAGGATTGAGCAGTGAGGCTGCAGGGGCATGTTCTATACACCAAAACGGCTTCATTAAGCTAAAGTTGTTCATGTGACTATAGTGTCCGTTTAACGAGACACTAACGGCACCTACACAACCTCATCTCAATGAAGTGGTCTGGGTGAAGTGCCCGTCAATTCAAGTCTGCAATGGTAAAATATTGTCATACTTTTGGAACGGCAAAGTTTACATTGTAGGTTTAACTTCCTCCGCTATACTCAATTATAGATAGAATGCTGCATATAGAGCAGCATTTGATTGGTATAGTGTGGCGGTTTGCTGTGCATGCACACTAGCCTCCCATTGCTCTGGTGGAATGCGCCTTCCCTGGAAAAGGTTATATGAGACCAATGACCTTATATGCCAAATGAACTGTATCTTTCCACCATGTGGCAATAGTAGGTTTAAAGAATTCAGCCTTTGCTGATACTCTACAACAATTATCAATGAAAGACTGCAGAATCCTCCATAGATCTTCTGGTGGACGGGAAATTAGATGCCATCAGTATCCTTTACACATGATAAGTGAACTTATCCGTTTGCCATTATCCATTGCAAGTGATGACAATGGGATAACATAGAATGTGCGGAAACCATATTTAAAGGATTTTTTACTTTTAAATTATACAAAAAGTAGTCTTTATGTTACTTCATGTATTCTGATTGCACTGGAATTTCCGTGTACATGAGCTTTTTAAATATTTTAACTCCTTAATGAAAAAAGTAAAAGTACGAATGTCACTTTAATCTACCTTGTGCTCTACAGACTAGCACTGCCAGACAACATGTATTTAAAACATAAATATAATAAAAGATAATTGCATCACGAATAGATGGTCTACCTATATCATACGAAAGGAATAAAAAGCAATGAAGGAACGACACAGGGAAAAAAAGCCCTTCCATTAGTTCTGATCAATAAGGGAAGTAATAGCTAACTTGGTAATTATATGCTGCCTGAACATAAGCCAATTCCACCCACCCTCATGAAAGGGCAGATCAATTTTAGAAGGGATACCAAAAATCAATTGACTTAAAACATTAGACTACCAAGGGTCAAAAAAACAAGTAGGAAGGAGTGATGACCCAATGGCTCAGTCCAAAAAATGATCACGGTTTTGCTTAAGTAGAGACGTTTTGTGGTCGGAATTATTTGAATACTTGTCAAGATTTCTCAAAGCCAGGACAGAAATACAAAGCGTCAACATAAAGAAGAAAAAAAACCCTAAGGATAATATTTGTTTTTCTACGACAGAGACAATTTATCATATTGATAGTAATATACATGTCCTGGATATTTAGCAGATAGAAAATTCATTATATATCTCACTCGACTAAGTAGAAGTCATTTTATAATAACTTACATCTGGTATTGCATTTCTGGTCTTATTAAATTGATTTAGAATACCAAGAAAATTAGTCTTAAGCTATTTTAATAGAAGTATCAAAGTAAGGATGTTTGTTAGATATATTGATGATTAAATGTTCACTTGCCAACTGGGAGAAAGATCTTGAGCAGACAATTTTATAGCAGGATCTATTACATCTTAATGCCTTACTAATTAATCAGTAGGAAAATTGGGCTGCTTGTAAAATAAATAACTGAAAAGGCAATCTAATGAAGAGGGAGAATAAGAAATCATCTAAATACATGAATGCGTTCATACTTTGCACATCTTCGAAAAGAAATGCCTTCATTCTACAGAGAAGTTTGACGCCTTTTGCAATTCCCGGAACAATTCGTACAATTATCTATTTCGATGAGTTTGATTTCCTCCACAAATTACTTATTCCTCCCCCACAAAACAAAGTGTTTAGTTTATCAGAGCTTCATGTTTCTTTTGTCTACTCACAAAGGGGAGCCTCACTTAGCTCTGGAGCAGGTGGGCTCAAATTCTGATTGGTTGCTGGAACACCACATTGAGTGCTATTGCCAATAACAAATCACATTTCAAGAGTAAGTCTTTTGGGTAATTAATTTTGGGGGTGCTTTGAACGAGAGAGTAAAAAATGAAACATTAACTTATTCTGCAAATTGGAAAATTGAATTTTATATCATATAAACAATAATTAAAAAACAACATTTAGCCAACTTCCAGCCCTTAGGTTTAGTGCAGCCCCCACATTGGCAAAAACATTGGTTCTATTGTACTGAGTCACTGAAGGTACATGTCCTTCTTACACAACATTTTAAACACGGATATTAAATAAGTCGACGAGGAGCACTTTTCAGTGCTCACAAAATTTGCTTAAGTGAGGTAATTCTTGGTATCAAAGAAAAAATCTAACTAGGTTACTGCCAAGTACCTCTTGAACCAAGGTACTCTATTGACTAAATGTTGAACATGAACTGGTAACAACAAAAATGCAATGATGTGCACAGCTGGAAGAATGTTGACATATTTTATTTGGCATAGTGAACTTTAATGATTTCCAAAGATTATCACTGTCAAGTAGTTACCCAAAAAGCAGAGCACCTTTTACGGTTCTAGATGCATATTATAAAAGGAACATTCCAAGCACCATTACCACTAATTATGTAGTGGTTATGGTGCCAGGACAGCCCTGGGGCATTCCAGTGTAATTTGTGAAAACACCCACAGCCACATAACCTGCCAGGTGCCTGCAGCTGCATAACCTGCTTCTGGATTTTCCTGCAGGAGAATCCAGTTAGCTCTACTAAGCCAAGTAGGGACATGCATGGATACGCTCACTGGCTGAGAGCATCAGTTCAACACCTGCAACCAATGAGTGTGGGCCTGTTTCGAATGTGCATGCTGCAGGAGAAAACCAGAAGCAACGCGGCTGCTCAGGACCCAGGTAAGAGTCAAAGTGTTCTAAGATGGTTTGATAAATTGCACTGTGATGGTGTCAGGGCACAAGCTGTAGTGGTATGCTATTTGTACCGTGCCTTTAAGAGCCAGCAGCCATAAGCTATAATCAAGCATCAATGAGTGTATTTTGCTCAACTAGCACCTCGGGCAATGTTATTTTGTTTTACTCACATAAAAGACTTCTCCTCTCTGTTGCAATGCCTGCTCCAAATTCTACATATTTTTTAAACCCATATGCCTATCTTAATCTGCATTGCATTACAGCCTATATCTTTGTATTTTAGTACATGCAACACTAATCGTAACGCTCTGGAGACTATAAAGATAAAGGACAACCTTTGAATATATTATACTAGCTTTAATCATCATTCTTCAGCAAAGCAGGTGTTTACCATCAATGGGTTAAATTCTAATGGGGTTTTCACAGGGTGGCCATTTTATTCACACAACAAATGTATCTCTTGCTGCATGTAGCCCAGTGAGAAATTTCATTGAAATGATTAACTACTTCAAGGGCACTGACAAAATATCAATACCAAGAAAGCAGAACGCGCAGACGAGATCTCAATGGCTTCAGAAACCCATATCTCATTAAAATTATAAAACCGTGCAGCCAGAAAGAACACAATTAGAAATGTTTTGATTGGCTGACTTGCTAGTCTGGACATGCCAAGGAGTTTCATTGCAAACAAAGACTTAACGAACTGATTCACCGCTCCCTGCTCATTACGCAAAATCTTAATTTTCTCATCTAAGTCCCAAAGTGCTCTCTCTAGACATTGAAGCAACGCTAATAAAATGTTAACTATTAGCAATGAAAATATAAAATGTTAAAAATGTACATAGTTAACATTGCTTTTATTCTCTTTTGTGGCAATGTTACGGTAAAAGACTATTTCAGTTTAACCATACTCTGTAAGATCTAGCTATATGTATTGTGCTACTGATGACGCTAAAACACAGTGCTTTCTTGATAATAAATAGATGATCTGATGTGTGTATTACTAGGACTTTAAAATAAAATTTAAAGTGACATGCCAAGCACCATGAGCACCTATGCTTATTGTACAGGTTATGGGGCAAGGACTCCTTATGATGCTCCTGCTTATAGCTGCAGTGATTTTTAAAAATGACTTAAATGATTTGAAGTCATGGTGGTAGGATCCTGGATGTGCAGTTTTTCTGTTTGAAATGCTGCACATTCAGAATTATTTGCAGTTGTGTGTCAGATACATCCCTAGCACACGTGACTTTTGAAGGAGAGCCCACAACTATTGACTGCTGAATGTCAATTCTATGCATATTTGTTGTTTCACGTCAGCGCACGCTGGCAACAGACATAATAATCTTGCCTGCCCTTTACGCAATACATAAGCTGGGAGAAGCTGTAGGGGTTTCATTTGCTAGGTCAGTGTTCTTTAAAGGACCACTATAGTGCCAGGAAAACATACTTGTTCTCCTGGCACTATAGTGCCCTGAGGGTGCCCCCACCCTCAGGGTCCCACTCCCGCCGGGCTCTAGGGGGAGGAAGGGGTTGAACTTACCTCTTTCTCCAGCGCCAGGCGGGAAGCTCTCCTCCTCCTCTCCGCCTCCTCCTCGGCTGAATGCGCATGCTCGGCAAGAGCTGCGCGCGCATTCAGCCAGTCTCATAGGAAAGCATTATCAATGCTTTCCTATGGACGCTGGCGTCTTCTCACTGTGAAAATCACAGTAAGAAATGTGCGGAGGCCCTCAAGCGGCTGTCAATGAGACAGCCACTAGAGGCTGGATTAACCTATAGGTAAACATAGCAGTTTCTCGGAAACTGCTATGTTTACAGAAAAAAGGGTTAATCCTAGCTGGACCTGGCACCCAGACCAGTGGTCTGGGTGCCTATAGTGGTCCTTTAATGCATTTTAATCTGCCAAGTACTAAACTACATATCCCATAATATCCTTCTCCTATTAAGAACAGCGAGAGAAATACGATTGGCAAGGAAGTCTCAGAAACTTTCGCATCCCTGAAAAAGCAACACATTTGCAGCAAACAAAGGAAATTCAAAAGGAACGCATTTAGTAAACCACAGTTTAACAAAAGGTTTTAAAATACTCCTGCAAGCATCTAACGTTTAGGAGTATATTTAATGGAGACTTTCTTCGTGCTACTAAAAATTTCAGAAAACTACTCTGCAAACCTAAGGAAGTCATTTGTATCTGGTTAACTTCTGCAATGCACAAATTCTACACATTAATCCCTTTATGCAGCACATTGAACAATCTAGTTCAAGTAGCCGCCTGAAATAAACTATACAAAAACAACTGACATACAGTCCTCTTCCAGGAAGCAGGAGGAAGTGCACCTTTCCCTTTCAGAATTGTGCACATATGAATTAAGGGAACAGTCGGCAATTCAGTGATAATAAGAGGGGAAGCTGGAAAGGAAAAAACTGGGTTGCAATTGTCTGAAAAATCAAAACTATGATGAAACTACTGAAATGAATACAGTGTACCAATGTACATACTGGTACGCCCTGGTGCTGTACCAGTGTAATCTGTCAAACTATCAGTATGGCTTGACACTTACCTGGGTGCTACATAAGCAGATGCCTACAGGGAATCATTGACACCCATTTGCAGCTCAAGCTAAGGAGAAGAGAGATAGCAGGCAGGCGTCTGGAGGCATTTCTTCTGTGTTAAACTGTTCAAATATGGTTAAAAACTAGAATGTAAGATGGAGCCAGGGTATCCAGGCACTGTAACCACTTAATTGAGATTAAATGAGTACACAGAGTGTTCCTTCAATACCTGCAGAGTTTTTACACATTTCACTCTGGACATTTTTTTTTTATTCTTTATTTTTGCTGTGCATATAAGTTTACAACACGCATGGGGTACCCCAACACCAATCCTCACGCTTTTTTATAAACATTTGTAACAGTATGGGGTATGTTGATGCATGCACAATTTGCAGTTTGGTATGATTATTCACACTTTAGTGGACATTGTTTTTAATGGCCATATTTTTACAAAAGTAGTTACTTGTCCTTTACAGTAGAGCACAGCCAAAAACTCAAATTTTACAGGAAAAACAAAGTTGTAGCAGTTATATATTAGGTTATACAACCATTAGTTAGATTTAACCCATGGTTTATGTACTAGGTAGGAAATCTTTACACCTTAGTTTCACTTTATATGCAACTGATTTTTCTCTCACTGTGTCTTAGTGTGATGCCCTTTGTGTAATCCTGAGAGTCACTGCCAGTTCTATTCACATGTATGTATGCCACTGGAGGCAGTTCTGAGTGTTCTCCACTGATTTCAACAAGAAGCATACTGGTAAATATATTTTAAAGGGACACTATAGTCACAACTACAGCGTATTGTATTTGTTCTGGTGAGTAGAATCATTCATTTCAGGCTTTTCAGAGAAAATACAGTGTTTACTTTACAGCCCAGTGATAACTTCACTGGCCACTCCTTAGATGGCTGCTGGAGGGGCTCCCTGGGGCAGTCCTGCCTAGTATGCATCACATCATTCAGTGTCTCCACCCTCTGCATGCAGTCACTCAACTTTTCATCATAGAGATGCATTGATTCAATGCATCTCTATGAGGAGATGCTGATTGGCCAGGGTTGTGTTTGACTTGTGCAGACTCTGCCCCTGATCTGCCTCCTTGACAGTTTCTGCCAATCCTATGGTGAAGCATTGTGATTGGCTCGGACCACCACTTCTGATGATGTCAAGAGTTCATAGGCAGTTCAGAGACTGACTGGAGCAGAGCTGGCAGCTGCAGACTTTAATACAAGTAAGATTTTACTATATTTAGAAAGGTGGGGGTTGAGGGGGCAGGGTGGCTAGATGGTGATTTTAACACTATAGGGTCAGGAATACATGTTTGTGTTCCTGACCCTATAGTGTTCCTTTAACTCTGTCAAAGTGCATTTCCAATTGAAATAATATTGTAGTGAATTTTAGATCTTACATACATTATGGGTATGGCTTGGACCTTCAAATGTATCTGTTACCAGAATCTAACACTGGTTAGAGAATAGTAATTTTCCCTATGACTTCTAGGGGTATATGCTATTCAATTAAATGGACACTATAGGCACCTAGACCACTTCATCTCACTGAAATGATCTGGGTGTAATGCCCCTGTAATGTTAGCCCTGCAGCTGCAAACAATGCAGTTGCAAGGAAACTGCAATGTTAACATTGCAGGATTAAGCCAGCCTCTTTAGTGGCACTCTACAAGCCAGACACTAGAGCAGGGCTGTCCAACCTGCGGCCCCCCCAGATGTTGCTGAACTACAACTCCCATGATTCCCTGGCTATCTGTTTAATTGAAAGAATCATGGGAGTTGTAGTTCAGCAACATCGGGGGGGGAGGGGGGAGAGGCACAGGTTGGACAGGCCTGCACTAGAGGCACTTCTTAGCCTTTCACGACGTTTGACTCTGTGAACCAACGCTGGCCATCCTCACACTCTGATTCAATGCTTTCCTATGTGGAAGGTCTAAATGCACGTGCGGTGCTTGCAGCACATGCACATTAGGTTCCCCCACATTGGCTGACGATGGAGGGGCTTGAGCCCAATCCAGCGCTAAGGGACCTCTGTACTTTAATAAATTAAGTGTAAAATTGGTTTTCAACCCTTTATTTGCTTCCAGGGGGTGCGTGGGACACTATAGTGTTAGGAATACACTATAGTCATTATAGTCAGTTAATGTAGCCAATTATAACTTATGCACTTTATAAGGAGCATAAAATGTTATCTATGCATTGTGCTGTGCTTGCAAATGTATAGATTGGGGAAAAAATACTATTTAAACATAGGTCTTTCTGACACCTATCAATTTTCACCATAGACTCAATGTCGAAGAACTGAGTGACAGGGAGAGCAAGAAGAGACCCCCTCAATGAATACACCGACCATCAACAGAAATCAGGGAGCAGAGCAGACACGTGCCTCTTTCTCAACTTTGTGGTTAAACCATTTGTAAACAGTTTGACCTCTAAAGAAAAGCCGGCACCCTGGAACGACTGCCTGGATTGTTTCTTTGAATAAAATACATCAGAAAATTATAAAACAAGTATATTAAAAGCAGATGTAAGCAAAAAAATATTTAGATCAACATGAAACCTACCCTAAGTTTAAAACTGTTAATGAATAGAAGAATTACGTGGAAAATGCACACAAAAAAAACTAAAGGTCAGAAACAAAAACAAAAAAACTGAAAAGGCCACATTCAAAAATGTGTATACATATGTTAAAGCTTGTCTTTCAATATTTAGAAAGGACTATGGTCTCATCTAAATAAAAGTTTAACTGATCAACTCCCATGGATAAAAGTAGGCAAGGACCCTCAGCTAGCTGGGTACTTTGAGACAGTAGTAGTCAACAAATCTACCTATTTTTCTCTTTAAGAAAGACAATCTATATCAAGGTTTAATGGAAAAGGCGGTATATTTTATGGATAACAATATCAGTTCCTACAATAAGATTTGGGGGCAATGGTTTGACTACTACAAAGAATAAACTATCTATACCTTATTTAAATTAATAACCCTGGCATAGATGCATTTGTAAGATAAAACACAGATAACATTCAGAAAGTGTCTCTAGCTCTAAATGATTATTTTAAAGAAGTGACACTGACTCCGTCCAACTCCCAGATCCCGATGGCTGACCCGATATCTTTTTTATGTTGTATGTCTTTTTATGTAGCTTTGTATGCACTGTAATGTAATATTCATATTTTGATGTTTATCTTATCATGAAACAACTATTACTGTTTAATACTTGTTTAATCTTCAAAAAAAAAAGAAAGACATTCTAAATTAGCCTTTTATATGGGATTTACTTCTGTTCAAATTACGAATACCTATTTTTCATGCAATAGTGTGGGAACAGTAATGTAAGCAACAGCATGCTACATTTGTTTTCATGCAGGCTTTAAGAGCCCCTATCATTCTTTAATTCATGAATAAGTGACTATTCTATCAAATATAAAATCAAGAGGAAATGATGTAGAATTACATAATTTATACTTTTACCTGGTCACACTAAAGGAACACCCCAAGCACCATAACCACTAATGTTCAGTGGTTATAGTGCCAGGACTGAAACCATTTTTGAATAGTTTGACTTGTTACAACCTCCACTGTCATTGCTGGAGAGATGGAACATACAAAGAAGGAACTTCTGTTAGCTCTCTTGATGTTAGTATTGCATGCAGGTCTTAGCTCATTGACTGAGAGCGATCAGCTGATGCTCTCAGCCAATGAGCTAAGACCTGCACTGCGGGACTACTTAGGAAATTCTGGCAGTGGAGGAGGGAGTCAAACTGTTAAAAAAAAAAAAAAAAGGCATGACTCCTTGCAACAGGTGAAGGGTTCCATAAGCACTATAGAGAGATGATAAGGATATGGTGCTTGAGTGTTTCTTTATGCATAATAAATTTGCATAAAGGTTATTGTACCAAATTCTATTTTGCTAACTCAACTGATATAGTTCGACTCAAGTCTAATTATACCATTGTTAAAATTACTCTGTGGTTTAGTGAATTCACAAATAATCCAATGCTAAACAAATTTAGCTGAATGAATCCCTGCTATTTTCATATGAATTTAATTGACAACTTCAGGGTTTAGCGAATGGACACCAAATTCAGCAATGGTCTCTCTCGGGTTCCTGTTACAAGTTGGAGCAGACACCAAAACAACCAGGGAGCCTCAACACAATCATAGATTCCCCTGCACAGCCTGAAAATGACAAACCTTCCAGGCTAGTACCACTCTGGACAATTCCAGGAGCATGTGCGGACATGACCCTTTAAAGCGAATTCTAACAATATCGTTCTGGCAGCAGACTAGTTAAGTAATATTTTAGAGTTCTTATAGCATTAGAGCATGGAATGTGATATGAAATAGGCAGGATAGCAGAAATTGGAGTTAATAACACCTGTGTGTTAGGGAAGATATGTGAGATGATCATCTGCATGCAGGAAAAATTACATGAATTACAAGGATTTGCCCAAGACATTGCAAATTACAGATGCATATTTTCTTATGGGCTGGGGTTCTGCTTTACATCAACTTTCTTTTAGGACTCGTAGCTCCTTCTGTGCAATTTGGCTGAAATTTATCAATTTGCAAACAGCCAAATTAGTTACATGTTATCAAAGGAGTCAACATTTTGCAACTTGGCAACATTCACCTGAGGTGTGCACACTGTACTTGGACGGGAATGGCTAGAGTACATGAGCTCATATTCCATTTTCTAACCAGATAACATGGAACAAGGAAGTGCTGCACTCTTTATCTCAGTAAACACTTCAATAGCATTTACTGGGATGAGGTAATGGGAAACTGTCATTTTCAGAGACATGACAGTTTCTCTATAAGTAAAGATTTATTATAATGAAGTTTGTGCTTACAGGAGGTAGAAAAGGTTTTTAACTATAAAACTAAACATTAAATTAGAATAACTTTTAACCATGTTCCAAGATTTAGGCAAAAAAGTGCTCATGTAGATAACGTATCCAACTCTGCTATAGTCACGGCTTGGCTATTACCCTAAATTTTGCAACTTGATTTTCAGTTCACTTCAGTTTTGTGTTCTAGTTAAATGATCACTATAGTGTCAGGAAAACAAACCCGTTTTCCTGACACTATGTCATCCTTGGGGGACCCCTTCAGCCACTTACCTTATTCCAGCGCCGGGCTCCCTTGGCGCTGATGACCTCTCCTCCCCGCCGACGTCAGCTCCCCCATCCGTCAGCGGATCCGAATGCAATGCGCGGCAAGTGCCGCGCGCGCATTCAAAGTCTCCACAGGAAAGCATTTCTCAATGCTTTCCTATGACGCTCTGCACGATGGAGGCATAATATGCCACCAGCGTCGCAGATGCGCCTCTAATGGCTGTCCGAAAGACAGCCACTAGAGGCTGGCTTAACCCCAAATGTAAACATAGCAGTTTCTCTGAAACTGCTATGTTTACATCTGAAGGGTTAAAACCTGAGGGACCTGGCACCCAGACCACTTCTTTGAGCTGAAGTGGTCTGGCTGACTATAGTGGTCCTTTAATAAAGCCCTGACTACAATTCTTGTGATCCCTGAACCAATGATAATACATTTTTAATCTGCCACAACACATGTGAGTTCGTGATTTAACCACTTTTATTTTTTTCCTCCTTTCTCTCTCTCTCTCATACACAGTGGTGACCCAATCAGGCTGCTTTTATAAGCTTTAACAACTGAGTGACAAACTCCAACTCCCATCACTCCATTGCTTTTTTTTATTTGTACCAGTCACAGAGGCGATGCCACAGGTGCCCAGGCCTTGCTGGGTGAGTGGCATGGCTGTCAGGGTGCTATGGCTGTCAGGGAGAGGCAGGTCATGGAGTACAGACTGACACAGGGAGCAATGAGCGAGTTACCTGCTATCTGAGACACAAAGGCATCGGTAACCAGAGACATGACCGGCGACGGGCAGCCAGACACTATCCACAACACATGGAAGGTTAAGGTCACAATAACAGGAAGCTCATGGCTGGATGACAGGTCACCCCGGAAGTATTTCCGCCGGTATCTGAGGCAACGGCAGTCTTGGTTAGTCATTGTAATAATACTTCATATTCAACTAATTAAAGTACCGATAACTCGATAGAGTCAGGAAAAGTATAAATAATATGTTTCCAATGTAAAATTATCTTGACAATAGGGGCAGCCTCTCGGGGAGGCGCTGCATCCGCCATCTTTGTTATGGGCACCATTACTTACTGTACAAATACAAAATTAAAGTGATAAGTGATTTGGGCTTATTCAGAGATGAAATGGATAGTGGTACTCTGGTTTTTAACTGTGTCTGGTCCTATATCAATTAAAATATGATTACAGAATGGCACCCAATGTTTTTTTGCGCCATGATGATAAGGTGTTTAGCGTGCCCCTTTAAACCTAACTTTTCTTTCAAAGACACTGGTATCATTGTCACCTGCCTCTTTGCACCATTATGTACATATTGCAAAGTGGAAGCTCCTTGAGGGATATGTTTCCTAGAAATTCTGTATCAAATCCGACGTTTTTCCACTGTTTTCTTACTTCTTATTTCTGCAACCCTAACTAACCTTGGGGAAGAACAACCCAATATACAAATATTGACAAAAAAAAATAAAATAAAGGCACCTCTTTGTTCTTATGATAAGGTCCTAATGATGCTCCATATATATGTCATACAAGTCAGTTTTTGTATTATTGCTAACAAGTTGTGGAAGGCCCAAATATGAAATCTTCCAACACTTATAAATCATTGAAGATATCTCTATCTCCAATCACACAAACCTGTGACCACGGCTAACGTAAATTATTTGTTTTGTTTATGTTTTAAATATATAACTCTTTAACCGAATTGCATTGTTCATGTGTCCCAAGATATACTTAAAGGGATAGTCAAAGTGACATAATCACTACAGCTTCCTCTCTTGGGTGAGGACAGGGTGTGGTGACTGTAGTCAGTTAGGGATTGTGTCTGTGTCTGACACTGTTGGCTTTGCAGACAACATGTCTACCCACAAAGGGAGCACCTTATCCCATGGCATGCCCTTCATAGCTGCTTATACAGTGAGCACTGCTGTAGCCATTGTATGTGAGTTTAAATGCGCTGAATCATAAGCACAATTAAACATGGGCTCGTACTGTACTTTTGCTTAGTAATACTGACACCAGGTGACAGGCCCAGTCTGTCAGGTAATTGGGAAGACTGAGGGCAAATTGAGTGCCACATGGTGCCACTGTGTTACTTGGCAGCTCTGTTACTGGTTATGTTACTAACAGTCCCTGGGTGCCATCCCTCAAAAAAAAATTTGTTTGACAAATATTAGAATTAACCATGGCAATTAGAGACTGCCCTTTCATTAGCAACATTTATAATAAGAAATGTACTTGTGCATATTTTGGCAACCAGAGACCCAAGGCTAAATAACACAGCATGAAACTGGAATGGTTATGTTGATGAGAGTGCCAGGTCTCTCATGTATCCTGATTTCACCTAGAGAGTCCCGATTTAAAGATCCTGTACCTCCGTCCTGACTTTGTTCTCTGGTGTCCCGCTTTTGGGTATGTGCCCCTTTAAGAGTACATTGCCCTCCTAGACACAGAACTTCCATTTCAAATTGCAAAAACAGATTTGCAGATCAGAGTTAGTATTTAAAACATTCAGAACTCGGAATTATTTTCTTATAGAACAGTCATGCATGTATACAAACCTCTCCTTTGTGATTCTTATGTCAAGGATCTGTTTAGTATTTATATTTTCATAACAATCTATGTATAAAAGAGCAATTTTTCATGTTTGTTTAATCAAAAATGCTTATTCACTAAACAGAAAATTGCAGTAAATTAAAAAAACAATTTGTAAAAGTTAGCACAAAATGCAGAAAGGCTGTGGAATTGAGCTATAGCCACAGCTTGGCTATTTTACCCTGAATTTTTTTTAATTTGGTTTAAATTAAAAACTTCAATACTACAAAACACTTTTAATTTTCATCTTGTATTGCATAGTATGATCCTACATTAAAGCTCCAAACTATAATTATATTATTTTCATAATTGTTCTTCATTGCATCTAATGGATAAGAACCCCTTTGTCTGTTCTGTCTACTTTATTACATTGCATTAGTCTATTTTAAAATATCCGATCTCATACAGCAATTCTCAAAGGATACAAGTCAGCGGTCTGCATGCTGAGTAAGATGACTTGATAACGCTGCTGAAAACATCGCCATTTGACAAATGATTGAAAAATTACGTGGGATCTAGCAGGCCATCAACCTCACATTGCTCAAAATGTATTGATGTGGTCCACATTTATTAACTGGAAATATCAAACAAACATTTTATTTAGACCAAACATAACATAACAATATCCCTCTTTATAATGACAGGATTATTAAAATGTTCTTGTTGTTCCTACTTACCATTACGTTATAGAGCTTTGCTTCGGCTGAATTATTGATTAATTGTATACATTAGATTACAAAAATCCTACATGTGTACAATGTTACCTTACGCACAGGACACAAGAGCACAGATTTCTATTCACAGCAAGTCGTAGGACACTGTAGGGACTATAACCACTTCATCTCATTGAATTGACTCAAGTGCCTGGAGAGAACTGATTCAGTCAAATGGTTTGACACCAATGAGGGACCCCTGCAACCTAGTTAAACTAGCAATACCAACCCATACTGGCAAAGGGATGTTCTAGTAGACACTAAGGAGCCAGGCTGAAGGTATTCAGTCTTAACCTCTTTACAAATGTCTTAATACTGAATGGTGGGATGGCACCAGGGGACTCGAGGTACTATAAACACTTGTATGAGATTAAATGGTTATAGTGCCTACAGTGTCCCTTTAAGAATAAATGTATCAATATCCTTCTGAAATAGTTGAGGTGGAAAAATTATTTATGTGGTTATTCACCCGGTTCCATATTTTCTTTAGTAATTGGGGCATTGCAGGGAGATAAATTATGGAGTTAGTTTGCTAAATTTACTATTGGTACTCACCTGGATCAATTCAAAGGTAACTTGGTATACTATCCCAACTGGCCCTAAAGCGGCCTGAAATACCTCAAACGTAGTTCCCAGATGATTCATGAACTATTTCCCCCAAATCAATACTTTTTTTTTAAATTTAACAATTTTTATTTTCAAATTTGAGATGTCCAACAGTGTTGAGGGGAGGGAGGGAGGATACAGAAAAATAGAAGGGGGTTCAGCAGATATGATCAAATTCAAACTGTACATACTGGTCCAGCTTCACAGAGTCATCAGACATAACACAAACATTACACAATACACCGTGCCTTGCAGTTGGCTACGACTGCATTGTATTGTAGTGCATGAGAGCTAGTGTGGGGAGAGAGATGTTGAGTTGGCCTGCTCCGCAAGCTCTGGGTCTCCCATGGGTTTTCAACAGAGTACAGTGGTGTGGAGACATTGCTACTACAGACATGTCATCATTGTACAACAACGGTACTTATTGTACCTGGCGGACCAATCTCCATGTGTCCCAGACTTCCCATGTTACTTTGGTAGTCCAAGATGGGGGCCATAGTCTACCATACATTTGTTCATATCTTCGTTGGTCATCGATATCTGAAAGTAGGCTATTGTCGGACATTTGTTGGTTTTCCATTTCCCAAATCAATATTTGACAAAAAGTTAAAAAAAAATAATTATATATATATATATATACACACATACACACACATGGATATACCTGGCTTGGAGTATTTTGCTGCTGTGAAGGTGTTACAGTCTTATTTACCATGCAGCTATACTCCTAAAAACACATTGTTTATTAAAGTTAATGTGAGTCAAGCAGGCTTTTCCAATGCCAAAGAGGCTAAGAATTACTGTTTGTCAAGCCTCTTCCAAGTGCATCACCATGCATATTTAGCTTATTTATGCTATGTTTGCTAGCTCATGAATTTTTCATGAGGAATCTATGCAAGGTTAAAGCAGGTGGAATAAATCCGATTAACAAAAGCAAAACCATGTACAAAAATAAAAAAAAAGTTGACATCTAAGCTCATAAAATAAATCTTCCAAATACTCTATTGGTTCATATAACCTCTCATAGAGACATTTTCTAAGAAAAATATGTCGATGACGCATTTAATATTCATGCAAAGTTCCCAAGTGTATTGGCATTAGGGCAAGATCTTGCTAAACAGTAATGTTTAGAGCTTTAAGAAATTTAGACAATATATGGAAATGATTACAAAAATAATATTGGGGAAGGAATGTAGCAACATTATCTTTTTATGATAGAGTTTTATCTAATTTGGAGATCAGAGTGTAATTTACAGGAACCAAGAACTATTTAACAAAGTGTATATTATCACAATAGCTGCTATAACGTATTCAAAATGTAAGTTTCCCTTAGATTGTCTCTAATAAAATAACCAAATATATAGTATGTTTAAAAAAATATTGTAAATGTATGATTTTTTTGCAGGCACAGGTTTTTTTTTTGTTATTTTATAATTTCTGATAAAATTAAAATACTGACTTTTCTCTTGATCATTAGCTCCCTTTATGGCACAATAAGGAGTTTTGGCAAAAAAAAAAAAAAAAAAATCATGTTTAGACCCAAAACTAAATATGCAAAACTAGAGTAACACTAGAGGGTCAGGAACACAAACACTATAGTGTTTAACTATTTAGGTCCCCAGCTCCTCCCTGTCAGAGCAGTGAAAAGGTGTTTAAACTCACCTTTTCTCCCACGTCACGCCGATAACATGATGATTTCAGCTAATCCAATGTTTCTATTGGGTAGCATTGGGAGCCTATTGCGCATGTGCAGAAAAATTCTGCGCTGTGTCAATCAGCATCTCCTAATATGCATGAATAGTTGCATCTCTATGGGTAAAGTTCAGCGTGTGAAGACACTGAACACTGACATTGGAAGCACCTCTAGTGGCCATCTGAATGACTGCCACTAGGGGTATTAGCAGGCAGTAATGTAAACACTGCATTTTCATTAAGCTGTAGTTGTTCTGATGACTATAGTGCCCCTTTAAAACAAAACTAGCTATGTTGCAAAAACACCTTAATCATGACTATGTTACCAACTTAGTTTTAATTTTGCCAAATTCATTTTTAAATTTACCATTCTTTGTTTAGTGTACAAATACCTAAGTTATTTTTATTTTTCCGTTCCTAAAGCAATGCCTTGTTGCCCATTATTTGGTTTCTGTTGATCAATACTTTTGAGAATTTCTGTAATCACATTGTCCTTCATTTTAATTCATATTTACTAGCCCCAGGCTAACACGTTCAGCATTTTTAATGCAGCTTTTGCCTTAGATCTCCATTCATCATGTAGTGGCTCCATGATACATTTTTGTAGTTGTATATTTCATTGAAGTTATAGAGATCTGAATTAACACAAGACTGTAATCTGTATTCACTAGCAGGCGTTTTGCCCTCTTTTTATGTGCATTGTATACAGATGCACAAACAAATAAATACATATTACACTAAGTGAATGCACAAAAATACTTAAAAGTGCAGATAAAAACTGGAACAATCTAAAAACTAGAAATAAAAAAACATAGTATGGACTGTATAAAATAAAATAAGCAATAATCTCTAATAGGATTATTATTTTATTATTTATATAGCGCCATCACATTCCGTTGCACTGTAGAATGGGTGGACTAACAGCCATGTAATCTTAACCAGACAATTGGACGTACAGCCCTGCTCAATGATCTTACATTCTAGAGGGAGTGGGGCATAGTGACACAAAGGGTAAAAGTAGGGGTACGAAGTAGGTTGTTAGAAAAGTATTCATTGAGGGTTTAGTAGGTAAATTTTTGACAGTTGCAGGAAAGGAGTCATGGGGGGTGGGGGATAAAAACCCGCTAACAGTTTAATTGATATGCTTTCTTGAAGAAGTGAGTTTTCAATGACTTTTTGAATGAGTAGAGACTGGGTGAAAGTCTTATGGAGACAGTGTCAGGATTACAGAATGATCCAGCACGTAGAATTGTGTAACACAGAGGACTGATAGGTAACGTTTACCGGACCTTAGAATGGCCGGACTAATGTACCAAAGAATAGTCAGGAATAGCCGAGGTCAAGGGATACAGAAAGAGACACAATGATAAGGAAAAGCCAGGAGTCAGGGATGCCAGAAAACAGGGAAGTCAAAAACAATGCCAAAGTCAAATAACCAGAATAACAAAAATAAATAACGCGCTCTCGGACAACCACAAGGGAAACCACGACAGGGCACTGAGCAGGATGAGAACTGGGCCTAAATACCCCTCCTTTAGATCTGATAGGCTGTAACAGGCCTTTGACCCCAAAGGCAGTTACCAGGTTTCCATTTGCATAATTGCTGCTCAGCATTAACCCTTCTGTGGATTTGGTTGCTGCTCGGCACAACTCTTCATGTGTTGACAGTAAATGCCATTAACCACATTTTTATAAGCGGAGGAATACGTGACAGACAGGAAGGGTGTTCCACAGAAGAGGTGCAGCCCTGGAGAAATCTTGGAGGCGAGCATTAGAGGTGGGCATAAGGACAGAGGATATACATAGGTCTTTGGCAGAGCGTAGGGGCCTCACAAGATATAGAGCCATTCCCAGGCTCTATATAAATGGTTCCAGGGTGCATATAAAAGGCTAGCATGATGTTCTTGAAGAGAAGCAATGGGAAACCTCCTTCAGATGGATAAACACACTTTATTTAATAAATAAAATATAAGGGACAAATAAGCAGAGAATAAAAATATAAAGAAGCGCACTGCAATCAAGTATATAAAAGTCCCAGAAAAGTCACCAGCAAACACGTTTCAACTCCTCCTGGAGTCTTCTTCAGTGCTGTAGTGTCCTCCTCACTAAAGCATCTGAAAATTCAGAAGCCGGATGCCATCTGTGGGGGAGTGGAGATCGCCGCTGGAGGCAACTTTGGGGTTAAACCGTTCAAGAATGGTTAAACCCCTTGAAGTAAGAGTGCCTCCAGGGGCTTCCTGACACTTTAGATGAAGTTGTTTTGGTGCCTGGAGTGTCCCTTTAACTTGTTATAAACATGTACTAAAACACGAATAGCTGGGAACTTAGTACTTGTTGTTCCCTACTAAGTTTACGGGTGATATGAAGGACTTCAGTTTTACAGTTGTTTTATTTAAAAAAATAGGCCTGATTATTCCTTGTGTGACTGGATGCACAATCTCATAATGTAAGACCATAATGTTACTGTGACAGTTCTCTTTTAATTCCTCTCACTGTATATGTATGTCAGCTATGATGCTGAAATGCAACATTGTCATACATCCCTACCTTCACTGTATTTTTATGAATGAATCAATAAAAAAATAAAATATATCTATATATAAATACATACTTTATAAAAAAAACAAAAAAACATCAATACATCTAAAAATATTAAAATATTTTTCAAAATATCAAATTGTTTGAAAAGATTATGCAAAAATATTAACTAATTTATAAAGCTTATCCAGAGATATTAAATCGAGTCCCATATGGGTAAATTGGTTCACTGTCCCTGTGGAGGTTGTAATTAGCATTCTGAGTAAAGTAGAATGACATCAGCACGTATAGATAAATCATAATAATCTAAATAAATGCACTGGTTACCTGGAGGATGGTACAAGTAAAATGTGTGTTTGATTTTGTAGGTGTTATGAAATGGTAAGTGACCGTCCCTTTGACTTTTTGTGTCATGCTTGACCTCGGTGGAGGAGATAAGACTAGCATTTGGTATCAGATTCACAACCAGATGCACTTCTGGCTCATTTATGTTGAGTACTGCTTAGCTAGGTAGGCCTGACAAGGTCTGCAGTTTGTAACATATGCCTTGTGATAGTAGGTGCAGTTAGTTAAACAGGCTCTAGGTATGAATGCTTCTCTCTTACTGAATAAATACACATCATCCATCAAGTATCACCTTTACAAAGCTGTGATTTTACCTTTGAGGCTATCCAAAGCTGCTCCTTCTTACAATCTTACTCATAATATATGATCATGAGAAATGTGCCTGCATGACCTCTGCACATGGATGCATACCTCTCAGCTATAGTGTTCTATCTCATTTTTAAACCTCTCACCTTTTCTCCTCCTTATCTCTAAAACACATCCCAAGCCAACATTTGCCAAGCATCATATCACTGCAGGATCTAAGGCGGGCTGACCCAGGGATGTGTGTAGTGTATGTGCTGCACTAGAATGAATTTGTTGATACTGCTTATACAATTAATTACATTTGTCTTCTTGGATGGAGATTCAGAGCTACCTTCCAAAGTTCTATGTTTGTTTTATTTATTACATACATATTGTAAAGTACTGTAAGCGTAAATGTTTCTGTGTGCTTATCTTGTGCCATTTTAATTTAATAATTCATTTAAAAGTTTATTTTAAAGTGCAGCATTTAAAAAGTGAATAAATGCACAAACTCAGTGTAAAAGCACACCACATTAGTCTTAAAGGAAACCTATAGTCCCACAAAAATCAATAGTTTCCTTTTGTTGCTGTGATCTCTAGCCTTAAAATTCTTGACCTCAGAATTGCTAAATATAAAATCTTTTACCCTAACCATAAAATCCCTAAACTTTAACATGACATCCAAAATTACAATATATTCAACCTAAATCCATAACCATAAAATTAAAACCTCTAACTTTAACCCCTTAAGGACACATGACATGTGTGACATGTCATGATTCCCTTTTATTCCAGAAGTTTGGTCCTTAAGGGGTTAAACTCCTTAACTTTAAAATCCTTGGCATACAAATCCTTACACTTACAATTCATAACATCTAAAATCCATATCCCCAAATTTTAAAATGGCATTGTTTGTATGTTTCCATGTTCACATCTAATTATGACATTAGATTTTTATTTTAGGTATTTTTAATTTTACAAGAACCTGACACCAGCATTTAATTAATGGCATAGAACAGGGGCAGTCAACCTTTTAATACCTACCGCCCACTTTTGCATCTTTGTTGATGGTAAAATTTCCTTACCGTCCACCAGTGCCGCAGTAACTCATTTTATAGCACAGGTGATTTTTTTTTTTTATATTTCTTTTTTTTTAGAAATGTAAGTAATATGTACTCACATTTATCTATTATTTTCCTTTGTTTCTATTTTCTATTCTCCTTTTTTTCTATGTGTATCTGCAAGGTGCTGTGTGTTTGAAGGGTGCTGTGCGTGTGAGGGGGGCAGTGCGTGTGTGAGGGGTTCAGTGTGTGAGGGTCAGTGTGTATGTGAGGGTCGGTGTGTATGTGTGGGGCAGTGTGTGTGAGGGGGCAATGTGTTTGAGGGGATAGTCTGTGTGTTTGAGGGGATAGTCTGTGTGTTTGAAGGGTGCATAGGGTCTATGCTGTGTGTAGGTGGGTGAGATGTGAAAATCTATCTTAATGTCTCCCCCTCCCTTCTTCTTACCTTTTACCAGGGAGTGAGGACATAATGCTGCAAGCCCTGGTGGTCCAGTGGTGGCATGTTCACTCTCCTATCCTCCTGCTAGCACAGCAATTTATCAGAGTGTTGCCATGGCTACACTCTTGTAGCGGAGCCCTAGTCCTAGCAGGGACTCTTCTCTGCTGGATCCACAAAAGTAAAATCAGGAACAAGTAAAACTCCAAAGAAAATCCCACCCGAGAGATAATTGCATGAGAAAAATCCTCTAATTTAATTATGGGTAAAAACAACTTAATAGGTAGGCACCAATGTACCCTGGTGTGTAGCTAAAAAAAAGTTGAGCTATGAGACCTGAAATGGTTACCAAAACCACTGTGTCACTGCTAAAATGGCCGGCACCTGCGGTTAGAGAATGTATAAATTAAATACCTATTGAGTCAACAATAGTGGTTGAAGGACTCTGTGGAAATGATGAAAATGCTGCGTATTAACAGATTAGCAACAATGTTCAAAAAAATTAGCAGATTGGCAACAATGTTCAAAAAAATTAGCAGATTGGCAAAAAAGATAGTTTGTATCAGCCCGTTGTTCTTATTCTTCCCATATAAGGGCAAGAGGAATAAACGGTAGCTGAATGATTGATCTAGTAAAGGTTTTAGATTGTGTATATAAACAAAAACCAATACACTTGGGGATCAATAGAATGAATGACCAAATAGTGACCCCACTGTAGTAGAAATACAGAGAACTATGTCATTTATATAGTGTAGCCGACAGGTAGCTTGTATCAAAAATATAATATTATTAGCATAAACTGTCTGACATATTCACACATAAAAAATAAATGACTAAAAAATTCCCCAATTGAGGAGAGCAGTGGATGCTCGATATACAGTCTGAGGCTCCAAAATGTTGTAACAATCTTTCTGACCAGCCGGATGAAATCGAGTATGGACCTCCTCGTGCTGTGTGGAAACTGTCTGTCAGCGTTCCATCTTGCTCTAATTTAATTATCTCGCAGGTGCAGAAAATCCAACAAAATATACTGTATTCCAAAAGTACACCCACAATACATAGGAACCCCACAAAAAGTACATTCCCCGATAGCCCCGATCTAAGTGTATAACATATCCAAGAATCACTTCGATCGGTTTGGTGAAACAGAAATGCTATCGAGGTAAAGTTTTGACTGACCAGGCATGAGGCGCTAGTCCAAAACAGTTCCTGGTGAATAGGTGCCCTGGCCGGTCTCCGTTCGTGAGATTCCAGTATGAACACCATGCAAGAGAATTTCTTTATTTCAAGATATGAATGCTCCCCCTGTGCGGTAGTTCATATCTCCCAAACATCTAGGTCAGGGGTCCTCAAACTTTTTAAACAGGGGGCCAGTCCACGGTCCCACAGACACTGCTGGGGGCCGGACTATAGTTTTACTTTTTTGTTTAACAAATTCCTGTATATAGTAAAACAGACACATAGACATATACAGACACACATACTAACGTACTTACAGACGCAAACATGCATAATAAACTAAAATACATACATACACACTGACATACAGACACATACTGACATACATAAACATATACATACAGACACATACACAGACACACAGACAGATACATACATACACACAGACAAATACATACATACTGACATAGACAGACATGCACACATACTGACATACACAGACATGCATACATACAGATAGATAACATACCTGCCAAGCTCACCGACATACTAGAGCTTCTGCACCCCCTGACCCATTCCCAGGTTCTGTTGGGATGGCCCCATGCCTTCCAAGACTCGAAAAGACAGTTACTATTGTGGTTATTGCTGGGTGAGGCGAATAATCTCATAGCGGTGTACTGGGAAAAAACGGAGACCCCCACGGTAGCCCAGAGGGGTAGACAGAGTAGAAATGATGAGGGAGATGGAAAACCTACATTGGTCCACACTAGGTAAACATGATAGACACATGAATACATGGGAGCCCTGGCTCTGGTACTGCACACAGGAGAAAGGCCACAACAAGCCAAGAGTTAGACCACGAGGTATCCAATATACCCTACCCACCCCCTTGAATAACCAAAAGGACGTAAGTCCCAAACCCACCTCACCCCTCCCCTCCCCCCCAAGTTTTCAGATCCTTCATCTAAGGTTTAGTTGATACGGGAACACAGGAAATACGCAATACAACTCTGACGTACATACACATATGACAATGGAGCCCGCAGTGGGTTTCAAGATAGAGAGGCAAGCTAAACCTACACACAGGTGACGAGCTCCCCTGGGACAATACCCTTCAGTGGGAACGAGGCAAACATAGGTGGGTGTATCCCGAACTGGAGACCCGGTACGAGCACGTAAATCTGAACGCGTGTATGTTGCCTCATTGTACATTGCAACCCACTTTGTGAAACAAGATAATGTGATTACATGATGTGTAAGTACGCTATATGCTTTTTTCCCGTGATTGACCCATTTTCCTTTCTGTACCCCTTTGTTCCTGCTATAAACCAATAAAACTTGAATTAAATAAAAACGAACTTTTAAAAAAATGTAGCAGAGGGTAGAGTTGTTGAGAACTTTGTAGGTAAGAATTAATGTTTTGACGTTCTGTATGTTTTAGGAAGTGAATGTAACGATTGACAAAGGGTTGACGTGAGAGAGAATTACAGGAGCATGAACAAGCTCCTTAGTAGCATCTTGAGTAAGAAAGGTGAGGCCAATGGAATTGGCAGGATTACAAATATATTTAGATTATCAATAAACCTACTTGACAAATGGAAAATACCAAATTATACCTTTCCAAATGTCATTTTATAATTCATATTATGAAAATGGTGCACCTTATAGCATATTAACAATTTACCTGTAGAACATCATTAGCAAAAGACATTTTGTCAAATTGAAATATAATTAAACAGGGAAGCAGACACACTTACAAACACACACACACACACACACACATGCATGCCAATTAATTGAAACTTGTTTTGTTTGTATTTGGTTTGTTGGTCGTGACCTTGGTCCATTAAACCATACATCCAGGTAGACCATTAGGTGAGCTGTTATCTGTAGTGTAACAATCTAATGTGATTTATGACACAAAGGTTGATCTTTTACATCTTTAGGAATAGATTTAGCAGAAGAGGAATCAAATGTCAAGGCATTTCACCTCACATAATCCATCACATTTAATGTTTCTTTTATCATGATTGAATTTTATAGTGGGATTTAAACTGACAGTATTGTTTTTATCAATACAATAAATAGGGTGCTGTAAATGACAAGATCCAATAACCACAGGGTCACTTTTAATGGCTCACTATTTCAAAAATGTAATTATTGAAAGGTTTAGTTCTTGCTTCATAATGGTATAATTTATAGTAAACTTATATCTAAAAAGGTAAACTATAGTACAGAAAGAAAAATAATATTTGTGATGTGTAAATTGTAGTCTTTCTCATCATCCATTTGATAAATGTAAACATTTATCTAAAGGCCTTTTCTTTTATTTTTCATTTGAAGTTTGGAGAAATATGTGAAATACATCTGTGGACTTTTCATCCAACTGGTTTTGGTTTTCAGAAATGTGTAACAGACGCGGTCTTCGTTAATTTTTTATATTTACATTTACAGTACTGATGCCCAGGTTGACCTATCTCTCTATATTTCTATTAATGTAATATTATCCTTTCATTATTACTTACTATCAGGGTCTTACCTGAGTTGGGAGTCTGTAGCGCAGATATGTTGCTCACCCTTGCAAATAGCCACAGTCCAAGGTGGTCAGGTAAGAATTCACCTGGCCTGTGGATCTGTGCAAGATGAAGTTCCAAAACGCAGCACAGGCAAGGACTCAAACAGCAGGATAGTCAAGGGATAGCTGAGGTCAAAGGATGCCAGAGGACAGGAACAATGAGGAATAGCTGGAGTCGAGGGATGCCAGAGGTTAGAGTAAACGATGCCAGGAGCCGGGGTCAATATGAAGCAGGGAATCAATAGACCGGAACACTGGTACGGAACACACACACACACACACACATACACACACACCCAGGATCAAGGACTCAAGGACTTGATCCAGATCACAGGGCGAGGCTGAGTTTATATACCCCGCTGATATCTGATCAGGAGAAGCACGGCTATCGTCAAGGGCCATTCCCCCAGTGCTGCAGACAAGCCAGGATCAATAGAACTGAAATAGATGGTAAGAAACAAAGCTACTGTGGCTCAAAGGTAGAAAGCAGGACCAGAACCGCCAAGTACCCAGGTTTGAATCCTGACAGTAACTCCTCCTCAAAGCCGCCTTTAGGCGAGAAAAGAAAAGCAACTACAGTCACTTTTTAGATTTCTTGGCTCTGGTTTTGCCAGCAGGAGCGGAGGGCATAGCCTGTAGAGCCTTTTCAAAAATTTGTAAGTCCTCATTACGGAATAGAGTCCCATTCGAGGCGTAGGTACAGCTAGGAGGAGGGTCTTTCTCCACCAAACAAGGAGCAGATGTTTCAGGAACTACTGGAGAGAGGTTAAGATAGGTCAAGGATTCGGTGCGAGCGGCAAGAACCTTGATCTCAGGAGTCTTATTCTCTGAACCAGGTAACTCCCCTTTAGGTTGACATTAAGTGGTGATGGTACCAACTCTAACATGAATATTTTCCAGCGGAGGTTCAGATCTCTCAAGGGTACTGGGTAGGTTATTCATTACAGTCTGAGTACCCTTCTGTATTACAGAACGGAGACATGGCTGGCAGCAACCGGGGCAGCTTCTAGACTGTATCTCTGAGTTGACTGGATAAGTCCGTAGGCCACTAATAGAAGAGGGCTTTGCCTAGGTGGACAAATTGGGCAGAGAGAGATGAAATGCCCTCTTTCTCCACAATAGAAAAATAGACCATGGCCTCTCCTCCAGTCTTTTTCCTCACGCGTCACTTTGCAGTGGACGAGTTCCTCAGGGTCAATAGGAACACAGGATGCCTATGGTGTTCTCCTAGGAATAGGATCATAAAGAGGCAACACTGGGGTGTAGCGTTGGTACTGGGTTTCTTGGTTTCTAAGAATATGGGGTCTTTTGGTATGTGGAACAGGTTTTGACCCAGTGGTCTTGCATTGCAAGTCCATAGCAGTAGTGAAGGATTCCCAGCTGACAAGGACAGGACTCTTCGTCATCAACATTTGGTGAGCCCATTCTTTGATGCGTCCAGACAACAGGTTGATAGCCGCTCGGACCTTGATGAAATCTGTGACATATGTTCGAGGCTTTAAAGAAAACAACACCTCGCAATCCATCTTGAAGGACTGAACTGATGCGGCTACCATCAAATTGATCGGACATGATGACAAACGGTTCAGGATAAGCAGGTTCTGGGGCTGGGTGTACTGCGCCTTTAAGAAAAAAAATTCTTGCTGCAGCTCTGAAACAGTCTGGGCCAGGCTGGACACTTGCTGGAACAGGGGTGAGCTCATCTCTGCAGACTCCATATTGATCAAGTCTTATGTCAGGGTCTTACCTGAGTTGGGAGTCTGTAGCACAGATATATTGCTCACCCTTGCAAATAGCCACAGGCCAAGGTGGTCAAGTAAGAATTCACCTGGCCTGTGGATCTGTGCACGGGGGCTGTGCAGGATGAAGTTCCAAAACGCAGCACAGGCAAGGACTCAAACAGCAGGATAGTCAAGGGATAGCCGAGATCAAAGGATGCCAGAGGACAGGAACAATGAGGAATAGCCGGAGTCAAGGGATGCCAGAGGTCAGAGTAAACGATGCCAGGAGCCGGGGTCAATATGAAGCAGAGAATCAATAGACAGGAACACTGGTACGGAACACACACAACAGGATGAAAGACTTGATCCAGATCACAGGGCGAGGCTGAGTTTATATACCCTGCTGATATCTGATCAGGATCAGGTGAAGCATGGCTATCGACAAGGGCCATCCCCCAGTGCTGCAGATAAGCCAGGATCAATAGAACTGAAATAGCTGGTAAGAGGCAAATCTGCTGTGGCTCAGAGGTAGGAAGCAGGACCAAAACCGTCAAGTACCCATGTTAGAATCCTGACACTTACATACTGACAGGTTTATTATCAATACATTAATTTCTACAACTCCAGTAAATATTAAGGACCCGGTCCATGAACTTAAAATCTACAAAAATAGCATTTACAAGTGAAAAATCTCTGTATCTCAGGTTTTGAAGTTTTTTGTTCTCACTGTGCCCTACAATCTCGTACTTTTATTACTTTTGTGCGGCTGTATTACTATGTAAACCATTCTGAGCAAATTGTGTTTCATATAAAAATTACGGCTCAAATGAATTACATGTAATTATATATATTAAAAAATTACTGTGACGAGACCAATTTCGCCACTGTGCATTGGAGAAGCCTGGTTGCCCGCCTGCTGCCTTTAGACTATGGCCCCATGTTGAAACGCTTGATTTTCCCCTGCAAAGACACGAAAGCCGGGTCATTCGGTACTTGCCCTATTTGAACAGTGATACCCCAGATAGCTATGCCATGGAGCCCATTCGTATAAAGAAAGACTAAGTGAAAGACTTTGGCTCCATGGCAATTGAACTGTATGTATGTGATCTGAGCGCCATTCAGAAATAATGTGCGCTTAGATCTAAGCTATCTGGGGATATGAATGTACCTGTTTTATGCAATAGCTGCACAGTTATATATTTTTATGTATTTTATTGTCTTTTGCTACCATGTGGCTAATGGAGTTTTGCCTCTTTCCTTGGAGATAGTTGGATTACTTCCCAATTATCTCCAGAATAGAAGACTCTGTGGAACTGGTTTTGGGCAGAAAAGCCATGCTTCATTTGGTCACAAAGGACTCTGATCTAACTTTTGACCCACTGGACCAATTTGTATGATTTTGACATATGTTTGTATTTGGAGTATGCCGATTCTGAAAATGTAAGTGAATGTGATGTATATTTTTAAAGTTATGAATAATGTGGAAAAACTGTATTTCTCTGCCTGTGATAATTACATTAACCCATTGTGTAAGATAATTGTATCACGGGCAGAGGGGAGGATTTTGTGTGGAAGTGTCTGAGCGTATTGTATGTGTTTATTGGTTGTTTTACAAAATGCTGTGGGTGGTACTAATGTGTATATAAGAACAATAAACCCACAGCTCTGTCTGTTCCTGCTTGACCCTCAACACGGAGCCTTGTCTCGTTCTTGGGGGGGGGTTTATTGTATGCTGTTCCAGTTCGACTGCTAGGAGTGTAAACCTATTCGTATGGTTTTTCCTATTCAGCTGTTTACAGCATTCGTATGTTTGAGAGCATTCGTATGCTTCTCCGGTTCGGTGGATTGGTGTCTACGGTAGCTGCCTGTATATCTGGAAGGGAATATCGCCTAAACGGCTGTTAACCCCTTTTATGCCTGGGGGTGCCGTTACAATTACTACAGCCAATACTTTTTCAATTGTATAATTTGTCATTTGCTAATAATCCATTAAGCCGAAAATATAATTTTAAACTGTTAAATATTTTACAATAAAACATTAAAAGACGTAAGTGATACTATGCTTTACACATCATTAACCAATGGCAATAACTTACCTTAAGTTGAAACGTTGCCAAATAATTTGTTTTTTTAAATGATTAATATAAGATCAGGAGTTGGAGACCCCATTCTTGCATCTATGAGATTATTAAATATATCCTCTTGTGAACACAACCATGCAAGAACTATTAGCTATAACCATTAATAATAGTAAAATCAACTTAGTTAACCAGGCAGCGTTCATTTAGCTTTTACTGGATTTCACTAGTACATTTATCTAAATAGTATTAGTTTAACTAAATGGTATTATTTATTATTGAGAAATAGCCATTATCATGCAATACACCAGTGAGCATACGAGCCCATGCGTACATTTGTAGTATGGCTGTCAAGTGCTGGTGTAAACATATCAAGGATATAATCCATTGGATAGAATTAGGAAATCAGTACGTCATAGTAACTGCAAAAGATTACTGCATGTTACCATTAATAGTACAATTAAAAAATGTAAGTTTACCTTCATAAACTAAATTATTAATGATGTTGGTCATGGGATGCATAATGCCATTCTCATGGGGCATTTTATTGGAGATGTCAAGAGGAAAATCCAACCTGCACATGGAATTGTGCAATGGACAGCATTGTTTGATTACTTAGCTTTTACAAAATTCACGTCTCTGTTAGAGTATGTTAGGATTTCACAAGAGCCATTTTCTCAAAATTTAATTCCTACTGTCTCTTATTACAGCCATGTAATAAAAGGTATGTTTAGAATAGATGTTGTATTAAAAAAAGTATAGCTTCACATTCCATTATTCCATGGATTGATCAGAACAATGTTTTCGGACCTTTAACTCACCAATACAGAAAAATAAATTGACTTATAAAATTATAGTATTTGAAATAAACTTATTTTACCATAAAGGTACGATAAATGTATTTACCTATATTTATTTACTTTCACTGTGTTCACCATGTGAGGAATGGATGCTAATATTACCCAACTCAGCAGTATTAATTTTATTGACCTTAGAATGATGATAGATGTGTTAATCATACCGGGAATTAAACCCAAGGTTTGAACAGATACAAATAAACTACAAAACACATGGCACTATCTCGCCACCTATACATTGAAGAAAATCATTAACGTACTATATGATTGCAAGGTTCCAGAAGATGATCTGATTACAAACTTTAGGACAAATAATGCAAGCAGCTAAAATAGATGAATTGAAGGTTTTAAAGCTTCTCTATTGTCTCATAAAGTTAAATATCCCTTGTCAATTCTCCATAGTGCCATAATGGCTCTGTAAGAGTCGCAGCCAAGAAAGGTTTGGGTAGAGCTGCATAAACAGAAGCAAAAATGATTTAACTTCTAAACGTCAAAACTGCGTTATGTTATGTTGTTTTAGTGCCTAGGGTGTCCCTTTAATCTGTACTGGCATTGAGCTGCTGGCAAATGATTAGATAAATAGAAAGGTTGCATTACTCTACAGTTTGCAATATGTCTGTCATACATTATGTCCACAACATCCCTCAACTCCTCTTACATCTATAGTGTTTCTTGCCCTATCAATCTTACATCTCATTACAACCTTAAAAGCTCTTGGATATGCAATCCTTTTGTTTATGTTTCCACATAGTAACTAGAACTAGTCTGTTTTAGACAGAAAGTTGGTACATGGGAACTAAGCTCTCACTCCTTTAGGATATTTTACAGCAGCGTTATCTGAGACATTTGCAGGTATAAGCAGGGCCGTCATTGGGGGTGACAGCCGGCACTCTGTTAAGGCATCTGGATGTGCCCTGGGTGGGGCCCACAAGTTCAAGGCGGTCCAGTTGGTGAGCTATACATAGTTTCTCAAGCAGGACCAGATTAAGGATTTGAGGAATAGCAAGGACCCCATTTCTCTCCTACATGGCAGCATTGGGTGGGAGTGATGTCAGCTCACTTCCTGCTGGTAAAAAAGGAATCGGCATGGGAGGGAAAGGAAGGCCCTGCACTGCCTGGAGCCCAGAGCAGCACACTGCTCCACTGGGCCACAGGGAAGCAAGCCACCCTTCCCAAGCACACAGGATGGGAGAGAGGAGAGTGGCAAAGGCAGAGTTTAGCTGGTGGTTTCGGTGTGTATTCCAGACCTTATTTGTGTGTGTGGTAGTGTGTCCCTGCGTGTGTATGGAAGTTTGTATCTGTGTGTTTGTGTGGCATTATGTCTATGTGTGTGGCAGTATATAGTTGTGTATATGCGTGTATCTGTAAATGGGTGCATGTGTACACATTAGTGTCTACTAGCCATTGGGGGTAGGGATCAGCCAATGGTTTTGTACGGGATGCAATAAGGTCTGATGGCTACCCCAGGTATAAGAATTGTGTACATATGTATAATTTGCGTTGTGGATGCTAAGACAATATAGCTATTCAGTAATTTCACTCAGGGCTGCCATCAGAAATTTTGGGGCCCCTGACACGGCTGAAAGTTTGGGCCCTTTGGCCTGCCCCCCATTCCGCCCACAGGGATGCAGTATGTACTGATTGTGGTGTGTGTATAGTGGATGTAGAATTTGTGTAGTGGATGCAGTGTGCATTTGTAAAGTGGATGTGGTGTGTGTATAATGGTTGTAGCGTGTATAGTTTGTGTAATGTATGAGGTGTATATTAGATGCAGAGTGTGTGTTTTGTGTAATGGATGTAGTGTGTGTGTGTATAGTGAATGCAGAGTGTGTGTGTTTGTATAGTGGATTTAGTATATGTGTGTATTAGATGTAGTATGTATAATGCATGCAGAGTTTGTGCAGTGGATGCAGTGTGCATATAGTGAAGGCAGAGTTTGTGTTTGTGTAGTGGATGTAGTGTGTGTGTAGTGAATGCAGAGTGTGTCTGTGTAGTGGATGTAGTGTGCATATAGTGAATGCAGAGTGTGTGTTTGTGTAGTGGATGTAGTGTGCAAATAGTGAATGCAGAGTTTGTGTAGTGGATGTAGTGTGCATATAGTGAATGCAGAGTGTGTTTGTGTAGTGGATGTGTGTATTGATGTAATGTGTATAGTGAATGTGGAATGTGTGTTTGTGTAGTGGATATAGAGTGTTAATATAATGAATGTAGTGTTTGTATAGTAAAGATATACCTAAAAATTTAAATTATGTAAATTCACATAATACATTTTTGTTTCTTGTTTGTTTACTCTTTACAGATATATTGTGGGGGTACCATACATTTCTTATGTCTTATTTAGGAATGTTTCATAAAATATCTACAAAATGATCACAGAATCAGGAATACCATTAGATGTGTCAAATAAGATAAAAAATTTCAAATTTTACAGCAATATATGCTCACATACAAGAAGTAATTACACACATGTAAAACTAAAGTTGGCACTTGTGTATACCTTATTGGGAGACAAAGGGTTAATAATATAATCTGTTATATTCTATATATTTGTTATCATTTGGCTAAAACAATGGATAAAACAATATAGCTACCCCTGGTGAAAATCTGTCAACTTGATTGACACCAGGGTCGTTGTAAATAACAATGACATTTAAGGGGATATATTTTGGATAACATCTTTATGCATCAAATCATCTTTGTAGGACACTCCTGTTATAAAGATTACTTCAAATATCCACACCCACGCTTCTTTCTCTTTTTTTCCTTATTTTCTCTCATTTTAATTACCTTATTTGGCCTTAAATTATGGCCTGTGAACTCATGGATTTCTTGTTTCCGCCTACACTTTATTCACACTGGGTATTGTTGTGCTAAGTGTCCAACCTAATCTTGCATTGTTACACCCACACTTACACACATCTTAGCAAGGACCATTAAATCTCAAACCATCCAACAGTGTTCTTGCTTTACTTGTACAGCCAGGTCCACGCGTTGGAAAAAAATATGGGTATTGGTTAGAAACAGACGTTAGAATATTTCTGTAAATGAGAGCCGCAAACACTAGTCAGACTCAGAAGGTAAAATTAAATTCTCATTTAAATTTTGAGAAAATTAAAACTGAATAATTTTTGTCTTTTTTAATATGGAGAATTTCTATTTTATTCAACCCTGTAAGCACTATTGAAGGGTCCCAAGTCAAGTTTGAAGGGTCCCTAGTTAAGTTTGCAATATAGGTATGCCGAAATAAACTGTCATTTACTACTCTGAAGTGTTGCCATTTTCCTGAAATGCTCGGTATCCACACGTACATCAGGCATAATTTTCCCATAAGTACCTGTCTGCAAACAGGCATATTAAGACTACAAGCAGGCAATAACTCACTTTACTCTATTGTAAACTAGCTTTCAAGATTACCAAGTTCATAAAAACAAATATCTTGGGTAAAATGGTGATGTAGTTACAAAATATGGTAATGCATTCCTTAAATGATATAATAAGAATATATAATAAAAATCCTTTCATTAAGTTTGGAAAGGAAATAGATTTTATATTTTTTAATTATATGTATAAAAATTAGAAAAACATGTCCCTATCTTTAATCTAGGACCGGATCCTTCAGCCTTATACATACACCTGTCGGACAGTGTTTGAAAACTGACATTTAGTCTCTATAGTCTTCCATGCTTCCATGCAGGAAGTGAAGCAGGGAAGACCATAGAGACTAACTGTCGATTTCCCAACACTGTCTTCCCCAAACTCCATGTATATGGCTGAAGGATCTTGTCCTATACTAAAGGTAGGGATGAGGTTTTTCTAATTTTTTACGTATGCTTACTTTAAAAATATATATATATTTCCTTTCAATTTTTAAAGAAAGGATTATTACATTAAAAAAATTAATATTGAGGTGTCAAGTGTCCTTTAACCCTGCCACCTTTATATAGTAAGCCAAATTGCTAATCTTATCCTAACGTTTGTTTATATCATAGAGATTAACCTACTCTATGACATATACACCCTCTGTATATATGTTCATCTTTAGATGAAAATACCCACCCCATCACATTATATAAAATGTGGAAATCCACATTTGCCACCTTCATTGTTCTCTTGAAATCATTGTTCTAAGTTTTGTCCTTTGCTCATACAAACAGCAGAGAGAGGAGAATAAACAAAAACATTGGAAGAGATGTACGTAAGTGTCACCAACACTTTTCCTTCTAATTTTCTCCTCCCAAAAATTTGCGCAATTTATTAAGTTGTCGGATTATTTCTTCTATTGCTTTCATTGTGTCCGAAACATCATTTTCGAAAATGTGCCATTTTTTCACCAACAGATTTATGACAGAAAAGTGGCAGGGTTTCTCACAACTATAAATTGGTCGGTGTTCTGAAAAGTAAATTTCTGCGGAAATTAGCATAAATAAAAAAAAAATATATAACTTTTTTGATCACTTTAATAAATACATTCAAAATAATAATGGAATGTAAAGACCACTTTTCAGAACACTTTGATAAACATCCCCAATATTTCTTACACTCCTCTTCCAAAGCAATGTGTGCCCTGCGTTTGTCAGGACTGACCTAGTTTGCTGTGTCAAATTATGAAATCCTTAAAGAAACACTATAGTCACCTAAACAACTTTAGCTTAATTGAGCAGTTTTAGAGTATAGATCATGCCTCTCAGGTTTCACTGCTCAATTCACTGCCATTTAGGAGTTAAATAATTTTGTTTCTGTTTATGCAGCCCTTGTCACACCTCCCCTGGCTCTGATTGACACAGCCTGCATGAAAAAAAAAACTGGTTTAACTTTCATGTAATTTACTTTAAACAATTGTATCTCTTTCTCTGTTAATTGAACTTTAATCACATACAGGAGGCTCTTGCAGGGTCTAGCAAGCTATTAACATAACAGGGGATAAGAAAATATAAATTAAACAGAACTTGCACTATAGGAAGGATAAATTGTAGATGACTCTTTACGGGAAGTGTTTAGGAAGGCTGTGCAAGTCACATGCAGGGAGGTGTGACTAGGGTTCATAAACAAAGTGATTTAACTCCTAAATGGCAGAGGATTGAGCAGTGAGACTGCAGGGGTATGATATATACACCAAAACTGCTTCATTAAGCTATAGTGTCCCTTTAATATACACTTAAAAGAAAAGAGTATCACGTGAAAGAAATTCTGGTACAAGTTATAGCTTATTGACAATATGTATTGGATGCTGTAATTTCCAGAGAAGGCAAGATATCCCATAAAGCAGGATAATTTCTTAAAAGCAAACACTTCTAAAAAGGGTACTTTGTAAGCACTGCAGCACACGACTATGGAAAGTATAGATATATAAATATTATGTGTTTAAAAAGTACATGATACCTTTCATTCTATTAACTGTTACTAAGTTAATTATATATAATGTACATGCAATTTTTTTGCACATACCCTATTAGTGCGCCGTTATATTTCTCATTTTTTTTCATTACGCCTGTACAATTGCCAGGCTCTGTTTAAAAAATATTTTTTTGCTAGTAATCATTCAAGAGGCCACAGGCACTAAGCACTGTGGCATATATGCATGATGGCAATGAAGTAATTAACCTGTTTATATGTATGATGGCAATGAAGAAGTTAATATGTTTATATATGTATGGTGGCAATGAAGGAGTTGATCTGTTTATATATGTATGGTGGCAATGAAGGAGTTAATCTGTTTATACGTATGGTGGCAATGAAGGAGTTAATCTGTTTATATATGTATGGTGGCAATGAAGGAGTTAATATGTTTATATATGTATGGTGGCCATGAAGGAGTTAACCTGTTTATATGTATGATGGCAATGAAGGAGTTAATCTGTTTATATATGTATGGTGGCAATGAAGGAGTTAATCTGTTTATACGTATGGTGGCAATGAAGGAGTTAATCTGTTTTGTCTGGGATTTGAATGTGAGGAATTTTACATGTGGCAGTTGGTCAGTTAGTCAGGTATCTGGGCAGAATTGATGACACAGCTGTTTCTGGCGGCTGGAGCTGGCCTGGGATTGGTTGAAAGTTGCAAGCAGTAAAAGAGCGGGAAACTGGAACTGTATAAAAAGAAGCAGCACAAGTCTAATCCTGTCAGAGTGGACTGAAGCAGGAACGGTGCGGATGGACTCTCGGAAACATCAAGGCTTCAGAAGATTTAATGTTAAAGGGTCACTCCAGACCCCTAAGCAACTTTAGATTGCTAAAAAAGCTTTATGTGTGAAGAGCAGACAGCAGTGGAGTGTCCATTTAAAGACCTGAATGGCTGGTGGAGAACCGGTTTAAATTCGCTGCCAGAGACTTCAAACACTGACTGGGAGACTCCGGTAGCAGCATCTTCCCCTGAAGAGTATTCCTGATGACTCGAGTTTGCGGCTGGTCGCTTGACAGCTTCGGTGGTAAAGAAGTGCCTTCATGCAAGGAATAAACTATACACAGCCATGCATCCAAAAGCTGCAGAATTTAAAGGAACAGCACCTGTGAAGAAGAACAAGTGTAAAGAAGCCTGCCCTTCTCCCCTTGGACCTGTTATAGGTCAATGTAGAGTTGAGGGCTTAGCTGAAGAAATCCTTTGGAGAATAGAAGACAAATCGGATGATGGGAATGACTGCCATGACTGGATGAAATGAAAGTCCTAAAAAAAAAAAAGTAGGTGCAAGGCAGAGCAGGTACTTCAGGTGGTGAGTAGGAATAGGAATTTGCTGATGTAGAAAGGTTTAGTAAGTTTTAGCAAAAAATTGTAAAATATATATATATATATGTCTATATAGTCCCGCAGAGGCTTGGGATAGTGTGAATAGCAGTAAAAAAAAAAAACTTAAAAAAAACAAGTCTCTGCCATATTGATATTCAAAGTTCAAAAAAGAGAGAAGTCAAGCTGATCTAGGTAGAGTTAAATTATTTTCATTATTAAATTTCAAAGTTTTCTGGTACTAAAGAAGTTGAACTTATGTAGTCAATTTCTTCAACATTTAGAGCAGTGGTTCCTGGCCGGTCCTTGTGGCCCACCGCCAGTCCGGGATTTATTTCAATGGGGAGGGAGACCTGGACTGTTACTGGGTCATGGGGTCTGCACTGATTTAGAGGATATACTTGAAATATATAAATGGGAGGTTTAGTCTGGTTACCTTAAATTAGATTTTTAAACAAAACCTTGGGGTTCAATCTTCCTTTAGATGGGTTATAAGGAGGTTGGTTGAATCTGATTTTGCCTTAGAGGTTGGTAGTCAGACTAGCTGCTAATGCCAACATTTCTACCATAGTGGGAATTAATATGTGTATGTGTGTTATAAAAAATATATATATAACACTATGTTGGTTTTTTGCATGAAGGTTATTGAATATAGCTCAGTTCATGTAAACTTAGATCCAATTAAAAAGGGATTCGATAAAAAAATAAAAGTATGGTACCAGTACAGCCAAAGGGTTATTCTTATCTTCATGGGTATCAAAACAGACAGTGTACTAAATTATTGTTTTATTTATTTATTCTGCCATAAGAATTTAAAATTAAATAATTTTCCGATTCTGGTTGCAAATTTCTGATTGTTTAAATTGTAAATCTGATTTTTTTTTAGGATGTGCAACTGTTGTTTGTAAGTTGTTTTGTTTTTTTTAAAAAGTGTTACATTTTGGTAGAATACATAGTTTTCCTGATTGCCATCCTTTTGCTATTTTGGTTTGTCTCCTCTGGGTTTTAATTCCCAAAGGATCATGGGCAATTAAGGCTTATTTATTATTTGTCTTACTCGGCTGACACTGGGTTAAATGATGATAGGAACACTTGTTCAGTGTTTAATGGATACATTTTAGCTAGGTAGGTGAGCAATGATGGCTGAGGTGGACATTTTGGAATACCGGTTAATTCAGTTCTTTGGAATGTAGAATGCTAAGGAGAAGATTTCCAAGCTTAAGGATAAATTGATTTCTTGTGTTGTGTGTGTGTATATGTATGTAAAATATGTATATGTGTGTGTATGTATGTATGTATACATATATGTGTATGTATATAGATAAATAAAATAGCAAGCGCTGATTGTTAAAAACAGTTCAATCACAGTTAGGTTTGTAAGCATGTACAGGTCTAAGTTCGCCTGTAAGAAGAGTTTAGGTAGAAGGGTGTTTTTGACATGTGCAAAGACAGCACTGCATTTTCTTAGCGTGCCGTCATGAATTAAAATGATGTAAAGGTTTTGATAAAGATTTTGCAAGTTTTCAATAGCTGCTCCTTGTAGCATTCAGATGTTCAAGTTAATGAAACACTGTAGTTATTTCTGGAGGTAGCACAGGCAGTTGGATTGGGATGGGTTTTTTGTATGGGTGCTGTAAGAGGTACCTACAAAATCTGACCCTGTTAGAATTGCTGCCAATGGTGTCAGCAGTTTTTAATCTTGGATTATAGCTCCAAAATAAAAGGATATTATTCCACTGTGACAATGAGTCAGTGGTACAATTTCATTCCATTCAAAAGGTTTCTTTGTGATTAATTTGTTAGAAAATTAGTATTCTAATACTTGTAACTTAATAGTTGGCAGAAGGCAGTGCATATTCCTAGTTAAGAACAGGATAGCTAATTCTATTTTCATTTTCAGCTTAGCACATTCAGAGGTTTGGTACCAAATAATTGCAGAAAATGCAGAGGGGAAATGCCGGAATACTTAAGTTAATCTTAATAGTAGGTCAAATTCTTATAAAAGAACTCGAATAGGACACTGTGTATGTTTAGGTGTCACCTTGCGATAAGTGGTAATTTTCCATCAGTTGACCCATGCTAACAGAGTTGGCGGTAATATCAAAGCTGCTTTCATACCTGACTAATGCTCAAATAATGCTATCTAAAGATGATATCTTCAGGCACTTAGCGCAGGTAGTATATTTTATATAGCACAGGTAGCATATTTATGTGGTTGGTAAAAGGTAACGGTGAAAGCGTTTATAATTAAACAGTTATTGAGCAGTTATTTTGTAGGTAAAGGATGTGAAGTGTCCTATCCCTTATATGTTTTGTTTTTTTCAATTTATAATTTTTTTAAAATTGAATTCTTTGTTAAAATAAGCGTAGCGGTTACAGAAAAGCAAGGTACATGTTAGTAAGTATCACATGTGCTAGGCATCGTACACATTTAGTACCAGCAAGTACAATATTTAATATGGTAAAGGTACAGCAATAATTGCAGGTTATGGCAGGGTACAATTTTTAGTACATGTTGCGTAGTTAGTTTATGTGTTATTACTTTACAGTGTGTGGTCATTGTGCGTGTAGTAGGTATATCAGGTGAAGCTGCATTTTAGGTATAGCTCCGTTTAATACTACAATTTTAGGATTTGTGCCATGAAAGGCCTGCACAACCCTGCTTTCGTCCTTCTCCTAAGGAGGCGTAATTTGTACTTCAACTCTGGTTAACTTCTAAGATAGAAAGGTTAAACAGAAACAAAAGGGGGTATGAAGGTGGAGGTTGGTTTAACTCCAGTGACTCACTTGAAATTGTGAACTTATTTTGCATCTTACATATCTCTAACTAACCTAATTAAGAGCACTAAAATGGCTGCCTTGGGCCAGATTTCCATGTGCTCCCTCCGTCCAACCCAAGCCCTGGGTGGGTAAATTAAGCATAGCGGTTATAGAAAAGCAAAGGGCCTATTAGTAAGCATCTCATGTGCCAGGCATCATACACTCTGGTGCCAGCATGCTCAAATTTTAACATGGTACAGGTATATCAAGGGTGCATGATTTGACATAAAACAACTAGTTCTCATTGCATGAATCACTTGCATAGAAATACGTTATATTGCATGATCCTTATACATGTAGAAGGTACATCGGGTAGAGCTACGTTATGGGTTTAGCATCGATTAATACTTCAACCGCAAAGGTTGTACCGTGAGGAACTTTTGTTGTCATCAGTACCCTTGGTTGTTTGACCGCTAAGACGGAGAGGGATTGGTAGGAAAAAGAGAGAAAAAGGAGGGGGGAAAGTTAGGGGGAGGGTTGGTTTTACTCCATAGACACACTTGAAATCATGAGCTTATTTTACCTAATGCATAAATGTAGCTAATGACTAAGATGACTGCCCCAGGTCAGATTTATCTGTCCCACTATCCATCCATCCTCAGCCCTGGGTTGGTCAGTAGCAAGTACAATGCGCCTAGTTGTTCATTCGCCACCTTGGTTGGTAAACAGTGCCTAGGGAGCTAGTAAATTAGCGCAGTGCCCCTCATATATGGGTTAAAAGTGGTACGCCCGACTCAGGGTCTCCCAGCTTTCCCTAACTGTCTAGGAGGAATTGATCTCTTATCCCATTCCAAGCTCCCCACCTTCATTGATGATGGGAAGGTTTACCCTGCAGGGTTAAGGACATTTTTTCATATGAGCATATGGAATCCACTCTTTGGATCATTTCCATTATTGGTGGGGCTATGGTGCTTTTCCAATGATGAGCAACGCTAATATTTGCCGCTACTAGGAGATTTAAAATAATTGTTCTGTTTGGCACGGTTATAAGGTTAGGGATCATGTGGAGCATGTAATATTCGGGCAATCTGGGGAGCCTGAGTCCGGATATAGCATCTACTAACGCTGTTATTGACTTCCAGAACTGCTTTAACTCTAAGCATTACCAGAATACATTGCTAAGAGAGCCTATGGTGGTTTGACATCTCCAACAGGTAGGATTAACATCCTTATAGATTTGAGAGAGTCTGAGGGGCACCAAATACCACCTCAAATACCAGAGCCTGCCTTAGTGCATCTGATAGCCTCCTGCCATTGTGAGAGTTGGAACGTCATACCAAGTTCTTTTTCCCAGCTGCGCATATAGGGTAGCTTTTGTTCTTCCTCTGGTTCACCAAGACCCTAAAAGTAGACTTTAAGCCACAAAAAAACAACAAAAACCGAACCGAACCCAGGCCCATACCTTCCTTACATAGATGGGACGCAAGTAACGCAAATTGGCCCACTCAGAGAGCCTTTACCAACCAGATATATGCAGATCCTTCAACGAGCTGTGGCATCAGGGCCATTCCAAGATGGCCCCCGATAACTCACGAGGCTCAAGCGCAAGGGATTACTCAGAGGGGGAAGAAAGCTCGGAGGCCTCTCTGACTCATAGCAGGGTGCACCAGAAAGCGGACTCGGATGCAGACACATCCCCATCGACTAAAGGGGACCTCAAACAACTGCTCATGGACCTATGTACAGTATGGAAGGCAGATCTAGCAGGAGTGCGGGCCGAAGTAAGCACCCTGATGCACCGCATTGGAGAAGTAGAATCCCGGGAAGAAGATCGGGAATGCCTGCTCACCGAGACCCAAACACAGCTACACACCATGTCCCAGGAAGTACAGAGACTGACCAGAACAGTCACGACCCTGGAGGCCAGGCGCCGCAGGAGAAACATAAGACTCCGCGGAGTGCCAGAGTCTATGGACCCTGGGGCACTAGTGGACTTCGCTGCCAGAGTAGCAGGGTTGCTGGGAGTGCGAGGAGACAACGGACTGCCACCACTAGTGTCAGCATTCCGGGTCTGGAAGGCCCCCACCGCGCCGGTGGACGCACCACTAGATACCATAGTGGTCACATGGGACACATCAGTTAAATCAGTCATCCTGTCCCGCGCCAGAAATCAGGCACCTGTAGCTGTGGACAACAGCCAGATACAAATTTTCAATGACTTACCTTTCACAGTGCTGGTGGAGCGGCGAAGATTTCAGCCAAGTATCAGGATCCTAAGAGACCACAGCATCAGGTACCGATGGGGAGCGTCCGGAACCTTGGTTGTGGTCCACGGAGACACGGTGCTGGTACTATCAGCAGAGGAAGACCCCACTCAGCTCCTCCCCACACTGGGGTTACCCCAGCAACGACACAAGCACGGACAAGACCAACCTGGCGTCAGACGCAAGAGGCACGCCCCGAGGCAGAGCACGAGACCCACCATAAAGACTCTCCTGTCCAAACACAATCCACATTCTACTCAGCGAGGTTCCAGCGCATCAAAAGGCCACAGCAGGAACTATAAAAGGATTAACAGGGACAGCATATATATTTAAGTTAGCCCAATACCTTTTTTCTCTCTCTTTTTTTTTTTAACCCCACAAGAGCTACTAACATGTCCTACTAATGTGCCTACATTAACTCCACTTGAGTTGCTAATGCATACCATCAAAGTTTATCTTAACTCCATATGAGTTACTAATGTGTGCTAATATGTTTAATTTAACCCCACACGAGTTGATTACACATTTTACCAATGTGTTCAGGTTTACCCCTCTAGAGTTGCCAACATGTGCTATCAAGGTGTTTATAGTAACTCCACGAGTCGCAAAAGTGCTCTACAACTGTATATATTTAAACTCCACAAGAGTGGAGTTTAAATATATGCCAATGCGTATATCTTAACTCCACATGAGTCACTAACATGCCCTAACAATGAGGGTTACCTTTAACCCCACAAGGACGCACCACGGCGCTTATTTTTATTTTAAACCCACATGAGTGACCAGCATGCTTAAACTCCACATAAGCCACTAACATGACACACCATACTGCGCGTTTTACGCCCGCTCGTGTGGCTGACAAGTTGTGCTAACTTGTTAATCTCGAACCCTCAGGTGCTGTCAGCGCGTTAAACCACAGTGTACACTATAAGAGTCTTAAGGGTTAATTAGTATATAGGGGTGTATATAAAAAATATATATATATATACCCCTCTTTGTCTCATTAGAGATATCTTTGCCAGAAGCTCAAGGAAGCAGGCTGAAGGGTCAAGTGTTAGGACCCGCTTAGGGTGGGTCTGCCTTGACGTTGGCAGGCTGGCATTCCCTCCAGTGGCCATTGGAGCAACTAAATGACCTCCATTTGTCTAGGGATTAAGGAGAGAGCGCAGGTAACTTTTTCTTTTCTTTAAGTCTATTTATTGCACGGTTTGAGTTATTGGATCATTAAGGAAATATTTCCTGTAACCATTTTCGTTTGATCAGAGAACAAGATGGCCAGCTCCAGCGATAGAATAGAGAAAATAGGGAGTAGTGTAGATTTTGTTAAATCTCTCCTTACTGAATTGTTTAATGCCCTTCGTGCATTATTTCCTTCAACGGTTTAAATTTGTTCAGGAGTTGGTCCCGTGATTGCTATGGTTAGAATCGCAAGGGTAACGGTGTTGGAGAAGGTGCGCATTACGCTGGGTGTTTTACATACACCTATATAGTAAGGTTCAGGTGCATTTGGCAAATATTGGAGTTATTATACTTAAGTTGGAGTTACAAAACCTGATGGAAGGGCCTTGGCTGTGGGGGTCCTCAGCCGGGGTAGTCTCTACCCCAGTTGAGGCGGTGGGGCAAAAGTCATCCTCAGGGTCAACTTCTCAGGAAGGAAATGGTGGTAAATGGTTTTAAATAAAAGGCGGTCAGGTTAGTTATGACTGACTGGCAATAAAGTCGAATGTTTTAAGTAAAACACAGTCAGGTTAGTTATGACTGACTGGCTATTTGGTGGTTAATAAAGTTAAAAGTTTTGAAAGTTGGTGAACCACATGTTATATGGTTATGGTTGTATGCCCCTTGAGCTTTGAATAAACACCATGGCCATGCCCATTGAAAAGTATTTAAATGTTGTCTGTGGTTATTGTGTGTCTTGTTTTATTTATACGAATATTGCCTACCATACATACATAACATACATTGGCTTCTTTGCTAGAAGCAAATGTTTACAAAGAATGTAAGAATGACTTTCTCTATTCTTTCTTTGTCACATATCTGCTTTGTGTGTTATCTTGGGTTCATAATCTGTGAGGAGGGCTGAAAGATCTGTTACTTGGCAGTGTTGCACTCAGTTCAAAACTCTGAAATTCCTGCTTTTAAAACATAAATTCATGCTGTAAAAAAAATAATAAAGTTTATTTACCATTTCTTAATTCTACGCCTGATTTCAAATTAAAAAAGAAACATCTTAGCCCTTCTTACATTAAAGTAAGTGTATTATTTTAAGGCATGTTGTATTATGTAGTCACTGAACATTAACCCCTTCCCTAGCAAAAATGTGGATACATATTTTTTACTTGAATTTGTCTTACAGAGGGGGGCGGGGCCGGGCCGCTGAGCGGAGCGGCAGCCATCTTCCTCAGCTCCGGTCCACGCTCTCTAAAGATGGTGATTTACTGCCAAAAGTACCCAGCAGACCACTAACCATCGCTACCTATACCTGTGGGAACCCACCAGAGAGCAGAAGATCCCGGCTGGGGCCCTGTAACACAGAAATACCAAGCCTGCCGACGTCTCAGGCCTACCTCCGGGCTCCACTCTGATGCCTTGACAAACAGCAACGGTGGAACAAGCTGACCTGCTCCTAAATGTGCCTGTGGCTGCTCCCGATAGCCCTATGGGACATGAAACTGACGGCAAGTGACGGCCCGGTCCCGCTCCCCCCCCCCCGAACGGTGGGGGTTGTCCAGCAACCTAAGTTACAGCCCAAGATGGCGACCCCCCCTCCACCCATCAGACCTATGGGACGACAACACCCCTTTAATATGCCAGGGAATGACGGTACAATACTCACCTGCCTTAAAGGGCTGGAAAATGCCGAACATAAGCCCTGGAGACTGCGGACCTGTGGAAGGAGCCACCCGGAACGTCCACCCACCGGAGGCATGTTGTCCCCAGTCTCTGGGTTTGTGGGGGGCCTGGAGAGATTTGTCCCCAGCACCGCGAGCCCTGTGGAACCAGAAAGTGTGGAGTAGCGGTGTACCGGTGGCCGCGAGCAAAGCATGACGGAATCAAGTGTGTGGCCGGAACTGGGAGAGACATCTCAGGGGACGACGCCTCACAGAGTCCCTGAAGGTGCAGGGGAGGTGCAGGAGATGAATGGCCTGTGGACCCTGGGGGGGGGGCCCGCGGACTGTTTCACTCTCCGAGTGCCCACTTCGCCACAGACCACTCTGCTGGAAGGATGGAACTGAAGGGGGATCTGGAAGGGGGCCAAAGACCCTCTGGGAGCCAAAGCTACCATATTGCAGGATGACTGCCAGGGTCTGCCTTTATCAGACTATGGACTGCCATAACTGAACGAGATGGAGTGGGGAGGGGGAAGAGCCCGTGTACTGTCTGCATCCCCTTTGTGATCTTCTTAATATTATTTAAATTGTTTATCACCCTTTATTATTTTAGTTCAGGGTGTGCTGATATGCCCGGCTGCGCGTGCATGGCACAAGGCCCCCTGGGGCACAGGGGTACTACTCCACTGGCGCTTAACAGGGGACCTCACGCAGGCCCTTTTTCCTAACTTATGCTTCTCCTTCCTAGAAGGCTGAAACAAAAGTGTTTTTTTTTTTTTTTTTATATGTGTATGTGTATGTATATATATATATATATATATATGTATGTATGTGTGTATATATATATGTGTAAGTATGTGTATAACCTGACGTAACTCACAAAACGTTTAGCCCAGCACTACGCCATCACTGGCGAGCCGAATACGCTCCACTATATATCACACCAGTGTGCAAGTAGTGTCACACCTAACGGTTTAACTAACACTGGCAACCTATATACACTCCCAGTGGCCGATCTCTGCTATACTTTCCATTTTACTTATTCTCTCATTTTTATGCAGACACAGGATTTAAGTCAATACGCCTAACTATGAAGTTTTATCAACCTGTGCTACTACCGTAATTACCACCTTAGACACGCATACATGCATCTCCTATGTGATTACCATGTAGAATGCTATCTATACCTTACGCTTCACCAGTTTTGATATAACCAACTGTAAGCAACTATTACTATTCATTTCTTGTTGTCTATGCGCATATACTAAGAATAGGATGTTAGGAAATATGACATTATAAATGAACATCTATTGTAATCATAAATTCTGTTTTACTTTAGGCACCAACTTATGCCATGTTATACGTTATCTGATATTCAGTTTTAGCAGCAGCATGTACTCCTCGAATGCAAAAAAAAGAAACATGTTTTGGCTTTTGCAAAAGCCGCTGTATTGATGATATATTGCAGCCAATGTCATTGCAAGAAATAAAGCATTAAAAAAAAGAATTTGTCTTACAGAACAAAATTGAATCCATAACGCTTCACTTACCAAAATGTATTCACCAGTAATAATTTCCATCTTGTAAAGCAGTGGTGCCCAAAAGGTAGATCCCCAGATGTTGTAGAACTACAACTCCCATGATGCTTTGCATGATTTTAGAATGTCTTCAGAATGACAAAGTATCATGGAAGATGTAGTTTTAAAATATCTGGGGATCCATCATTTTGGGCACCCCTGTTGTAGAGGAACAAATGTTTCTGCCAGGAATCCATTCCCTTTCCTGTAAATGATAGCCCCTCCATTCCTTCCAAACAGTAAAGGAAGCTTCAAAAGGCATATCATTTCTACAGTCAGGGGAGGGGAAGTGAGTTATCTCATTTGACTCTCAGCATTATATTCACAATAACGTTTAGTCCTTCTTCAATGAGGTCTTCTTATACATTGTTTTGCTTGTTTGAGTTCAAATGTAAGGGGTAAAAGGGGAATTGCCAAGAATTTCAGAAGTTAGGCAAATATAGCCAAATTAGAAATTTCAGTCAATTCTGTTTTCATTTTGGCTATTTTGGCCTGAAATTTGAAATTCACGACAATTCTCACTTTAGTGTATAACCGGGTTAGAATTCACTAATAAATGTAGTTGCTTTCTTGGTGATCTTGCTTCTGGCTTAAATTCTCTCTTTAGTGAAAAACCGTGTCAATGTATATTGCAGTTTTAAATGCCATACAACAGTGCTACCCTTACCCACTTCTGAAACCCTCCAGCCAAGATAAATGATGAAGTTAATATAGTTTACTAAGTTTAAATGGCACTTTATTAGCCATTGGAACAAAGTATATGTCACATTAGGCTACAGTTTGTTACCATGGGTGATTTCTTTATACCAATCTTTATGTTTTATTTTTATAACAATGTGTTTTGGTCCCCATGTCTATAATATCTGTCCCTCTCTCACAACCAGCAGTTTCTTTCTTTTTTTTTCTTAAAAAATACTTTTAAGGGGGGGGGCAACCGAGCTACTGAATGGCCGTGATCTGAAATAGCTCCGACCACGCCAGACACAATCAGACCTAATCGGGCCACACAGAACAGAGATGGGTCACCCTAAGCGAGCCACATCATCCCAACAGGCCCCCAGCAAAACCCCGTTGGGGAAATCGGGTGCGCTTACCAAATATTTCCGCGACCGGGCGGATAGCAACACCGGCCTGATAGGCCCCAATATGGCGGCTGACTCCTCACCTCTCTGCATGTCTCCCTCCATCCAGCACACAATCCACTCCCATGCAGACATTCCACTCTTTATACAAACTCTCAACTTAACAGACCCACACATCCAAGACTGGTATGGACTGCTGCAAACGCGACTATTACCTCAGTTGCCACAGAGACCCAGATGGCAACAAACACCCAAGATAAAGAAAATGGACAACCGAGACCCGATGCAACATTGAATGGATTCTGGCCCAGCGCCCGCGGTATAGACTGCTGTCGGCCCAAACCCTAGGGCCCACAGCCTCACCTTTCATTGAAACCTCAAGGACACCTGCTACTGGCCGAAACCTATTCCAGATGGCTACAGAAACCTGCTAAAACTGACGCTCTCGTTACGCTGCTAAACACCAGAGGACACCTATAGGGACCACCTTTACTCCCAGTCTCCTGCACACCCTCTGCGATTCAGGTGACTGTATCAACCATCTGCTGCATATATACCGCAATAGAGCGACCACTATAGCAGGGAGCAGTAAATCCTTACCTACTAACCCCTATTAGACTTACTCAGCCTAATATCTCCCTCTGTCAAACTTTTTGTAAATGACACCAAATCAGGTAACCTCACATAATGGCTCACAGCGCTAGCTATCTCCAATGATGACATGGTTAAAGGCCAGATAGCAAGGTTTTTGAAGCACTAATTAACCCCCCACCATGTGGACCCAGTGGCCAGGCCAGCGGCGGACAGCCGTGGGGCGGTAAGGGAATTCCACCTATAGGCCCACTAAACATGGTTAAGAACTAAACAAAAACGACCGTCAACTAAAATGAAAAAAAAAAAAAAAAACCTCATAGAAAATGGCACAGCTTAATATGTTTGTATAATATCATTGCTAACTATGACTAAATGCTTGATGTGTTGTAAATTAAGTAAGCGGATTTGTGCTCTGGCGGTGATTGACTGTAGACCAATACTTATTCTGCTCCAACACGGGAGCTATTGGTTGACGTCAGCTACCTAAGACCACCCCAGCCTCTCTCCCCCACTGTTTAATTACTATCATATGTGTACCTGATAACTCTCATCGTACTAGGTTGATACGACCTACACCACGGTGTCACAGACATCCCACACCAGAGGTCCTCCCCTCAGGCTGCTGACAGACGACTGGTTAAACCTGCGCCTTCCTGCAACCTCAGGGGACAATTACAAATTCAATTTACTTATTGAATATCTGCTTGTATATAAGTTATTTACTGTATTTATATATTTTCCCCTTCTCTTTTGTTACTCTTTCATCTCTACCCCCCCCCATCCCCATCGCCCCACAATGAACAAAACGGACCCTATGAAAGGGTCACACACACACTCAGACCCGATGGCCACTCTACAAATAGTCACCCTAAATGTTAAAGGTCTCAATACCCCTGAGAAGCGATCCATGACCCTCACAGAAATGCATAAACTAAGAGCGGATGTGGTCTTTATACAAGAGACCCATTTTAAAAAAGGCAAAGCCCCTACTCTCAAAAACAGGGCATACCCCACAGGTTTCTTCAGCAACTACAGTGATGCCAAGGCCAGGGGGGTGGCCATACTATTCTCCGCACACACACCCTTCACGTACAAAGACCACAAAACGGACGATGGGGGCAGGCTGATCCTGGTAAAAGGCCAGATAGGTCAAACCATGCTTACCTTTGCTAACACATACCTGCCCAATAGACACCAGGGTAAGGCCCTTAAGAAATACCTCCGCATAATTGAATCCTTCATGGAAGGCATGCTAATCTTGGGTGGTGACCTAAATATGTCCTTAGACTCTGCCCTCGACACGACCTCCTACTCCACACACTACCAGACCACTACAAGGAAGCAAGTAACACACCTTCTCGATCAGGCTAGGCTACATGACTGTTGGAGAACCATGCATCCTCAAACTAGAGACTACTCCTTCTACTCCACAGCCTCATGCACATACTCTAGGCTAGACATGCTATTCCTTCCCCAGGACCACCTACATTTGGCCACCTCCTGCACCTACGGCCCGATCACCTGGTCGGATCATGCACCCCTGTCTCTTGCCGTCCAAATCCCTACACTCCCGCTAGCATCTTTTCATTGGAAACTTAACGATTTCCTACTCAACGACTCCACCATTACATCGCGAGTGGAAAACACACTCACTAACTACTTCCAGGAAAACATGCTACCAACCATTTCCCCCACCACAACCTGGGAGGCACACAAGTGTGTCATAAGGGGAGAATTTCTAGCAATTATGGCTACCCTCAAAAAACGAAGAACTCAGAGAATAGATACACTCACACAGGAAATTAGGGCCCTGGAACATACCCACACCAGGGACAGCTCCCTGCCAACATATAACACTCTCATAACTAAACGCGCAGAACTGACACAATTACTGCAACACCAGGCCAAGAAAAAGCTATTAAACACTAAACACTCCTATTACGCAAAGGGAGGCAAATGCGGCAAACTGCTTGCCAATGCCTTATGACAGTCCAGACAAAACACGTACATTTCCAAAATCAAGACACAGACTGGCACACTATCTCACACCCTTCCAGATATCATGGAAGCCTTTCAACAATTCTACACCAAACTATATAACCTCAGAAACTCACCCCCCTCCACAGCCGACATAGACGGGTTTCTTTCAACCAGGCTAAAAAAACCACAATCCCTGAAGAAGTAGCCCGCTCCATAGACATGCCTATTACCCATGACGAATTAAAATGTGTGATCAAATCAACACCGCTGGGCAAGAGCCCAGGTCCTGATGGCCTAACGGCCAAATACTACAAACAATTCGCCACACTTTTGGCAGAACCATATATGAGGGCATTTAACGCTCTCACTGATTCGGCCCCACTCCCGGCATCGGCACTGGAAGCACACATCACGCTATTACCGAAACCAGGTAAAGACCCCACTGAAGATACCCGATGGTTAACACGGCCATAACACCAACAGGAATAGCTCCACTATCTATTCTAGCCTCCACAGATCACCCAACTACCAAACAATATTTCCAATATGCTCAGCTGACACACTTCCTGAAGGGGGAACCACACCTTCTCCGAGGAACAAGAGCACACACCAAATACGAAACCTACTGTACTACCCACAGCCTACAAACCAAGCACCTATCTATATTCTACAAACTTCTTAACACCGCAAATCACACCCCTCCTCCCTCATTCACAGCGGCATGGGAAACTGAGCTGGGTGTCACCATTCCAGTGGGAACATGGCACAGAATATTCACATACGCCCATGCCACGTCCATTAGTACCGTAGTAAGGGAAAGCACATACAAAAGAATCTCCAGATGGCACTACTCACCCGCTAAGATTCATGCTATCTTTCCAACAGTGCCAGATACATGTTGGAGGTGCAGGCAACCCAAAGGTACCACAGCTAAACTAGACGCATCATACTCGAATAAATACACCACCTACACCCTAACATGGCAGCCTTGGTTGACCTATCTAGGCAATAGAGCCATCTAAATACCATCTAAACACTACCCATACATGACCACCCTAATACCCACACCATCCCTACCTCCCCCCCCCCCGTTTTTCCTCCCTACTATACATTACAAACTATATCACGCTTAAAGTTGAATCGATGCCACCAGACCAAACTGTTTTTCTGCTCAATGACTAGATTCTCTCGAACTAAATATTGTTACCCTACTTTGTTGCACAACTGTGAAAAATGTAAAAATGCGCAGACTCTGTTGCCTGCATATTTTGAATTGTTAATTGTTATACACGGGTGGCAAATAATACCTATGTTATGTCATACTTTATGCGCAATAAAATAAAGATTTAAAATCTTCATTTCTTCTTCACACTCAAAAAAAAAAAATACTTTTAAACAAAAAGTAATAATTATATTATTCGGCCTGTGTTGTTTGGAGTCCCCCGAGGCTCTGTACTTGCTCCCCTTCTATTTTCTTTTTATACTGCCTCTCTTGGCAAACTTATTACTTCATTTGGATTCCAATACCACCAGTACGCTGATGACACCCAGATATATCTCTCCTCCCCGGACCTCTCCCCTGCCGTCCTGCAACGTGTCACTGCTTGCCTTTCTTCCATCTCTGATTGTATATCCTCCAGCTTTTTGAAACTCAATCTCACTAAAACTGAGCTCCTTGTCTTTCCTCCTCCTAATACTAACCCCCCTCTTTCGCTCTCCCTTCAAATGAGTGGTGTCTTGGTGTTATACTTGATTCTGGACTCACATTATTGTAACTCTCTCCTAATAGGTCTTCCCACAAGTCGTATTGCCCCGCTACAGTCTGTAATGAATGCTGCAGCTAGACTTATTTTCCTCTCCTGTCACTCCTCTCACACCTCTCCCCTCTGTCAGTCCTTACATTGGCTTCCGGTATCCTATAGGAGTTAATTCAAAGTACTAATCCACACCTATAAAGCACTGACCAATTCTAGCCCCTCCTATATTTCTTCACTGATCCACAAGTATTCTCGGTCTCTCCGCTCTGCCCATGATATTCTCCTGTCTGCTGCTCGCACCCATACAGCCAACTCACGCTTGCAGGACTTTTCGCGGGTGGCTCCTTTCCTTTGGAATAGCCTGCCTACAACCATCAAGCTCTACCCTAGTCTACAGTCATTTAAAAAGTGCCTCAAAACCCACCTCTTTAGGAAAGCTTATGGCCTCCCAGAGTAACCTCTACTTCACATACCTGTCCCTTGCTCTCTCCTTAAGGGCAGCACTCTATTCTCTCCCCATCTCTGCTTCACTCCACCTTGATTGATTGCTACCTCCTGTCCTGTTGAGTCTTATGCCCCACTTCCTGTAGACTGTAAGCTCGTTTGAGCAGGGCCCTCTTCAACCTATTGTTCCTGTAAGTTTTTGTAATTGTCTCATTTATTGTTAAATCTCCCCCTTTGATAATATTTTAAAGCGCTACAGAATATTCTGGCACTATATAAATACCTGTAATAATAATAATAATAACATGGAGAAACATTTGCTTGCCAGCAGAGAGGCCTCTGTGTGCTTAATGTGGAATGTGTGCCCTAGGTTTCCCCTGCTGTTCTAGGCAAATCCATCCAAATTTGTACTGCAATGATAGGCTGTGAGCACTGAGGCTAGCTTAGCCCAGTGTACCCAAGCCTGTCTTTGCCATTCAAATTTGGAGGGCTCTGGGTGTAAGAGAGTGAGATCTCATTGCAAAAGATTGCAAAGTATTTTTAAAAGGAATTCTCCATGTAAGCTAAGACTCAGCTTGGCTCTTGGCTATCTCCAGCGACCAGCCCAGATCTAAAGCAATTTATTTCCTAAGTTTTCCATTACAGAGGGAATCTGTTCTATTTGAAAATTGAGAGATCCAGCCTACAGAGGCATACGAGTAGTTACGAAATTACAAGAGATAACTTCACTGCAGAGGTCCAGCACTGCTAGAATATTGTTTCAAGATTGTCAGGTCTCATTATTAAATGATAAATTATCTATAAATGCAGAATGAGTTCTCTACACATTCTGCCTGGAGTGTCCCTATAAGTTTTTAATGGGATGCATCCACACTTGGATTTGTTGTCTTGATTAGTAATATCAATTTATATTGGATTATGGCGAGTTGCACACTTTTTTTCCATTTTGACAATTTTGAAGGTAAATTCCTCACTTAACTACTGAATAGACCAGCTGGCTGATTTAGAAGTAGTTTATTCACTAGACAGTGAACCATACCGATTTTAAACATGAAAAGGCTAAATTTAGGCTATAATAAATGATTTGTAAATGTTCTCCAAATCTGCTGTTGTCACAGCTTGGTTACTTTAACAGTTTATTTATTTTTTTGACTGATACAATTGTACTTTAGCGAATACAAAATTCCTTTTTGTGTTTTTTGTTTTTTTTCAAACTGAGTTATGTATCTAATTCCTGCTTAATACTTCTTTAGCTAGCTGATTCATTGTTATTTCATTTTGGAAAGTGGATTTTCTTTAAAATTGGCGCTAAGTGAAAGGATACATTTCTTCTAAACTAATGGAGGATCTGCTTTACATATTGGATTTTACTACACTACTGTAACATTAAATGTTGGATAAATCATTTTCCACAAAGTTTAGGATATAATGTGGGTGATGTTCACTGCAACATGGGTGTATATTTCTCTCTTAATAACTAATAATTCGTTTTAATTGGGTAGATTAACATGTTCTCAATGAATAAAAATACATTTACCAATAGTTTTTGATAAATGTATTTATTTTTAAATGTATGTATTTATTTATTTTAATGATGCAAGATTTCACTTATTTTTATTTATAGCATATATTACACAGGGGTAAAAACTTTTGTCTTCCTCTCTTAGAGGAAAAAGAAAAGACAGTGCAATAAGTAGAAGAATTTAAATTTTATTTAAATTCACTTGCTGTTGATGCCATTTTCTTATAAAAATACATTTATTTGTAGCATTTAATACAAAAGTTTAGTTAAAATGTAATGCAACCTTTTATGTATTAATTGTTTAAAACGTTTGATTTACGTCCACCAAACGGTTTGTATCCATTTGTAGTTCTCAATATTTTTCAAATTATTAGTTACTAAAACACTCAAAAGCAACATTTAAAGTTATCTTGGGGAGATTCCTTGATAAAGTTTTTACTTATTGATCGAAACTTTGGCTGAAATAAAAAATGTTTTTAATTGATGAGCTTCAAGCGATGTACAATTTTTAAAAGATCTGGGAATGCACATAATTTTCTGTAAAATGTTACATAGCCACATTTAAACAGAATCTAACAGTTGCCGTTCAAGCTGATATAGATACAGGTAGAAACATGTAATTGTGAGTGCTATTGTCTGGAGTAAACTTTGGTTGACCCAGGACCCTACAATGACTAGGTTGTGAATTTGCCATCCTCCTGTCACACAATGTCACAGATAAAGGGGACAAGTCTTCTACTGAAATAAACATTTAAAAGGGATTGTGAACTTCCTTCGACAAATACACTGATGCCTCTTAAAACATTTGATCTTCACAAAAGACATCGCATATTATCTTAGGACAAGTGTTCATTTCCATAGTGCCCATGTGAGATCTGGACAAAGAGACATCATTTCACAAGACATGTTGTCCAGTAGCCCCTAGAAAAATGGGATGCAGTTTCCTAAACGTGTCATTTATGTGGATTTTGCTGTCGATCAAAGAAAAAGACATTGCAATATCAAAGACCACTGATGGGCAAGCAGGGGTCAAACCAAAGGTGTGATGCTTTGATATGAACAGATCTGTTGTTTCAAGTAACATTTCATTAGCATGAGATTGAAGAGAGCAGATGGTCAAGAAATTAGAAACGGAAAAAAAGGAAAAATAAAGAGAAAAAATTAGAATTTTAATAAAAATTTAATTAGTATCTATACATGAACACAATATTAAAATATCCTGAATTTCCAAAGATGATAAAATGTAATACATGAAAATCACAAACCTTGCAGATCCATGCAGTTAAAGAGATAAATGAACTCATAGGATCTGGACGATGACGTCACAATACCACTTCAAACTGTACTTTTTACCCTTTGCCTAATCTTATAGGATTACAAAAATCAGATATAAGAAGTGTTGTACTCCTCTTTGTTTTAAAGGATTAACTTCCCTGTGACCCTCTGATTTTGTGTAAAAGCCACTTGTTTATTTAATTTGTTTTGAACTTTTGTGTTCCTCACTTTGAAAGTGAGAATTTGCAATGCCCCCACCCAGGGTTGTTTGATGTGAGTTGTCTTTTGTATCAGTAACCGTGTGAATGTTGAGGACAATTTCTCTAGTAGATAAATATATCTGATCGTACTGTATTTTTCCCCCTCTTTTTTTTTATTCAGAACTAGATATTTGACCTGTGTCTTCAAATATTTTCAAATCCTTGATTTTCTAAAAAGTTTAATTCAGATGATCACACAAATGTACATCAGATACATAATAAATAATTTAAAAAGTCATCGTGAAAATGTACAAATAACACAAAATCACTCCATTGGCTTTTATTATCCAACATTTAAAATACATGCCATTCTACATTAAGAACAATCTATTAGTGTAGCCCTGCTCAGAGACATTTAAACTATGACATTAAGTGGTGTGGGTTTCTTATTTACCAAAACTGAATTTCGATCAGGCACAGTGTATAGTAAATTAAAACCTAATAGTGCAATTTAAAGTCATACAACTAAAAAGAATCTACCTGGATTAACATCTTTGGTTATAGTTAGACATTCAAAGAAGTCCAATTCCTTGAATTTCATCTTTGTATCTTTCGTATTCCTATGGCACATGCATGGCATGTGTGCAAGGATGTTGTAGTGTTATAAAGGCAAAGTCTGGCTTTAGGCATCTTTTTTGGAAATGTCAATTCCCAACAGTACTCACTGCATGCAATTCATCTCAATAGAAGGCAACAAAGTTGCAGAATGAAATATTATGTGCCATCCACATGTAAAATCCATACAGATCCACCAAATAAGGCTAAAAGTACAATACAAGTAGTCCTTGTGTTTACCTTTTTAATGCACTTTTTTCAGTACCCAGGCATAGTTCTTTATATAATCCCAGACTATGAGATGTCTTCATTGGAAGACAAAGAGTCGTGCTTGTCCTCAGGTTTACAGGAATTAGACGAGGCAGGTCCTGTTTTTGGTGAATGAGAAGTTATTCCTTCCCTTTCTCTTTTCTTTTGCTTCATTCTTCTGTTTTGGAACCAGATCTTGACCTGGGTATCATTAAGTTGCAGTGAATTAGCTATTTCAATCCGCCTGGCTCTTGTGAGATACTTGTTAAAATGAAATTCTTTTTCTAATTCAGTTAGCTGTTTAGTGGTAAAATTTGTCCTCATTGTGTTAGATGGATTCACTACCCCATAATCACAGAGTGTTTCTGCAAAGTAAAGCAACACGTTATTAGAACTCTAAGATACAGAATCAGCACACGTGCAGTTATTCACAAAGCAAATGGCCCAAAAAGACTGCATGCATAGGTATATTGCCTTTAGCATTCCATCACATAAAGACTACAACTCCCACCATGCTGAGCATGATCAAACTTGTAGTCCATAGCTACAGGAGTATCTATACCGCTCTCTGGATTAATGGGATCGGCTACTATTTCATTAAATGGACACTATAGGCATTAAAACAACTTTTCTTTAATGCTGTGCAGGGAATCCTTTCATTCAATAGTGAGAGAATCTGGTGACAGATAAGATGCAGCTGTTATGTAATTTGGACCATAATTAGAATTTCTTATCATCTATGATAAAACAAAGTTTACCCTCTCTGTTAGGGGTGAGAAATAAAACTAAGGTTAGCAGTAAGCCATTAAAGTTCATGGAAGGAATGGCTTACAGAAGATGGTTAGTAAGTGTCTACATGAAGAGCAAGAAACAAACTTACTTTTCTTGGGGGCATTCCTCTTCACTTTCATCCAGTCAAAAGTGTTCACAGCAGTTTGCATCTCAGATGCTGGGGAGCAGGATTTGGGATAGGTCCCTGTGGCTGGGGAGAAATTATGAAGATTCTCAGAATAAATACCCAGCTGGTCTTTTCTCTGGACCCCATGGTTACCTTCTCCCGCCGTCTTGTAGCTCAGTTGTCCATTGAGAATGTAGTGCCCACTGCCAGTGAAAAACGGGCTGGCATATTGGATGTGCCCCCCAGGGTCCTCCATTGAGTGGCTTCCTCCATAGGAGAAGTCATAGTCCGAGCAGGCAGGTAGGACATTATAATCTCCAGGTGGACTTGAGTCATAAGACACATCCAGACCGCAAGTCCCATAAAGGCTTGGAGACTGCTGATCGGCTGGTGGTGGAGAAGACCCGTGGACACTCATTGGCAAATTCCCCAAATAATGACTTTCAGTTCCATTTCCAGAATAAGGCTGTAAAGGGACACTTCTCTGGTCACTGCGACTGAATTTGGGTGAAAATGCTACCACATCTCCACAGGTTGTGTACTCAATGAAAGAATTCATTCCCAATGACTCTCACTTATTGATCCTTAGAGTGAGTCTTGAGTGGTGACCCTCCTGATCTAATCTTCACCTGATCTTCTCTCCGAGACTTGTTTCATTACTAAGGAAGTAAATATTGCCCAATATAGAGGGCTGGTCATGTGCTTCCGATTCAGCCAATCAGGAGCGTCGCCTGCCTGGGGTCCAGGTGGAGCTCACAGTTGGTGGTGGATTCAGTGGACTTTAAACTTCCCTAATGGAGCAGAACATCATGCAACACGCTCGAAACTACTGTGCAGACAATACTAGTTCACGAGGTCACCCAGCGCTCAGATCTCTGGTCTGTGATACTTTGTAATCGTCCTCTAGAATGTTCGTGTTCTCAGAATTCCAAGAGCCCCACACTGACTCTTAAACTGCCTGGGAGGTCCAGAACAGGACTGGAGAGACTTGCAACTCTGAAGACTTTTTAATCAGCAGATCAATATGGTTAAAAAAAAAAGTCTTTCCAGCGATGTCAGCAGGTCGATGTCATCCACGATGTACCCTGTACTGTGCATTATCCATTTTGAAAAGGTACTGTATGTGATTTTGTGTATCCCTGGGAGATGCTTCTATAACTGATTCATCAGCATTGCATACACAGAGGGTATCATGTGGCTTTCAAACTGGACCTCTTTTAATGATGTAGGTGCTCAAAGTGCACTGCTGGGACCCACTGCTTTCAAATCATTTTTTTTATAGCGTTGCTCATGGTTTTGCTATGCAAAGCCCACTCTTTTCTTTATTACCACTGCGTGCAGTTAATGGATGTACATCCTAAGTGCTACTCCTCAGACTCAGGATGCTAATGACTCTGGCAGAATCCCCTGATAATACTTACTGTCTGTTTACTTACACTCCCAGGAAAGTACAATACACTTGACTCAGAGATATCAGGAATTTGGGGAGATTTTACTCAACTACGAGGATTGTACCTCCTAAAAAAAAAAAGAGAGAGAGAGAGAAATATAGTTTTCATTTTACAATTAATGGGAACAGCTAGAGATCTGTGATCCTGTTCTCCCTAAATCCATACTTGTGGAAGTCTTGTCTATGACTTTTTCTGCCTTGTTTGCAGGTTGGTTGAGTCTGTTTTCTTTCAATATTCAGGGAACTGTGTTCCCTATCCTTTAGTTTGAATTTGCAGCTGTGTCTGAACTTAGAAACTCAGAAATATGTCCCAGGGATATCCATTGTATCTCTCTGAAAAGATCAAAGGTTGTTAACTGTTTAATCGTAACAATCACAGGGCATGGATTTCACTTGCTTTTAGACTGGAGGGAAAAAAAAGAATTTGCATGCAGATTTAACCTCTTCTTGATCAGGGCTTTCCCAATAGCAAGGGTTATCCCTAACCTCAGTCCTGAAGGGGTTAAAGCTCATCACAGTGTATACCTGCAGTAATTTATGACCAAACTAGTTACATTGCTAATATTTTCTTGAAGTATTACAAATAATTATTTTATCTTGTTTTTGTTTGTGAAATTGTTACTTTTTTTCTGTAACTACATCCATAAGCACATACCAATGTATATTCTGCACTGTTTTTGACTGTCTGAGTCTACTAATAATTTATGAACTAGTGACTTCCCATTCATTGGTTTTGAGGTCCATTCAATACGTATATTTTTCATTTTCAAAGTTGTATTTTTTTTTTTTTTAACATTTTTCATCAAATTGCAGTGATGTCATCCAACTTATCAATACCTAATATACAGATTCAGCTGCTGGAGTTCTCTGCTCTGAGATTGTATCCAAGATCTCTCTGGAAAAGCCAACCACAGCCATATATTTTATGTAATTTAGCAGAGCAAGCTCTTATGTTATGAATTATTTAGGCTACTTTAAGATATTATGTTATCCTCTACTATATATATCATTGTACATAAAACAATGGTTATGAAAGAAAGGAAAGGGCCAACCTCACATATCCCATAGGAGCTGTGCTCCATTAGTTGTGCTGTGGTAAGGTTAGTTAGTGGGTAATGCATGTCTGTAACTCTTTCGTTTTATTATACTTATTATTAAAGTCTGCTGGCAGGCTGATTGGTTTTTGTGGGGATTAATGTTATGAGCTAAGACAGTGGTTGCTAACCTAGATGTTGCTGAACTACATATCCCATGATGCTCAGTTAACCTTAAAACTGGAATAGTATCATGGGAATCTTATTTATTTATTACTGGCATTTATAAAGCGCCAACATATTCCAAAGCGCTGTACAATTGGGAAAAAGACAATACAATACGAACAGACGGATACAACAGGACAACAGGGTTACCAAGGACAGCCATAACTGATCTTTTTTTATGTCTTCTCCAAAACAACTTTAGCTTAATCAAGTGGTTTTGGTGTATAGATCATGCAACTGCAGTCACACTAATCAATTCCCTGCATTTAGGAATTAAATCACTTTGTTCATGCAGCCTTAGTCACACCTCCCTGCATGTGACTTGTACAGCTTTCCTAAACACTTCCTGTAAAGAGCCATCTACAGTTTATCCTTCCTTTATTGCAAGTTCTGTTTAATTTAGATTTTCTTATCCTCTGCTATATTAATAGCCCGTGTGTGATTAAAGTTCCATTTACAGAGCAAGAGATACAATTGTTTAAGGTAAATAACATCTGATTGAAAGTGAAACCAATTTTTTTCATGCAGGCTGTGTCAATCAGAGTCAGGGGAGGTGTGGCAAGGGCTGCATAAACAGAAACAAAGTTATTTAACCCCTTCAGACCGGAGGGCGTACTATTACGCCCTATTATAGGCGGCTCTAAATGCCGCCGGGCGTAATAGTACGTCCTCCGGTCTTTCGGTACTTACCCGGTCGCCGGCGGTCCCACGCCGGCGATCGCGGTGGGGGGGACTCCCAGGGAGCCCCCCGCGGCACGTCCGTCCTCCACGAAGCCCCCCGGCCGTGTGAGAGTGAGGTCCTTGCGAGGACCCCACAATCACATGGCCGGGGATAGCTGGCTTCTGTATTGCCAGCAGGGGGGCTGCCTGTAATGACAGGTGGTCCCCCTGCTGGCTGAAAATAAAATTAAAATAAGTTAAAAGTGTAAAAAAAAAAATAATATATACTTAGATCATATATATATTATATATATATGATCTAGGTATATATATACACATATACATACACACATGTACACCGTCTAGGTGTATTTTACTATTAATATATATATAATTATATATATATATATTAATATCAAATTACACGTAGACTGATACTGATTAAATATATATATAATTATTGTTATATATATTTATATATAATATAAAAATGTAAATACGTTAAAAAATAAAATTAAAAAAATAATTAAAAATAAATAATTAAAAAATATATAGATGTGTGTTATTTCGTTCTAACTGTATTGTGAAATTAATATATATATATATATATATATCAAAATACACGTAGAATGAAAAAATATATATCTATATACATAAATATATACGTATATATCACTATATATAAATAAAAATATTTTTTAAAAATTATATAGATATATACATATATATATATACACATACGTATATATATATATACATATATTAATTCTACATATATATTTATGTAATATTTTTACATAATTAGGTATCTTAATTAATTACAATTAGCGGGACCTGTCTGACAACCCATGCCAAAAGTAAAGGGAATTTAATTTGCTAGCACTATATTTAACCCTATAACTTTCCAAGACACCATAAAACCTGTACATGGGGGTACTGTTCTACTCGGGAGACTTCGCTGAACACAAATATTAGTGTTTCAAAACGGTAAAATGTATTACAACGATGATATCGCCAGTAAAAGTGAAGTTTTTTGCATTTTTCATGCACAAACAGCACTTACACGGACGATATTATTGCTGTGATACTTTTTACTATTTTGAAACACAAATATTTGTGTTCAGCGAAGTCTCCCGAGTACAACAGTACCCCTCATGTACAGGTTTTATGGTGTTTTCAAAAGTTACAGCGTCAAATATAAGGCTTGCGTTTCATTTTTTTCACATTAAAATTTGCCAGATTGGTTACAGTGCCTTTGAGACCCTATGGTAGCCGAGAATGAAAATTACCTCTATGATGGCATACCATTTGCAATAGTAGACAACCCAAGGTATTTCAAATGGGGTATGTCCAGTCTTTTTTAGTAGCCACTTAGTCACAAACACTGGCCAAAATTGGTGGTTTTTGCATTTTTCACACACAAACAAATACTAACGCTAACTTTGGCCAGTGTTTGTGACCAAATGGCTACTAAAAAAGACTGGACATACCCCATTTGCAATACCTTGGATTGTCTACTATTGCAAATGGTATGCCATTATGGGTGTAAATTTCATTCCCGGGCTACTATACAGTCTCAAAGGCAACGTAACCAATCTGGCAAATTTCAATTTCAAATGTAAAGTTCTATATTTGACCCTGTAACTTCCCAAAACGCCATAAAACCTGTACATAGGGGGTACTGTTTTACACGTGAGACTTTACTGAATACAAATATGTGTATTTTATTGCAGTAAAAGCAAACAGTATTATGACACTGACCTTTAAAATGTCATGTAGAACTAAAAAAATCGTATTTTCTCCCATTTTTTTAAATATTAAATTATGTTTCATAGCTAAATATTTGATATTAAATGAAAGCCCTGTTTCCCCTGAATAAAATGATATATAATAAGGGTGCGTGCATTTACTATGAAAGAGGTGTATTACGGTTGGACAGACATGTAGCGCAAATGCCAGGTTTTGTTTACATTTTGTTTTGTTCACAACGTGTACATTTGGCTCCGTCCTTAAGGGGTTAACTCCTAAATGGCAGTGAATTAAGCAGTGAAACATGAGAAGCATGATCTATACACTAAAACTGCTTCATTAAGTTAAAGTTGTTTAGGTGACTATAATGTTCCTTTAACACAGGGACACACTGTATGTAGCTCCCCAGTCATTGTTGAACTGCATTTCCTATAATGCTAAGTCAGTTTACTCCTGGGTTAAATGCTTCATTTTAATACTTTGCTCAGTGTTCTCCAGGGGAAATCTATGCTTGTAAATCACAAGACAATAGGATGACTTCTAGGGTAAAGAGCCATCTGAGTGAAAAGTAAAATGATATATCCCCAGCTATTGGAATAAATTATTTTTTATACCATTTTACACAGTCATTTTCACATATTGTCATGTTTCCTTAAGGGGTTAAACCCTTAGATCATAGCTGAAGAGCAATGTGATTGGCTGGAATAACTCAGCCAATCCCTATAAATGTAAGCTGTAATGTGTGGGTAAAGATCCTCTGCCTAACATCTATAATGCCATTTAAATTCAATCCATCGGCTGACAGCACTATATTAGTGATGTTCTAGTTACCTCCACTCCCCCTCTCCCCACCTCCTCCACACAATTTAAATTACAACTATTTAACAGAATTAGTAAACCTTATATTTACTAAAAGCTACTTGAGTTGAAATTATGCTACTTCAACCATATGAGCACATTTGTTTATGTTATCAATACCAAATATCAAGAGGATTTTTGCAGGAGAACCTATAGGAATTCTTACCAACTGGGAGCATAAGCAACTAGCAGGCAAATGGTAAAAACAAGAATTACTGGATTAAATATTATGACTTTAATAAAATATATAATTAAAATAAAGCAATATCATTTAATATTATAATAATAATGTACAAATATACATTTCATATTTTAAATAAATAGAACTAATTATTGAAATATATTTGACTCCTTTAGGAAGTTAAACCTTTTCACTGGAGCATAGTGAATAACCCTAATAATGTTAGGTATAAATACAGTAATGGTGAAGTTGTGATCTAAGGTTAAAGGGACAATATAGGCACCCAGACTATTTTGGCTCGTTGAAGTGGTCTGGGTGCACTGTCCCTAATGTACTTAGTGCTGCAATGTTTCCATTCAAGCATTAAATCTTTTTCCAGTGGCTGCCTACCAGACAGTCACTGGAGGTGCTTCTTGATTGCTAACAGACTTTTGGTCTGGTAACTGATGCTGGACGTCCTCATGCTCTGCATGAGGACATCCAGTATCAGCTATTTCCCCATAGGAAAGCATTGAATCAGTGCTTTCCTATGGGGAGGTCTAATGCATGCTTGGCATTTGCTGCGCATGTACATTAGCACCTGCACGCTGTGGAACGTCGGAAGTGGCAGAACCACGACCCAGCGCCGAGGGACATTGGCGCTGGGATCAAGTAAGTAAATAAAGGGTATTTAACCTCTTATTCACCAACTGGGGAAGTAATGAGGGACGGGGAGGCAGAGGGAGCGATAGTGCCAGAAATGCAGCTTTGTATTCCTGGCACTATACTATCCCTTTAATGACCTACTACAGATAGCCCCAATGCCCTCATTTCAACAGTATAATGTGTTATGTGATGGTTGTGATACGGGTTCATCTGGTATTAAATTAGTTAATCAAAATTAATCAAAATGTCAATCAACTGAATGAATTTTAGCAATTTACACAATCTCAAATAGGGTTATTTACTACACCGTGAACTGTTTGTCTATTTTATCCAAAACTTTAAAATTTCCTTTGAGTTCTAGACAATTCACACTTTACAGCAACCTGAACAGCAAATATTTCTGTATACTTTTATTTAAAAAAAAAAAAGTTAGAATGAAAACATAGACCTGTCCCCTAAAATGCTCAAATAAATTTCTGATATTTACTAAGAAATATATAGCTTAATTGACAAAGTAATGATTTGTTGTTAGCTGACAGATCTGTAAAATGTAATCCAAAAGAGCTGGTCTGTGCCCGAACATATTTTGTAAACTCCTGACCAGCAAGAGTGTATAGGGCATACAGTTAAAGGGACACTTTAGGTGCTGTAACCATTACATCTTACTAAATTATATTGGTTACAGTGCCTGAAGTCCCTTGTCACAGTACCTCCATTCAGTGTTAAACCATATTCAAGCAGTTTAACACTAAATAAGGGTCCCTAGCCACCCACAGTCCATCCTCTACTGCAGGTACTGTTAAGGCACAGATTACACACTTCCTTTTAGTCGTACCAATTCATACCAGCAATGGGTGCTGTGATAGGCTGAAAGCAGTCAGCTGAAACTGAGCCAGTCACAACTTGCCGTTGCTGCCCAGGGTAATGCTTCTTCATTAGCCTGGGCAGCACCGAGGAGTTAGATTGCTGGGGACTCTCATTTAGCATTAAAACTTAAAAACAGTTTAACACTGCATGGAAGGGCAGCGTCTGGGAACACCAGACACTATAACAACTTCAGTAAGATGAAGCAGTTACAGTGCCTACAGTGTTTCTTTAAGCATTGGAACTGCTTTCAACTTTATTGATAGCTCTGTTCACTGTTTTGTCATTGGAACTGGAAGACACAATTGATCAACTGCAGCAAAAGCTCACTTACAATGTACTTTGAAGTAACCTATCACAGAAGATTGAGAATTGTGTAGCGTGGATGTACAGTATGAATATATGGATGCACAGGAAACCAAGTATGGGTCCTGACATCAGGCACTAACGGTGCAGATTTAGAGCTAAGGATTATTAAAGCAATAAGCAGCTGTGTGCAGGGACACAGAAGCAGGGGGTCTCCATTCACCTTAATCTGTGGAATGATTATACAGTTTTACTGTGTTTGTAAGATCTTTCTTTATTCCCAGGTTCCACTTGCCAGGCCAAGTGCAATGGGAGACCAACAGGCTCTCAGTTATCCAGGAGAAAACCTTGAATTTCCTCTTCTTCCAGACGACATGTACTATGAATTGTAGGTTAAATAAGAGGGAAGATGTGCATATCCTTTCATCCACCCTAATACAGCGCTGTCAGAAAGGATGCATATTCCATTTTTGGATAAATACGGTATTCTTAGTTCTCCACAAAGCATCTTAAAATTAGTAAATATTAAAACCCTACATCCTTGTCATGTACCCACAAATGTGTGTTAGATGGGCTATAGTTGTGCTGCAGACAACATACAACTTAAATTGCCAAATCCAGGTAACTTGGCCAAATGATGCCCAAAGTGTCTTCCACCAATGTGGGGATCATTGCCTGGTCCCCTTTGTTAGAAGCTGTCTCTTCTGGAATTTCTGCACAACCTAATAGCTAATTAAATTGTATACTGTTTTGTTTTTTTGTGCTGTAATTATTTGAATCTGTAATATAAACAAGGTTGTTAAGGCATAGTCTGGCATACTATGCAAATCAGGAGAATTATGTTAATATATAAAAAAAATTGGCTTTATATGAAAAAGTTTTTTTTTTTTTTTGTTAGTACACAGACGTTATTTCCATGTGTCATAGCCACATCAGTAAGTCTATTTACTAAACCTAAAATTAATGGGAATAGACTGACAAATGTTAGGACAAAATAGCCAAGTTGAAGAAGTTTTGCAAATTCATGTTTTTTGTCTTTAAATTCCTTCATCAATTACCAATTCCTGATTTGGCAAACAACATAACTTTACCTCTAAATATCCCCTTTCTGTAATTGTAAAACCCTGCAGAATATGTTGGTGCCATTTAAATGCTAATAAGAATTCATGATATTATATCCAAGCAATTTCTCAGTCAGTCCACCCTGTCAGGACTCATTCCCTTAATCGCCAATTGTGGGGCCAGCTAGAATTAACTATGGGATGATTCAATACAATTCTAGGGGAAATTTCCAAGCAGCCTTATTTATTTGGGATAGGTAGTAAATTTAGTCAACCTTCTCCTAGTTATTTGCATACAAATATTTTCCACAACATTACCCTTGAAATTTGGATCTCCATGAATTCCCATAGTGTGGCCACAGTGACCATTTTCTGACAAATGTAGTCAGACTTCATCTGGAGCTGCCGGACTTTAACAGATTGGACTAGAACAGTAGTAGGCAACCTTCAGCACTCCAGATGTTGTGGACTACATCTTCCCTGATGCTTTGCCAGCATTATGGGAGATGTAGTTCAAAAGATCTGAAGTGCCAAAGGTTGCCTGCCCCTGATCTAAAGAATAACTCCTGCAATTACACATTTGGTCCTAGAGGGCACCAGTGATCCCTGCAGCTTTCAAGCTCTATGAACAGTACTACCCTTGTTCCTTATAAGTAATTCACAGCTCGGCGAGACACTAGTAGCTGGTTTATTTACAAATGTAAGAGTTGTCAGATTTCAAAGTGAATTTCAAATTGAAGGTCAAAATAGCTAAATTACATATGTTTTCCAAATCAGCTATGTGTCAACATCACTGCCTTAGTCCCGGGGACCCCAGATTCAAATCTCAGTCACATCACCTCACCAGTAGGTGTTCTTGAGCAAGACACCTAGAGATATATACCTACCGACTACCGTGAATCATTATATAGATTGTACAGAATAAAGAGACTTATTCTAAAAGTGTAACATACAGCAGAATATGTTGCTGCTATAATAATAATAATGCTTCAGTTTTGGCTATTTCAGTCTAAAATATGAAATTCTCTTTCAGTTCCTGACAATTATCACTTTACTATTAAATAATCCCAAGTAAGTCAATATCATCCTATCCTCTTGCAGTTTATTATGGTCAATTTCTGCCATTATTGGGCCCTAGTCCTTTTGCATTAAATATTTTTAATATTTTAAAATGTACTCTGTTACTCCACTTTGCTGTTCTCTGTATCTCCTGGTATTTTAGTTTTGGTAATATGGTGATTATTCAAAATTCAAAATATTTCATTTAGAATATACATAAATATGCGCTTTGCATATACTGGGAAATAAAAATTCTGAATACAGCAGTAGTTCTCTACGGCTATACTATAACCACCATTCTTTTTTGGGATTTAATCTTTAGCATCATGTTAGTTCTATGATGATGATATATATACAAAATAAAAAATATATAAAAAATAAAAAATAAATTCTATTGTTTTCTACTGGAATGGCATATTAGTACCTTTGGCTTTTCATTTGACTTTTTGTAGGACAGAAACTAAAATGCCCCATGTTAAAAGGTCCAATTTAGGGAGATAAAGAGAAGTTAAAAACTGTGATGGTGCCAACCACTTGCGATATTTAAAAAAAAAAAAAAAAAAAATCTGAATTAAAAAAATATCCGCAAAGTATTTGGTGTTTGTCTGCGTCATTGTTTTGCGTTTTGACTTTCCATTAACCACAAATTGCTGTTTAGTGAAAAATCTCTTGTTTGAATGTTTTTTTTTTATTTGTGTTTTTCAAATGAACATTGTGACTTTAATTTACTTTTTTCCCATTTAAAGGTAAATGTCATTGTGACATTTGCAATGGATATTGATTATTTTCCAATTTAACATTGGAGAGCGAAAACTTAATATATTTTGTTAGTGAGCGTGTATTAAAAACGTATTGTATAAGGAATTGCTTTTAGTTCTTCATGACATAGATAACTAATTACAGAATGCCTGATCGTTACTAAATGAAGCTCCACGTTGTCCATGATATATTAAAATTAAATCTCACTAGTATTGGTGTCTGCACTCTGGCCGTTTCCCAGCTGGCCTGGTCTCGATTTGGAGTGGGTGGAGTTGCTGTTGAGATCGGAAGGAACCTGAGATGATTGATGGAGACTTTATAAAACCCCACTGATTACTGGCAAAGCTGCAGCCCAGTTATCTCAATTGTTAATTTATTAAAACTGTTTCTGTGATTTGGTGAGTAACCTGCCCTGCCTCTATCAATGATTTGGAGAAATTGCAATTATTCAAACCTATTCATGACTTTAATTGTGACAAGCAAAAGCCTTTATCCAGCTATGTGCTCTGTACACTAAATTAAAAATTACTGTGACAATGGGAAGGCAAAAAGTTGACTTAGAACAGTTTGTTCTGAAATTCTCTTCCATACAAGTTCTTCCAAAATGTATTGGAGTGGAGGGTTGGCAATGCAATCCATCTGAACAAAAATGAAATTTATTTAATTTTCAGCAAGTACTATTAACTTCCCCAATTCCAGAATTCTGAATTAGAATGTCCAGTTCTAGCAGAGAACAGAGAGGAATTTGGGATTTTATAGTGAATTCAAAGTCAATTTTAAACTATTGGCAAAAATAGCCAAATTATACAAACTGTCCAAGTTAATTCTGTTTTCAACTTTGCTTTTTTGGCCTTAAATTTGAAATTCCCTTGAAAATTATATTTTAATTCCCAGCAATTCTTACTTTAGTGGATAACCATGTGTAACAGATCCCCTATTCTCTAACTGAGTATATCCATTGTAATTCTCCCAAGTCCCAAGTGAAGCAGTGATTATTGCTCTGGTATACCCAAACATCAGCCAAGACTTGATGAAGGGTACAAGAAGACTGATTTATTATGGCCCAGTGGCCAGCTTATATACACAGACCCCCAGCATGGGGTCTCCAGCAGTAACACAGTAAAACACTATCCAACACGCCTAGGAGTATCTGTGTCTGGAAGATAATTAAGTGTACTTTGCTTAAACTAATTATCTCCCAGGCACTAGAGGTACAAAATATAAAACATAAAACACCCCATAACATACATAATATTAATAGGGACCCCTACAAATCCCATATCCCGGATAGCCTTGATCTGAGCACCCAAAGTGTCCAAATAGCACTCAGATCCCACGAATACAGCCGAATCGCCACCATGGTAAAGTTTTGACCGACCGCACACGTGGAGTCTGCCCAAAATAGTTCCATGAGAAAAGTGATAGTGGTTGAGTGGTAGTGGGAGTCCGAAAATGAAAGAAATACTGAGAGGTTCCCCAGGCTCATAGGTAGCGATTGTTCGCCAAGTTCATGCGACCAATCCTACCGAACAATGCTCTCCTGGCTTGTCGGGAATAGAAGCAGGCGTTTGTACGAAGTTACCGGTGTTCTCGGGGTTGAGTGTCCGACTTGGAGTTCCAGACACTCAACGACCAAGTACCGCTGCTTGCTTTCAGGAGATAAGATGGCCAACATTTTCCAGCACACGTGTTGTTCGGTTATAAGAATGGTGGCCACACAGAGAGAGCTCTTAAGTTTGTGGTTTGCTTTGAAGTTAAATGAGCCAGAGGGGTGGTTGGTGTTCGGTAGATTACAGCTCCCGAACTGAGGAAACATATTTGTGTTTGGGGAAACTTTTAACACGAACAAGGAGGGAATTATCCTTAAAATAAGAGAAATAGTGAGTTTGTCACGTTGTATATGGCCCATAGTATGGCCCATAGTCGGTGGCCAGCTTCCACACTCCTCCAGGAGTTCATGGCAAATGTCTAGGGTAAAGAATGTTTGTCACACCATGTGTTTCTGGAAGACAGAGATATAGAGATTGAGGTATATTTGATTTTTCAGTAAATTAAATTGAAAGCTCTTTGAATCAAGGTCCTTCTAATTTTTTATTGTATGCCAAAATTTGGGATTTCACCAAATAGGATGTAGTTTGTTTGCTTGCTTGTTTGTTTGTTTGTTTGTTTTAATAGAAAATGTAGTTGGTAATTCCATTCAATAAAAATTACCGTATATACTCGAGTATAAGTCGACCCGAATATAAGTCGAGACCCCTAATTTTACCACAAAAAACTGGGAAAACTTATTGACTCGAGTATAAGCCTAGGGTGGGATATGCAGCAGCTACTGGTAAATTTCTAAATAAAATTAGATCCCAATAAAATTACATTAATTGAATATTTATTTACAGTGTGTGTATATAATGAATGCAATGTGTGTGTGTGTTTGTGTGGTGTGTGTATGTAATGAATGCAGAGTGTGTGTGTTGGTGTGAATGCAGTGTGTGTATATAATGAATGCAGAATGTGTGTGTGTGTATAATGCAGAGTGTGTTTGTATATAATGCAGTGTGTGTATACATAATGCAGAGTGTGTGTTTGTATGAGTGTGTGTGTATATAATGCATAGTGTGTGCATTATATACACACACACTCATACAAACACACACACACTCTGCATTATATACACACACACAGAGAAAACAGAAAAAAATAAGAACATGGGTATATTCTCATACACTCAACCCCAAAAGGGAACAGTGTCAGGTTTAACCCAATGTCTTAAGTACCGTATTAAGTATAGGGAGAGAATGCAGTATGTAATTAGAAAGGCAATATCTAAAAAACTGACAAGGTAAAAAAAAAGGGTGTTTTTCCTTATTTTTAGCCATGAGCACTTGTGGATTCAGCACTATGATTTCTATTTGATTTACTGAACTTTTTTTGATTTTCACTTCTTTATTCTTTGCTTCTATGCCTGTCTAGTTAGATTACCAATGAGAGAGGCTTTTAATTTACCTTGTCAGTTTTTTAGATACTGACTTTCTAACTATATACTGCATTCTCTCCCTATACTATACTATGGACAATACTCTTTCTCCTTAGCCCTGTCTGCAATTTAACTCTCTCTATGCTGATTTAAGATTGAGTGTTTGGGACTGTGCCTAGACCCATACTGCACTCTGTTATTGACAGAGGTTTTTTTTTATTACAAGCACAGTACCTTAATTTATAAGATATGGCTAAGTAGTATTAAGAGTTAACCTTGAGATAGCCCAGTGTTAGGGATCAATCCCAAGTCAATTCCCTTCCTATTTAGCCTATATACTTTTCAATAAAGCTGGAATTCAGGATTGGGGGTCATACCCTTATACGGATTTGGATTGTATTCCTACCTGGTGTCTATTTCTGGCTCGCATATTAGCATATGTATCACTTGTATATACTTTGGTTCATTTATTATGTTTTCGTCTCAATAATATAAGATTATACATTTTTAAGCCAGTATACAGCAATAACTACACAGCTATACATATATCCAGGAGATGCAGCTGATCTCAGAGCTTTGTATGCACTGAGACTAGCAGCATTTATTTTTTGCTTGTTTTTTGTACTTTGTATACACACACACACACTCTGGGGAGGGCATTTTTATTATTTTTAATTTATTTTTTATTTTAATATTATTTTTTTTAAAAAATATTTTATTATTTATTTAATTTTTTTTAATTTTTTTTTAGTCCCCCCTCCCTGCTTGTTGCCTGGCACGGAGCTGACCGGAGCTGCTACAAAGGTAAGTAACAGCTTGCTCCGGCCCCCAACAGGACCGCCGGGCTTGTAATGAGCCCAGCGGTCCTGGTCTGTATTATGGCAATGTAAGTTGCCATAATACAGACACAGACTCGAGTATAAGCCAAGGGGGGATTTTTCAGGAAAATAAATGTGCCCAAAAACTTAGCTTATGCTTGAGTATATACGGTATGTCTTAGTTTGTTTCATGTTTCTTTTTGTTGATGTAATCAACATTCTTTATGTTTGTTAGTGTAATCAATAAACATTCTTTATGTTTAAAGGGACACTGTAGGATTAGGATTACATATCTGTATTCCTGAAGCTACTGTTTTAAAGTCCCAATTTAGTTTCAGGGTTCGTTATAAAAATAGAAATAGAAGTCACCTTCTCTCCAGCGCTGAGTCTTCTTCAGCACTGCCGTGGCCTCTTTATCCTGGAGGCATTCCTCTGGGATGGTGGTCCAATCCAATGCTACTCAGAAAGGACCATTGGGAACTGCAAATGCATGCGCGGAACTCTCTGCGATGCTCTTATAATTGTGCCATAGAGAATCATTGAATACAATGATTCTCTATGGCAAACTGTGATGGCACTGTGCATGCACGCATGCAAGTATGTTTAGTTGTGAGAGTTGGAAAGAAGCACTTCTGACTCTCATACTTAGATGGCCTTACTTCCAAACCTTTAAACTATTAAAATAAAAGGTTTCATGAGGTAGGACTTGGGGGTAGGACTGAAGTCACAAAGACTTCTTGGTAGGTCGAAATGTTGCTGATCTCTTTTTTGTTCTATTAAATCTGCCTACGGCTTGAACACCTTGAGTGCCTGGAGATTTTCTTTGTTTGCCTGAAGTCACAATAACAACCTCAATAATAGGAAGTTGTTATGCTGCCTACAGTGTTCACTTAAGTAATCAATATATACACTCAGTCTCTACCTCATGGCACTCTAGTTTTATTCTGTAGTGTAAAGTGATTAAAGTTCAAATTAAATGTATTTAATATTAAACCAGTTTAGTTCACGATACTGTGCTATCAAAGTCTAGTTTAGGTCACATTGTATTTGCATTTTATTCAAATACTCCAATCAGATTTATCTAACAGAAGAATTTGTTTCTTACTTGATTTAAAAATTTTATTTATTTATTTTGTTATTTTATGTCTGCAAATGTGTTTCAAGGTATGAATAATTGAAATGCATCTCACACCTCTCTCAGTCCTTGTTATTATAGCGAGGTTAGTTATGAAAGTGTAGGATGTAATACTAAGATGCTGCCATGGCTAGGCTCATAAATTACTCTTGAACATTGAGTGCCAAATGTATAAAATGCTGACTGGCATTTCTGAAAATGGCTGCACTATTGACATGATGTACTGCATAATGCTAAGGTGAAAAAGGCAGTATGTACGCTATGCAGCTATATTCGATAACCGTAGGAGAAAAAGGTGTTGGTGGGATAGTATAAGAAAAAATAAATAAAAAAGGGGTTTTGCTCACCACAACAGTATTTTCTTGTATTTTGTTGTCAGTAGCAGGTCATTTGTGTTTACATTAATATTGCATTTGATTGGCCTTTAACTATCTGTATCCTGTTTGTTGTTCTCCATAACTTATAGTGGCCTCCATATGACCTCTCTTAAAAAAATATATTTTTTTTTCCCAACTTGACATCCAACAGTTTCCCATCCTCTTGGCTAGTGGGCTATCCTTTAGGCACGTGGTTGGAAAAGCTCATCTGCTTTGCACTTGCTGACACATTCAAAATGGACCACCAGATACATGCTACCATATCCCATTCAAAGATAACTTCAACTAATTCTATAGCCAGAAATATGTGTGTCTCTGGTTATTAAATAATTTTCCCATACATTTTATTAGACAGTCTGCTGTTTAGTTGGCAATTGTGGAGCTTTACCTGGATACAGAATTAAATCCATCAACTTTTTTTTGCCTTTTAATCTCACGAATGAAGGTTATCAATTATTTTAATATAATTTTTTTGTTTGCGTAGGATGAACAAAGGTATCATTTAGCTTATTCTACTGGTGTGGGAGAAGTCATTGGAGGCTAGTTTAGAAAACTTACACAGGGTCACAGGCTATAATGGACATGACTAAGTATTAATTAGAGTATAAAAACTTCGAGCTTCTTCTGCAATGCCTAATACCTTCATCAGGATAGCTAATTAATTCTTACGTTCATTTTAATATACTTTACTTGCATTTAGGTCAACTATAGGGGTGAAAGGCAACTCACCGAGAATGGAAAAACAGTGTGTTGATTCTTACAGATACTTCATAATTTCAATAGAACTAGGTAAAAACTCACAATTAATTTTCACAAGTTTAAAGCAGCCATCTAAACCCACTTCTGCCCACTCTCGTATTAAACTTATAGGAGCATATAGGTATGACCTAAAACAACTGGACAAAAGGTGTTTGCAGGGGCTAAATTAAAAATTTCATCTAACCATAGTTGCCGTCTTTATTTAATAAAGCTGTTAATGCCTAAGGAACTGTTTTCTAAGGTCACTTCAAAATAATTAGTGATTTGCTGAGTGGTGTCAGATAGTTCTAATTGTTCTGCTATCAATATTTGCTATTCCTACCTACACAAACACAGCCAGATAACAGCCATACCATTGTATGTCTCCATATCACTCGATAATTAGCCAATGTTTACTTAAGGCTTATGTAATGGATGAAGATAATTTTCCTGACAAATTTATGTACTGATTAGACAACATCAATCATAAGAATTGCATGTTTATACTAGAAGCACAAATTAAAACCCACAGTCCTTTCCGCTGTGCTATTGCAAACTTGAAATATAGTTTGGTCAAATTATACTTTAATTCTTTATTTCCAGAATGTGATTGAATGTGTACTATTGCTTAATTTTCAAATCACTTCCAGAAGCATAAGTGATTCACATTTGCTGATAAAAGCTATGATTTCAGGATCTTTAACAAACTGCAAAATTTAGGGCAAAATAAAACTGAGAGAATTAAAAAATATATATATATATTTATTTTTTTTGTTTGGTTTGCAAACTTATTATAACGGTTTTAAGCTGACAATAACATGATAGTATTTCTTGTGATCACAGCCACCAATAATAGGAAATTTAGATATGAATGTGTAGTACATATTGTTCTAACACAACTATGATTAGAATTATGTAAATTGGGTTTGAATACAGAGATTAATTTTGTAAACTTTCAAATTTAAAGGGACTTACAATTAAGTTGTATTCCTAGCACTATAGAACCTTATAGTGCCCCCTACCTCGCCCCACCTTCCCGGTGGCACTTAATACCCTTTAGACACTTATTTGATTCCAGTGCCGATGTCCCTCGATGCTGGGTTAGGGTCCGCCTCCGCTCCTTCTCTGCCAACGTCAGCCAGAGGGGGGGACCTTATGCACATGCTCAGCGAGTACTGCAATAGCATTAGGACTACCACATAGTAAAGCAGTGAATCTTTGCTTTACTATGAGGAAGGACCCAGAAGCGCCTCTAGTGGCTGTGTAGTAGAGAGCCACTAGAGGTGGAGGTAACCCTGCAAGGTAATTATTATAGTTTTATCGATAACTGGAATAATTACAATTGCAGGGTTAAAATGACAGGGACACTGCACCCAGACCACTTTAATGAGCTGAAATAATCTGGGTGCCTATAGTGTCTCTTTAACCCCTTAAGGACACATGACGTGTGATATGTCATGATTCCCTTTTATTCCAGAAGTTTGGTCCTTAAGGGGTTAAGGCCAGAATAGCTTGACTGGAAAAATTCTCTAAATCAGCTATGCATCCAATTCAGCTACTGTAGCCTTAAATATGGAACTCCTTTTGAAATCATACTCTGCTAAATAACCCTGATAGTAATGCTGAAGTGAATAAGGTATAGCTGTAAAATAGTGTTTTTTTTAGTTTTAATTTAAATTTTTTTTACCAAGGGATTTTCCTGCTGCCTCTCACAGATATCATCTAATCTCTTTGTCTTGATCACTTACTAAAGATATTCCAGACATCCCCCTCGTTTAGCCATTCCTTTGGACTGAGTCCAGTACAAATGCGGTTGCTGTCCAAGTCTGGCAACAGATCTGCATCTCCCCTTGATGGAATGGAATTCACTCTGTTACATGTTACAACTACTTCCAAACAACAATAAAACCTACAGGACAGCTGACCCTTCATTTTTATCGCCTGTGTAATCACATGAACCAGGGTGAAAATGGTTTGTTCTGCATTGAAAGCAGGCCCAGGCTATGAGTCATCATTTAAATATTTACAAGATGGTCTTAATATTATTTTTTGTTTTAAAAATAAATATATAGATTTTACAAAAGTTTATATTTCTTACCAAGTAAACAACATGCATGTGGTATGTTTTGTGTGTATCTGCATGTGATATAAGAATATTGCCTTTTTGTGAATTAATAGCTCTTATGTGCACTTGTTTGGCAATCTGCGAGCCTTAATTTTTATTCCATTTCCAGGAACTGGAATAATATAAGTAAACAAAAAGAGCACTTATAATCATGTAATGGTCATTGGGGATGGACATACTCTGGTTGTCGATATAGTAGAACCTCTCGGTTTGAAAACTGATGCAGCATTATTCAAAATAAAAATAAAATTTTAAGATATGGAGCATGTTTAAAAACTGCCACCTGTTTGTGCTACCATAAACTCTTCAGCATGTTGGAGTAGGACCAGGCTGGACCAGTGTGTATATACTTAGGAACTGTCAGAACACCTGGAAACAAGTCCATGCTGCTGGGAGAAGCTATTTGGAATTAATTATATTAAGGACCAGCAACACACCCTTTGTCACTGAGGTTTAGTTGCAGCACAAGAGCTGAAACTCTTGTGGTATTTCCAACCTTGCACAACGCCGATTGCAAAAATTTGCACAATGTTCAGCTGTGGGTGTGTTCGATGTGGCGTATAACGTAGGCAGCAAGATTTCACATCTATACATTGCCACCAGCTGGACCTCAACATGCAGATCATGGAGAACTATGGCATGGAGCACTCAACATGGCCTGCTTCATACAAACACGATTGAAGAATTTAGAAATAACTACAATGCAAGTTTAATCTCACAAGGAAATTAACAATAATTTCAGATACGATAGTTGTCTATTTCAAGATTCGTTTTTTTACCTTTTTATTGTTTTTACTATGGATTCTGTCTTACCAATAGTCTAGATCCCTGATGTTATCTGGTGCCACGACCACACAAAACTATAGTAATAATAATAAACTATAGAAGCCTGCACATGCAAGATGTAACATATAGACTGCTGTTATTTGGAAATGAAATGTATACACCTTGCTGGAGTAATTTGTTCTCTTTCTATGTGAGTTTATCTGCATGGCATCTTTTGATTGGTGCTATTTTAACTTTAATGTGTGGTTCCCAATCCAGTCTTCAAGGCACATCATTAGTCCAAGTTTTGTCAGTGTATCCTTTAGAACAGAACTGGTAAAAGCCTAAATCCTGGGTTGTTTGCTGTTCTGTTTGTGCCAAATGTGCTTTGATTGCTGCAGTACAGTATTGCTGGTAAGTTGGTCACCTGGGAATAACTGACATTCTCTAGAACAGTGGTACCCAAAGCAGCCCTCATAACCTACCAACAGTCCGGGATTTATGTATATCCCTGTTTCATTCCAATAGAGATACCGACAAAACTTGGACTGTTGGTGGGTTTTGAGGACTGGTTTGGGAAACACAGCTACAGAACACAGAACTGTCCCTGTATGAACACAGGATATCCCTGTATGAATGGATGCACTGATGCTTTCATGACCTCATGGCTTTTAAAACAGGCTCTGCTTGCAGTTTGAATTTATCTCCATGAAGGACATTATTGATCCGAGACTCTACTGTCTGAGATATTTTGCACCACGTGAAATACACTTCACACGTTGACTACTGGAAGGAGTGGTAAATGTATTGCTTTACATTGTCCATATTCTCACTTCATGATTCTTACAAGAGTTACAATCCTGACAACGAACACCACACTTTACATCTGTTGCACAAATAGAAAATGACATTGGAGAAGAAATGCTACAGATACCATGTTTGCAATCCATCTGTCAATCATGAGAGTGAAATATCTATATTTATGTATCATATTGCCGGCTATGTTAATACAGATTTCAATATGTCTATCTCCCTCATGATTGATATAACAGATGCATCTTCATAACTTGGATTTGTAGAGTAGCCTTGTCACCCAAGGACAACTTTACATTAATCAGCAGAGCACGAAAAAACTATCATAGTGTTGTTGTAATGTCTTATTGAAAAGGAATACACAGATATTTAACGTTTGCGTTTTTCACCACGGTCTCTGTCCTGTATTTACTAGAATAACTCTGGCGTCTACTCACTGATTGATTGCGCACTTTATGTATGTTTAAACATGTCACTACCTATGCAATCTCCAAATGCGTTAACAATATCTTAAAGAACACCAAACAATTTTACATAAAGGTTTAAGTAAGCTCGTTTGAACAGGGCCCTCAGCACCTCTTGGTTCTGTCAACATTATTTTGTTTGTCAATTGTTTTATAACCCCATTGTACAATTACAAACTGCTGCAGAATATTTTAGCGCTATATAACTAATAATTATAAAGAAGATAATGTCCACGCAGTCTTGTTATTTGACTAATGGATTTCATTGGAATATTAACCCCTTAAGGACACATGACAGAAATATTCCGTCATGATTCCCTTTTATTCCAGAAGTTGTGTCCTTAAGGGATAAAGTAGTCAATAAATTGATAACACTGCTCTACAGTAGACTGTCGCTTTACAACTTTAAAGGGACTGTCACCTAAGTCATATTGTTTCATAAAACATTGAAAATAATGTTAAATGTGTGTACTTTTTTTTTTTTTTTTTTTTAATTTTTTTTTTGTGTGTGCATAAATGCAAATACAGACAGTCTTACAGTGCCACAATAGCATCAACAAGCAAGGAGAACACATAGTATGCAACGAGTATGTGGCTTCGAAATGTCTGCACAATTAACATTATGTAATAAAACAGGCTAGTTACACATGTCTTGATTCAATTGCTATCTGCTTTAAAATAAAACGGTGGAAAAGACATGGGTGGAGTAGGGCAACAGCTTAGTATACCACCCCAGACTGTCCTGGGACATATTGGAGACACCCTTAACGACCAGTAACTTACGCAAATGCGATTTCAGCTTATGGTTCTGCATTTGTTTCCCCCTATCTCGCCTTCATGATTCACCTCCCACTTGTGTCTTCTGAGGGTGCAGTACTGCCAGGTTCATCGGCATTCCGCCTTGTTCGCCTTCTCCGTCGCGCTGGGACCTTGATTTTTTTTTTCTCTTTATTTATGTATGTCAAAACAGGAAGCACCACCATCTTTGTGGTGGTGAGATGCTTCCTGCAATGACCAAATATGGATATTCAGTTACCATTTCCTGCTGCTACACCTGTCTCCAATATGGTAAATTGGAGGCATATATAGGTGGGTCAGCAAAAGGGAGGATATGCTGCACTTGAAAAAGACCCAGGAGGGTCGAAATGCGTTGTGCTAGCTGCTGTGTCAGCAATTTCTGCTTTTATTATTTTATACCAAATAAATGTTTATTTTAACACTTCACATTACCTGGTTCCTGAGTTCCTGCTAAGAAAAACTTATTACAAACATCTAAGAGGAGGATCAGATCCAGTTTATCCCTTGGTGGATGAAATACCTTTACAGTCCAGAGCCTAACTTATGTGGCTCTGGAAAGTGTGAGTGAACCTTTTTTTATTCTCCACATATTGTAAATAGGTTTCAACAGTATACACTATGTTGTTTACTTGTATATATTATATATAGGGTCCACAGTTATTGTCTGTTGCTGAAAATAGGACCTTTACAAGATTTTAAAGGTAAAATATTCCCCTGTTTGTGCACTTTCACCTGTTTTTTTCTGTTCACTATATCTTTCATTTGGTGTAATAAGTGACTGTACACCGAGGTGTTTTTAAGCTGCACCAGTTGTAGTATTTTGTGTATAGCGCCCTTTTCCCTTCTATTGTGTATTTCTTGATGGCAGTAGCCTGATGACGTGGGGTGCATCTACAGTTTGGATGGAGCCTCTCAGGGCTGCGGAGCAGGTAGGGTCAGCTTACTCTCAAGCTTTTTCCAGAAAGCAGCAAAGAGTGCTTCCAGGCGGTGGTGAAGAGTGGATGTCTCTTCATGTGACTCCAGGTGTCTTGTGGCATCCGCCATTTTACATACATCTCTGGCGATATCGTTGGCGTGTAGCTCAACGCCACGAGTCCATGCTGAGTGTTGGCACCCGCCAGGATGGGGACCGGGATCACCCCCACTGGTTTAAAGGGGAGGAGCAGCAGGGCATCAATATCACGCTTGGGGCTCTGCCATCACCTGTCCAGGAGAGCGGCCGCCTCACCCTTCCGAAACACCTGCTAGACTTCATGCTTTGGCCACTAGAGTGCTCGAGAGGACTGCCGGGCATGTTCCCTAATCTCCCTGTCATGTTGTAATGCAAAGAGTAAGTATCAGGTTTAGAAATAGTTGGTGTATTGGTTCCGAAATTCGATTTTGTACAGTGGGTCTCAGGGAGCTCCCCAGAAACACATCCAGTCGCCATGCTGGCCAGGCCCTCCCCTGCTGTCTCCGTAATTATTTTTTTTAATCACCTATAACACATGTTATTCATGAGATGGTTTATTTACTTTTAAATCTATAAGATTTAGCACATTACATCATAATCCAGTTCAGACAAGGCAACATTGCAAATGACAGGAAGGATTAAAAACAGTGGTCTGTTCTAAAAGAAGTAAGCACATTCAATTACTGACTCCTCCCCTTTTACATTTTTGCACCACTTTTTAGAAAAAAAAATTTGATAAATCTTACCCATTGATCTATTACTCCTCTGTATGTTTTCTCTATGCTGACTGCCAAGTGCAATAAACAGAATGTGTAAACAGGTCTAGGAGAGTCAAATTTTAGCCCTGACAAGATGAAATTCACTCCAGGTGATGGTACCATAGACCATCAAGGCTTACAGGGGCGAGTGACTTTTAAGGCTTGACTAGTAGCTTAGGACTTGAAATCATTAGCCATGTAAAGATTTTTAATAATTGATGGAGCTAGGATGGAGAGGCCCATTTGCAGAACAAAGAGGTGTTGATTTCTAATTTATTTCTTTTCACATATACATATTTCTGAAATGTATGAACAAGTAAACATAATATAAAAAATGGAGAGTGGCAGTACCCCTTTAAACATAAACTGTTTTACTTTCAGAATAAGTTATCTTACAGCAATACAACCTGTTATACACTGTATTTATGCTCCTTTAATATCTTTTCATAATTACATAGTTTAATAGAAATATAATCGTTATATAAGAAAAGTGTTCTGTGACTACTGTCTGCAGTCTATGTGAAGCATGGTTTAATGATACAGTGATGCTTTCATTTTGAATGAGATTCCATGCATGCTCTTTTAGACTCATGCAGTGTCCCAATGAATGATAGCTTGCAGAGCATGAGAGCTATGAAGTTATGAGTCTGCGGTATATATGTGGCCCACTTTACTTTTAGTTTTGGCTGTCTCCTCTTGCTGTAATAACATATCAATTCATTTCTCATTATTATTATTCACATTTATCTAGAACCAACATATTCCACAGAGCTTCACAATTTTAGAAAGGCAATAAAACTATTCGAAATGTTACCAGGAGCCGGAGATTAATGAGGGTCCTGGTCTAACAAGCTCACACATCTACCCATAAGTTAATTTATTGCCTAAATGCTAATTAATGCAGTTTATACCGTGGAAAAGTACTAAAGTGGATATTAATGGAGTATTTGCTTCCCTGCTTACTGTCAAAATTTTAAATACCATAATGTTAAGAGATAGAGATAGTAAATATGATTATCAATAGAAAAATGAAATACTACGGCTGAAAAACAGTATGAACACATCCACAAACACAATAAGCAGTCAAACAACCCTCTGGTTGATCGAGCCTGCCTTACAGACACCTTTCTGCCACTTAAAGCGACTCTGTCAATTTTCAGTATTTCATAAATGTATTTTCTTTATGAAATACAGACCAAAATTGCATTGGAATGTTATTGAAATTCCAACACAATACAAAAATACAATAAGGGGGGGCGGGGCCGGGCCGACTGGACGCCATGTACATGGGCTCCAGCACTAACCCAAGTCAAAATGCGTACGAAACCAGTCCTGGCTACTTAAAAGTCGAACATCACGACAGCAATGCACAGAGAGCGACCCCGGCACACCGCAGCCGCCAACATTAAACATATCGCAAGCTGGGCCAGCAACAGAGGACGTGCGCGGCCTACACATGGCAGAACACAAAACCGCCTGCGGCCGCAACAGGCAACAAGAAGCCGTAAAGAGGCACAACCCCCGAGACACCCGAGCGGGAGATACTGCACAGATGAAACCCCTGGGTGGAGGCTCACCCCAGGCCCGGGGTGCGGCGCCAGCCCCCCTACCCCCCTTGGCCGGCGGGGTTTTTTCCAGCCATATGGCAGTGACCCGTGACACGATGGGGGCTCCCGCATGGAGTGCGCACTTGCCGCCTACACTGGCAAAGGCTGTGGAAGGACCAGCAAGCCAGCAGAAGAAGACACAGACACGGAGGGGAAAAGAAAGCACTGGTAGAGGGACATACATATCCCAAACTGCTCATTGCCTGAAAAAACTGCCCACCAAGGGCCTGGATGAGATGATTGGGAACTGACACTGATACGGAGGCGCTTCAATACAGCTTCACTCACCCAGAGGGCCGCAGCGCAACTTAACATGGGGGACTGACATGGGCGGCTCGGGCAGGCCCAGACAACGCTGAGCGCCGGGCGGAACACCCGCGCGGCTCACACGCCGACCGAAGCAGTGGATACCCCGATCTCCGGGTAAGGATGGTCCCTGGAGAATCCTGTCCCCACTGTCATGAACCCTTTGAGGCGGGAGTGGTCTGACCTGCCAGCGGACCGGTGGCCGGGGGGCTAGTGTACCAGCATTGAGTGTGAGGCCGACACTGGGAGAGACACGGGGGTGCCCACTCCATGGGGAACAAAGTGATGCTGGGGAGGTGCAGGGGGCGGGAAGGCCACGGACTTTGTGGTGGGGTCCAGTGGATAATCTCAGCCCCTGAGTGCCCACAGTACCGCGGAAGACCCGGCCGGTGGGCGGGGGCCGATGTGGGAAAAATGGGCGGAGGCACGGCGACCTGAGGACTGCACCGCAGCTGAGACATGTGAGGCCTCCCTCAGACTGCCATACAGCACCCGCACAAGTTATACCCAGCCTTGCTCTTTTACGTTTGGTGAAATCCTTTTTTCTACTCTACTGTATCTTACCTGCCTTATGTTTCTGTGTATATATATGTATACATATATATAGGTAATATGTATATGTGTGTATGGGAGTTTTTTTTTTGTTTTTTTTTTATATAAATATGCTCTGATACATACACCCTATACCTCTGCATGATGTCACTGAGCGACACGCACTATACAACAAAGGCCTTAACATGTGATTACAATGATACTGCAGGGACTGCATGCCAACCACTGATTAAGTTAAATTACCTGAGTAAATAGCCGATAGCCAACCTTTACGCATCTATCAGATGATGCTCATGCCCTTTGCCTACCTAATATTGCATTATTGCTGCATTGCACAATGGATATTTACATGTCAAGGCTTCAGACGGGAACAATAAGCGCGCATACCATGCTACGCACCTGCATACTTGCTCAGTATATTAACTGCACCATATGTCGGAACATGCAGCCTTTAGTTTAAAAGTGACTAGGAATATATTAGAGCGCCCATTCATGCAACGGCCCATACCGTACCACACATTTAAGCAGATATATGAGCTTATATACAATGCATACAGGTTTTTTTTGTTTTTTTGTTTTGTTTTGTTTCTTTTATTAGTTTTCGTTATATCTCCAAACAAGGCATATTAGTGTTCAAGCCCACAAAGCACTGCTATATGATACATAACCATGAAGCTTAACACCCACGTGAAGCTAGCCTACTGTGTTACATTAGTTCATTATGTGCAGTCTGTGTTGTAATACATACAAAAAGTTTATGTACGTTCATATGTTCTGATCAATTCGCCTCTGCGCAGGTGATAATCTGCATTTACCCTTATAAACCGATACTTAAGCCTCTGTGTAGGTGACTGTTCGCTTTAATGAAAATCTTTCTGATGTGTGAACTCAAGACACGAAACCAATAAACATATTTAAAACAAAAATACAATAAGGCAAAGTAGAGACTATATGGTCTAACAGATAAGTCAGGTTGACAAAAGTTGACAAAATGCGACGCTCATCACTTGTCTAATCACAGCAGCCGTCACATGTGACATCTTGCGGCATCCACTATAGATCTCAGTGTTGTAGTCTCGCATATGCAGAAAAGTACACCACTAGTGCTACTCCTGGCAGGTGAAGCACCAGGGACTGAAGAGAGTCCCCCAGAAAAAGATGGCAGCGGCAGCGATGGTCAGCTTCAGTAAAATAAAATCCAACCTGCTCCTACACCCTATGGTAAACAGAACCTAACCGGATCTGTCATTTTCAGGGGTCTTTGCATGATGTTCAAAGAACTGCCAAAGTGATAGATGCTCTTTAAAGAAAAATAAGTCTTATAGGGCTATTCACTAAAAGGAGAATTCAATAAGACTTCAAAGTGAATTTCAAATTTAAAGTCAAAATAGCCAAATTGGAGAAATTCTCTAAGTCAGCTATGCTTTCGGTTCAGTTACCTTCACCCTAAATTTTAAATTAATCAACCTGAGGAATTGTGGGCAAATTATGATCAAATATGTCATGCCTTCCTTGCAAGCCATGAATCTCATTGACCAGTGGGGGGCGCTGATGAGCGGTGTATATTCGAGATTCCAGATGAAAATTTGCGTGTTTTGTGACTCCTCCTACTGTTGTATACTGATTATGCATTGTAAATGCAATGTCCTATACTGCAACGTTCTTTTCTGTACCTCTATTCTACTTCTTTTGAAAACCTTAATAAAAAAACAGAAAATTAAATTCAAGTAGAATTCTCTTTGAATTCACACTTTAGCAAATAATCCTGTAAATGTAACAACTATATGGTAGGTAAAAAGGTATGATTGACAAAGGAGAAAGACAAGGTAAGTATTAAAATTCATATGCCATTGAGAAAGGACTTTTGTTTGGCAAATATATAGATTAAATTATATTCTTACTTTCTTATTTCATATTTTTGTGTACCCAGCCCCATAACAGTTGGTTACACAACGGATATGCTAATGGTTCAGATTTCATTATAGATGGCACAGATTTGTGTTAGAACGGTTTGACATCTTACCTGTGTCTGCCGAGCTCCACTCCTGACCTCCTGGCAGGTAGAAATGAGAGTTGCTGATGTTAGGAGTTTCCATTAGCCCTCCTGAGATAATTCCTGCACTGCCAGGCTTAGCTCAGACAGAGAGCTTCTGGCTGTACTGAAGGCAGGTAGAGGTGACCGACAGACTCCAGGTAAGAAGTTAAATGTTTCTAACAGTTTGACTACTTACCATATGCCGGGACACTACTGGTACCATAACCACTATAGCACTATGGTGCTTGGGGTGTACCTTTAGACTCCCAATCCACTTACCTGTTTGGCAAACGTTTAAGCTCTATTTTATCATTTTAAAATAAAGAAAATATAAACAAATATTAATGTGCATATCTGTCAGCAGCCATAATCTTACCTTTCACCAGACATGTCATTTTATGTGTCTCTGATGAACAACAGTTCAAAATTAGGACTGCTCTGCTGATTTCAGGGCACTTGGGAGGTACACTTTATTCCTTGATTGACCAATAGGCAGTAGCTGCTTTCCAATAATGGGGAAATTGTAAGATCTCCATGCGTCCATTGTACAAGCACAAATACATTTTTTTTTTAATCTTTTTGCTAACTTTATAGTAATATCGTATAGCTGATATCTTCAAGTACAATTTTCAATCTGCCTAGCACAGCATAAAGCTTAAATAGTAATATACAGAACAAGACACAATGTCACTCATACGTTATGATAAGAAGACCACTACACACATTTTCTTATTTTTGTTCAAATGCAGAAGCCAGGTTCTTGAGTAAACATACTACATCAAGCATGTCAAACTCGCAGACCACAAGGACCATCTTTGCGACCCGGCAAGCCGCGAGTACATGCTGCTGTTATAGCAGAGTTGGCACCTGCTTTGCCCACATTGTAGGTGCCTACTCTGCTAAAACTTACGCGGCCTGGGAGGAAGGGACGGTGGATGCAGCGAGGAAGCTCAGTGTTTCTGCTCCTCACTGCGCGCCGTTTGTAGTGAAGCCGGGTGCCGGAATAAGACGTCATATTCCGGCACCTGGCACCACTAAACCGAGCGAGGGAGCAGTGAGGAGCAGGAAGGAGATCTCCAGACAGAAGATCCCCACACCAGCTCCCAAAGGTAGGGAACAATAAATTAAATTATGTGAATGCAAGAATGTGTGAATGTGTGTGTCTGTATCAGTGAGTATGTGTGTGTGTGTGTGTGTGTCTGTCAGTGAGTTTGTGTGTGTGTCTGTGTTTGGGTGTCTGTGTTATTGAGTATGTGTCTGTCTGTCAGTGAGTTTGAGTGTGTGTGGGTGTCTGTGTTATTGAGTATGTGTCTGTCTGTCAGTGAGTATGTTTGTGTCTGTGTGTGTGTGTGTGTGCATCTGTCAGCGAGTATGTGTGTGTCTGTTGGTGTGTGCGTGTCTGTCTGTCAGTGAGTATGTGTGTGTCTCTGTGTGTGTGTGTGTCTGTCAGTGAATGTGTGTGTGTGTGTCTATCTGTCTGTCAGTATGTCTGTGTGTGTCTGTCAGTGAGTATGTGTGTGTGTCTGTCAGTGAGTATCTGTGTGTCTGTCAGTGAGTATGTGTGTGTGTGTCAGTGTGTCTGTGTGTGTGTGTGTCTATCAGTAAGTATGTGTGTGTGTCTGTGTCAGATCAGATTTGGCACAGGGTGGTAGAGGGGGTTGCTGTGGTTTAGTAGAGGTGGGGACTGGGACTTTTATATTCTGTACTTTTTAAAATAAACCTAAGTTTCTATGAAAATTTAAGGCCCACATAAACTTAAACCATGTTTATGTGGCCGATGCCAGAGTTTGACATGCTTGCTGTAGATATATGAATAGGTGGCCCCGGCACTTTACAGCAGATTCCTTAAAGGTGCAGGGGCAGCAAACCGCCAGGAGCCATGGTCCCACCGGGACCAGTGGACCGGCCGGCCCTGTAGACATTCTAGTAATAGATTATATAAACTGTAGAAGCTGCAGAAGCTGCAGTGATAGATTATATTGCCTATATATTGTAGGAATCGAGAAAACAGAATAGCAGTAATTATCACTCCTGCAATATACATAATTTAGTTATCATTGCCATCAGGGATGAACAAAAATTGTGATTTATTGCTACCGTAAAAAAACTTTAAACCCATTATTCTAGTTTAGAATGAGAAGTTTTAAATATGAGCAAATATTTTTCCCATTTTATCCCGTAACTATACTTGATAATTTCCACGTACATTCCTGTACTTAAAGGACCATTATAGGCACCCAGACTACTTCAGCTCAATGAAGTGGTCTGGGTGCCAGGTCCATCTGGTTTTAACCCTGCAGCTGAAAACATAGCAGTTTCAGAGAAACTGCTATGTTTCACTGAGGGTTAATCCAGCCTCTAGTGGCTGTCTCACTAACAGCCACTAGAGGCGCTTCCGCTATTCTCACTGTGAAAATCACAGTGAGAAGACGCTGGACGTCCATAGGAAAGCATTGAGTAATGCTTTCCTAAGGGCGGTTTGAATGCGCGCGCAGCTCTTGCCGTGCATGCGCATTCGGATCTGACATCAGCAGGGGGAGGAGAGGTCACCAACGCCAAGGGAGCCCAACGCTGGAGAAAGTTAAGTGGCTGAAGGGGTTTTAACCCCTTCAGCCCAGCGGGAGGGGGCCATTAGGGTGGGGGACCTAATGACCCTATAGTGACAGGAAAACTAGTTTGTTTTCCTGGCACTATAGTGGTCCTTTAACAGCGTTTATGTTTGTTTTTAATATATAATCCCATTACCGCTTTGAAAATGTGGTACAGAAATAAACCTCATAAAAATCTGTTTTCAAACTACAATAAATGTGTTTAGAAATCAGTGTGTAAAGAAAAAAAAGATACTTTGGACTTATTCTGAATTACTCTTTCAGTCACCTGAATTGTTGTCAGTTGGTCACAAACTAGATTGTTCTGGAAAAGCAACACTCTAGTTGTGTTCAATAAATACATGAAATGAAGCGATCTCTTTTTGGTTCTTTGAAATGTTCGTGGGTATATAGAAGTTTTCCAGAAAGAAAGATCTAGAGTCCCATGAAATTGGAAATATATATATTTTTACAACTGATAACTTGGCCTAAATTCATAGCAACGAGGATATATACCACTTTATACAAGCACAGTTTACCACAATTTATATTAGTCCTTGTACTTTTACTTTGTTCATCTCAAATCATAAAAAAAATGATCAATGAATTTTTGCTTTGCTTTTTGTTTCGTTTTGTGTGTTGTTGTTTTTTTCAGGGGGGCGGTTTATCTCTTAACTCCAAGCGGTCCTATTTATTTATTTATAAAATATTTTACCAGGATGGATACATTGAGATTTCTCTCGTTTTCCAGTATGTCCTTGCTCTTTGTCCACAAAACATTGCATTGTTAGAATAGGATAAAATATTACAAAAATACAATATATATAAACTATATATATATATATACACACACATATATAAATGTAATAGATAACAGGTAATAAATATATACCCGACAAAATATTTTACTTCTTGCAGTCCAATGTAGGATTTTGCCTGTAGAGTACCGCCGATTCTCAGTGCCGCAAATGTGCGCATTCGCGTCACCTGTCACGAAGGATCGGCAGTACTCTCCAGGGAAAATCTGACATTAGACTGCAAGAGGTAAAATATTTTGTCAGATATATTTCAACATAGGACAGCAAAGGGTTTTATTCCCTGTCTTCCTATTTCTTGTTGTTGACAGTGGAGAACAATATATCTGTCGTACTGTTAGTCAAAGATGGACTCCATTTTTCAGGATGCCAAGTCAGTCTTAAAAGGGAATGGTCATTTCTATGTAATTTACACCATTGAATTAAACATGGAATATAACCTATGATATGTGGAATCTATTTTTATGTGGTGCATCATTTTCTTTAACTTGTATATTAAAGATTTTCCATAGCCAGGAGTAACATTGTTTCACTTCTCATATCGGTATGCTTTCTCAAGGGTGACTGCCAGGTGCCAAGCACAGCTTATAACCATTATTGATAGGGAGCTAGGATGAGGACTTCAGATGCAGGATAGAGAGGTGTTAATTTCTACATTTAATTGCATTTTCCATACCTCAGAATAACATATATGTTTGTTAAATATAGGGATAAGTAAACAAAATATTAAAAAACCTGTGAAGTGACAGTTCCCCTTTAAACCTGGCTGAACATCATGTGCAGTGTAATTCATAAACATCTTGTATCCCAGGAATTCCAATCACAGACAAGTGTTATGTATCTATTGGCAAAAGCAAGCATTACCAATATTTAGACTACACTCATAGTCTCAAAATAAATAAAATAGGTTGCGTATGAATGGCTGTGTAAAGCATTTAAGCATACCTTCCAACAGTCTGGGATTCCACGGTATTCTGGGGAAATTCAATACTGTTGGGAGGTTTGCTTTATCCTTTTATCTTAATGTCCCAGGTTTCATCTGTGGAGTAAGGCATGGGCGCATCACTGGAAGGACACTATAGAGTTAGGAATAGAAACCTGTATTTCTAATACTATAGTGTTCTAGTTGCAGATCAGTTTTCGGGAACCCCGTCTTCAGTAAAAATATTTTTTTTAAACTATTTTACTTAGCTTTTTTACAGTGTGAGATACACTCAGCTCTGCCAGTCGCTCCGCCTCACACTATGTCATGCAGCTCTCTCGGAGATGATTCCCTATTTTGTATTTTTTATTTTACTTTTTTAAAACATTTTATACTTTTATTTGCAAATATCTGTTTATTTCCTCCCGTCGTACATTTTTAAAAAATGTTTTATATGAGTCAAGCATAACATAGAACAGCATAGTACACATCACGCAGGTCTGTGTCATTTAAGAGTGAAGGAGATGATTCCTTATAAAGAAGCACTGAAAACTGATGCACATGCGCGGTGAGTGCCACATGCTCATCCAAATGATTCTCATATGAAAGCATTGAATGCAATGCTTTCTTATGACCTGCAACATCTTGCTCGTGAGAGGCTTTCTCGAAGACAGCCACTAGAGGTGTTTTTAATTCTGCAATGAAAACATTGCCATTTCTACAAAACAGCAATGTTTTGCATGGGAAGGTTACATCTTCAAGGCCATTGCACCCAGACCACTTCATTGAAGATGAATAGTGATGAATGTACTGGGAAATATTTAGAGCTTCCTTTGCTCAGCAATTTACCATCAATTTTACTGGTTTATCCCATTTTCTGATAATAGCACTGAACCTCTTTTTTCTGCAGACTGTTGGCACATATGCCTGCTTTCAACATCCCATTTCACTGAGTTTATTTATATTCATGAGATAATTGCAACTACTCACATCACAATATAAAATGGAGCTCTCACATTCATGATTTTCTATAATGTGTTTTATTTTGCCCATGTAGAAGTTTACAGCGGTTAAAAATTAAGAATAAATATATCAATAAAATCCAATTATCTCTGGCAACACCATATAGAACTCTGATATTATAAAAGTATATCTACCAGTGTTCCCTACTCTTTCACAGGTTTCCTACTTTCGAATTAGCAAATACTTGAAAACGAGAGAAATCTCAATGTATCCATCCTTGTAAAATATCTTATAAATAAATAAAATTGCAGGTAACTGCCTCAAAAATAACTATTTGCAAGCATGCTAAGTAACCATTTCACTACAGTTTTCTTTTTTTTTTTAGATTAAATACAAGTACACTTGCAAGAATCGTGGATGTTGTACAGTAGTAATGAGTGCTTATACCATGTCCTGTGATCAAAATTATTTGCTAGGCTTTCCAAATATTTATTTTAGAGTATAAATGTGTGGCAGTCATAAAGTCAAAAAGGTGCAATCAAATAATTTGTTTATATGTATTTGCAACAATCCTGGGTATATATTTAGGAATCTATAAACCTAAAGTTACAGCACAGTGTTAAGAAATTTTGTATGCATGGTTGTATGGCTAAAACTAGGAGTCTATCAAAGGGCTGTGTGTCTCAGACTGCAAATATGGCCTGACTTGAGAGAAAGAGAGAGAGAGAGAGTGTGTGTGTGTGTGTGTGTGTGTGTGTGTGTGTGTGTGTGTGTGTGTGTGTGTGTGTGTTTCCAATGTAAACTGCATTGCAGACTTTGTTTCTGCTTTATAACTATATAAAATAACTATAACATAGTTTCCTAATGAAACGAAATTAATAGATCCAGGCCAGAAGGCATTTCCATTGTCACTGTATAACCGGAATAAAGGGTTTTTTATGTTTCAGCAGCAAAACATTTATTATGGGAAACACAGTGATATTTACACCAAGACAATAAATTAAGTTATAAACATATTTGTGTGGACATAAACTACTGAGACCTCGACAAAAATGAAAGTAAAAATGCAATGGGAGCACACACACTGACACTGACACACACACACACACACACACACACACACACACACACTGACATTCATACACATTCACAAGTAACATAGATAAATGAGCTCCTTTCACGTATCAGAAGGATCACAAAAGAAACTTCATCTGTTCTCTTGGCCACATTCAGTGGGGCACACAACTTCATTATTCCATTACTTGAGCATCTTACTGTTTCACTTTGTTTATTTATTTTTTGTGTTTTTGTTTTTTGTTTGTTACTTTGCTGTTTCTAGCAGCCCTTTATGCACTTAGTGAGGATCTTGTAAACAACACCCACAATATTTACTTAGTTATCTTATTGATACAATGTGTTTAATGTTTGTACAATCAAAGATGTGGGTATGTAGGATCCTGATCATGCTAAGTCAAGCTGTGCTTAGAATTTTCTAAATATGACTCTGGCGTTTGCTTGTAGAGAGCTCCCACCAGTCCTCTGTGCTGTAAATCACCTCTGCTTATCTTACCGCAGTACAACAGCTATTTCATTCTTCAAGCAATTGCTTCAGCACTGAGTGTTTGGCAAAGATTACCTAAATCATTGCTAATGCCTTACCACTGCTGTGCAAATTATCTGTTATTATTTAGATAACTCCCTCCTGCTAGTTTAGACGCCATGCTAAAATGCTGATTTTCCTCCCCTCCCACATTTAGTTTTTCTTTATGTCAGAAATTGCATGCGCCCTAAGCATGTTTTATTTGTTATTTGATGACAATGTTAATAATGTTGGGCAGATTTGGACCACTAATCTCAAATAATCTATAATAAATATAAATATATAAATATGGGAAATATTTCAGAAAAAAATACAAAAATATACCACTAACAAGTTGTTTTATTCTGAAAAGAGGGAATTGAAGTGAGTTTCTCTACTGGCAAAATATAGGTCACGTTGCAGATATCTTGGTTTGTTTTTTTTCCAAGTAGCCTATTTTGGCTGACATTATTCATTCTATTAACCCTTCAGTTAATATGGTTATTTGTGTCGATAGCAAGGATTGTGTTTTGCATCCTACTTTAGATTGGGCTATATTATTAATATATTTATTTTTTGTTTGTTTGTTTGTTTTTTATATTTGTAGAGTCTTCTTAGATGTAATGTTTCTGCTTAGAAAGAGCATACCTAATGGCCTTTTTGAAACATTGTAACCAAATTTGCAGTATGTTACACATTGCTGGTTCGACCTAGTTTAGAGAAAGAGAGAGCGAGAGTGTGTGTGTTTCAGTTTAAATATGATTAACCCTCTAAGCTCCATGTAAAATAGCAATCTTAACTCTGGAGGAATAAAGGGTTAAACATGTTTTTAAGATGTATGATTTGTGACTTCGCTATGTTTTATACATGATGGCTAAGCTCCACAGTGCAGAGGTATGTCGACTATAATTCCCATGATGCTTAGCCACTCTGAATTATTATTATTATTATTATTATTATTGGTATTTATATGGCGCAAGCTTATTCCACAGCGATTTACAATAAAGGGGGGAATTTACCAACAAATGAGATAATCACAAATTGTTAGAACAATAGGTTGATGAGGACCCTGCTCAAACCAGTTTAAAGTCCTACAGATTCGCTGCTCCATGTTAATCTTTGTTTATTGCTTTCTATATTTTATATTATTTACCTTGTATTCCCTAGTCACCTGCGCTGAGGGTTCAGTTTGGAGGTTTTAATCAATGGGATGAACATGTTTCTGCCTATAAATAGCTCTTGATGAAAGTGATGATGGTCAGAGCTCTGTTTAGCAGGAGGTCCTGTCCTGGCACTAACATAATGGAAAGCCTTACACAGCCATTTACTGAGAATGGTGACCAGTGCTGACCTGGCTCCTTCACAATCAGCTAGGGTTAGGATTGCAGCCAGTAAGGCACAATGCGGGGCAATGCTTCTAGAAGGAAGGCATGGAACTAGCCCAGGGATATAGCACAGGGTTATTAGGTGTGTCACCTAATCAATTTATTGCATGCAGGATTCCTTCTCTTGGAAAAAAAAATAGAAAGAGAGAGATGGCATAGACAGAGAGAAATGAGAAAGACACAGAGAGAAAGCTGGGATAGACACAGAGAAATGAGAGAGAGACAGAGAGAAGTGTGATAGACAGAGAGAAATGAGAGAGAGAAAGACAGAGAGAGAGAGAGAGAGAGAGAGAGAGAGAGAGAGAGAGATGGGATAGACAGAGACAGAGAGAGCTGGAGGAAACAGAGAAATGGCAGAGAGACAAGTAGGCTAAGAGAGAGAGAGAGAGAGAGAGAGAGCTGCTGGGATAGACAGAGAGAAGTGAAAGAGGCGAGGGGCTGAAAAAGAGAGAAAAGGGGAGAGAGAGAGCTGGGATATACAGGGAAAATAAGAGAGACAAGGTGTTAAAAGAGACAGAAAGAAATGGGAGAGAGACAAGGAGGCAAAGAGAGAGAGCTGTAATAGAACGGTAGAAATGGAAGAGAAATGGCTGAGAGGGCTATAGGGGACAAAGAGAGAGCTGGGATTGACATAGCTTGGAGAAAGAGAGAGCTGAAGGAGAGAGGTAAAGAAAAGGCAGGGATAGACACAGAGATAGCTGGAGAGAGAGCGCTGGGGAAAAGAGAGACAGCTCAGTAGGAGACAAAGAGGGATTTGGAACACACAAATAGCGGATGTAATCACAAGGCTGGTAGAGAGAGAGATGGGGAAAGAAAGGGCTGTAGGGGACAAAGAGAGAGTTGGGCTGGACAGAGTTGGAAATGAGAGAGAGATATTACATGATATTACATGCTAATTGTATTATATTATAGAGAACTGTGTAATAAAAACTGATAAATTCCCTGTGGACAAGTTCCAAATATTTGTATTTGTTTCAGTAAATTCGTGTTTCCGCATTAAATGTGAGGTACATTTGTTCTTTCTAATGAAGGGACCGTCCTAGTCTCTATAAGGATACAGGTAAGTGTACAAGTAGGTGTGTCTAGTGTCTCATAATAAATATACCCTGACTGTGGGCACTAGGACCTGATTTAAGGCCCAGAGATTAGTCAGTGTCAGTGTTTCTGTTGATGGTATTTAATTAGGGCATTTGAGTTTAATTGTGGAAGACTAACTTGTTATACTATGGCCCAGTTTTTATTGAAATGACCATCAAGAATATTATGTAAATATTTCACTATGTTTGGTTTTGTACCATATTTGTATACAGTATATTATACTCCTTATTCACTAAACTCCGCATTGTAAAGGAATGAAATGCGAAATAAACTATTTAGACAAAGCCTGCTGATTTTGGTAAAATTCTCCAGATCAGTTCTAGTTGTATCTTGACTATGTTAGCCAAAATTTTGTGTTCGATTTCCAGTTGGCTACAATTCTGTATTTAGTGTCAGTGCATCAAATGGCCAATCCCAACCTGAGCCAGTCTGGCTTTTAGCAGTCAAATGACCCAATAAAACATCAATATTCATTCCTTAACACAGTTTACATTGATCCTCTTCCTGCAATGAGAACCAGCCCTGTAAATAGCATTTAGCAATTAAATACCAGCAAATCTAACCTGTTTAGAGGGATCTAAAAGTAAAGACTTTCCACTTGGCAAGCTGTTAGCACTGCAATTAAAGAAACACACACTGCATATCTCTAACACACCATCTTCAACAAACAAATATATTAATTGGCAAACCAGCACACCAGATGTTTCATTCTGAGATTTGGTGAACATGGTGCTTGTCTTGATTACAATATGTAATCTGCTTGATATTAGGAGTCTCTAAGACACAGGGTATATTGTGTGCCCTTGTAATATTGAGGAGGTCGTTGTGTGTGCGGTTAGATGCTGGGAGAGGTAAGGAGCACACTGTGGTAACAGAATTACTCTAAGAAACAATGTAGCAAATGCTTTAACCCTTTATGCTTCTGGGAAAATATAGAGGAGTTCTATTATACTCTATGACGGGTACTGTGTTATTTGTATTGTTTTGTTTAAAATAAAATAAAAGTATGTAGTGAAATAATAAGGCATTATGTATTATTATTTATTGAATATTTTGTTTACTGTAAGCATTCAGTCCATACACCAGACACCCCCTCCTGTTTATGAATATATTCTGCAATACAGTCTAACACCCATCAGTGTTGGAGTGGGGGGAGGGAGGGACATTTTATTTATTTTTTTAATTGTTGGAAATAGAAGTAATTGAGCTGAATGAGCAAATGTGGCAATACATAAATGCAAATAAAGCAGTTTTTGTACAAGCAGTGTGTGTGTTGTGTCGTGGTTATTGTGTGTCAATGTGTAGAACAGCACTGTGTATGTGGCCATCAATGCAATCCTGATCTGTGTGTCTGTCCTATTTATTTACATTTATTAATATTCCTGTCTTAGCAGACCAGGGACCGGGTTCTCTTTGTTTATGCTGCAGTGAATGCTTTTTTTCCCCCTCTTCCATCTCTCTTCTCTCCTTATCTAGCCGTATTTATTTATTTCATTCTCTATCTTTCTTTCTCCACATCTCTCTCTCCCCATCTTTCTTTTATTTTCACTCTCCCATTCATTTTTTCTCTTTCTTCCTTCATCCCTCTTTCTTCCCCCTTTTCCCCAGTTCTCTTCCCAATTCCTTCTGTCTTTCTCGCTCACAGACTGTCTATTTCTCTATTACCCATTCCCTCTTTCCCTTATTATATCTCTCTATTTACTTCTCTCTCAATCCCTCCCTCACCACTTTGCTTTCTCCGTCTCCATTTTTCTCGCCCTGTGTTTATTTTGCTCAACACACAATATAACAAAGTGTTTATTATTTACACATATTACGCACCGTTAGTACATTTCCCATTTCCTAGCTAAGCCGACGCTTCCCTAACACAGTCAGTATGACCTTGATTATTTTAAATGTCACAGGCAAACATTGCAATCAGCTGAGTAACATTTAATATTTGATAACATTGAAATGCGATAGCCTTTCTGTCCATCTCGGTCTGATACAAAGGGCTTCAATTTACTAGTCAGCATATTATATTGCGATCTCACCCATGCATAAATATACATATTCACCCTGATAGAATTTTGCAGCCCTCATACAATGTAGTATTTAAACCCACCTTCATCAATAAATACTCGAATTGTAACATTTGGAAATAGAATCTTTATTTACCTCCCCCATTCCCACCTTAGAATTTTACAAGGTCTGTTACATAGAGGTTTCTGTTAACATGTTGAATGCCAGTTGTAGAGAGAAAATATGAATCATATCAGTACTCATATAGTTGACCAAGTCTCATAAGGGCAGATTCATATTTTGTAGGCCATATGTTAGAAAGTGGATTGCAGAACACACGGCCAATTCACTAAACAGCAAACCGTGCTAGGGGAAAAAAACACATTATCTGATAAATGTATCAAGTCTGATATTTTGTTTTAAGTTTTGTAATTTGATTCTTCTAGCAAGACAATTACAGGGGTTTATTTATTAAACAAATCATTAAATCATTTTATTTACTAAGCAGGAAATTCTAGTGAATGGCAAAGCGGATTGCAAAGCTTAGACTATCAAACCCAAGCTTTTACTATAGCTGACTTGGAGAATCTTTCCTAAATCATCACCTTTTGCCTACATTTTGCCATCCCAGTTTTTCTTTTTTAATTCGCTAAAATGCACTGCTTAGTAAATAAGCACTAAGCTATGACGAGTTTAAAAATCCCGTGCAAACTAGCCTCTTTAGAATTTAAAAAAAATAAAAACAAATAGAAATCCAGGAGAATGGGGGTTTCTTTTTCCCGATTTTTCTCTTTTCCCCAAAAATTTTTAAATATCGCCTCTGAAATCACAATAAGTCGCTGTTTAGTGAATAAACCAATTAAACATATCGCAATGCCCTTAAGACTGGAGTGGATGTCGCTTACATTATTATTATTATTATTTAGAAATAATCCAAACATAATTTTAGATTTCATTTTATTGGGACAATTCCCTGCTCTGCATGGCCCCGTGTGATCACTCTGCAGTCTGGACTTAATTAAACAATAAACAGGTCGTTTGGTGGGTTTAATGCTTGTTTTAAAGTGGTCCCAGACAGTGTTTTGCTTTTTCTAAGAACATTAAAGGTCATATATTCACTCAACGGGATCTGGACGTCCTTTCATAGCCAAGTGTAGGAGTTATGTTATTTCGCCAAACAAACAGGAATGCGTAGGAAGATATCGCTTTCAATAGCAAATAATGAATTCTTAACTAAGAGCGGTTCATTTATCTCAACCTCCGTTACATAGAACACATTGTAAGTAGCTGCCACCCCAGATCTAGCCAAATACCCCCCAAAAAATAAAAAATAAACAACATTTTTTTATTTACTTTTTTTTTTATTATCATTATCAACCCTACATAATACTGTGGGGCTTTTACCCTGTAAACGAAATTTCATTGTTTCAAAAAAGCCCTTCTAACAACATATAATGTTAAAACTTTAAAACACCGGGCTCTCTTTGCTCTCTTTTATACATTTTTTGATTGTCATTTTTTTTCTTAATTTTTGCTTTTTTTTTTGTAAAATTGGTAAGCTTTGAATTCCAAAAAAAAATTACATCTAATATACACACTTTCATTTTATCACAATGGAAGCCACACAAAACTAGAAAACAAGCAATTAAAAAAATAATAATAATAATAATAATAATGAAAAATGTTATTGCAAACAAATATATATCTGAAAAAAGACTCCTCACAGCTTTAAGGATGTTCTGAGATGTTGATTCATTGTGTATCTAATTTAGCACATGATATCTACATAGACATTGGTGTGTGCAATGGAGGCCTTGTGTACAATGGTGTGGCATCTATCTTGTGATGTGTGTGTGTAATTTCATTTTTTTTTAATAGATACACTACAAGTCAGAAATCTTTTATTCTAAGTACTGCTGAAATGATACCAGACAATTAAAAAAGATAATAATGATAACTTTTCAAAATGTCAAATGCCCATTGTGAAAATACCACATTTTGTTTGATTGATTAAATTACAATGTGCTGTCTCAATTAAACCTTACATAAACTACAAACAACACTCACAGTTATAACTGCTCAAAACTAATCTCTCAACTATTTCAGAACAAAAAAAGGAGATAGTTGGAAATGTAGTCACAATGGACCTAAATCATTCTTCAAAGTTATGCTGAGTAAATTTTACAAGAATCCACATAAATACATTAAGACAATGATAAATAATCAATGCTACAAAAAATGTTTTTGTTTTGTTTTTTTCTTCTGGATTTTTTTCCTCTTTTCTCTTGAAATAAATACATATCCCTTATTTCATTCCACTTTCAGCATTGCTACATAATTCATAAATTAACATCATCATCTTCACTGCCCATTTGGTACAAAAAAAGAAAACACTTTTTGCATGACCCTGGCTAATACTATTTATCTAGTAGACTTACCTTCAAGTACATCTTTAATAGATTTGTGCATTGGTTCGTAGTTTATTGCACTGTCATGCTAAAAATACTAAAATATTGTCTTTTTTTATTTTTCCTCATTGTCTTGTTGGGAGTTTCAAACAGGAATGAAGTTGGCCATAAATAAAATACCCCTTTAAACTGTTGGCACTCTCAGAGTAAGGTACATTAACAATTTCTTTCTGACCCAAAAAAAAGTGAGGTAATTTAAAGAAGTACTTTTTTTTTTCCTTCCCTTCTTTCTGCCTGTATCTTCATCCAGCAGTTTTAGTTACAGATGCGTGAGTTTGGGAGCCTCCTGCATTCTGCCCTGAGTGGTATGATGGGAGGTGAGGTCTGTGTATGTGGGGTGAGGGTCACAGGGCCCATGGTGGTGATTGCCTGGGATCTGGGCAGCACAGCTGTAGTCCACACTGGCAGAAGATGGGTGGGAGAGGTGTCCAACATTGAACATTGGACCAGAGGCTGGCATTGAATCAACAAAGTTCCCTCCAACATACACAGGGCTGCCCTGCAAATTGGGGTTGGCAAAGCCACTGTTACTCTGCATGCTGTGGTGGTCATACTCTGCCCCTGGGTACCTCTTTTGCTGAGGCAGACAACTGCTGAGAGGGGCAGTGTATGCTGCCAAGCCATACATGTTCTGCTGGGATTTAGCAAAGGAAGTTGGTGATGGGGCATCATAGCTCAGGCTGTTGACTGTGGGCAGTTGGCTGGAGTAGCCCACATGGTTGGAGGCGCTCAGGGGTGGGCTGCGGTCTGGGGACTGGCCTGCTGGAGAGTGCATGATCCCCTTGGCTTTCTGGTCCTTCTTGTACTTCATCCTCCGGTTCTGGAACCAGATTTTGATCTGGCGTTCTGTGAGGTTCAGTAAGTTGGCCATCTCCACCCTGCGGGGCCGGCACAGGTAGCGGTTGAAGTGGAACTCTTTCTCCAGTTCGACCAGCTGGGCGCTAGTGTAAGCGGTGCGGACTCTCTTTGAGGAAGGTCCAGTGGGACTCTTCTCCTCGCAGTTTTCTCCAGCTTGGGGAACAACAAAAACAAAAACAACAACAGCATTACATCCCTGAAAGCATAACATTGATAAAAACAGCAACAACCTAACAAGAGTCAAAATAAATACAATGTATCTAAGTAACACATTCTCAATGGAACTGGAACTATTAAAGTTGGTAACAGGCATTCTAACTACGTTAAATCCCAAAGCATGTGAGGGGTTGCTTCTCTGACTAAGTTTCCCAGTTTGAAGAAATAGAAGGGGGCTTCAGATGGTTTGTTGATCTGTGTTAAAGGTTCATCTGGAGTAAAATTCCCTTAATGTTTAACCCTGTGCTTACCCGGCAGAGTGCATTGTATTATTTTTCACTCACAAGGTTAATCCTTTACAGGACACTTATTTTCTCTAAAAGTCCCCCCTCCTACCTCTGACTCTCTATCCCCCTGTCTCCTGTTTCATCTGTTACTTCTATAGTAACAATAAAACAGAAAGGATCATTTTACATTTATCATTGGTGTTCTACAAATATGTATGCATTTTGGGGTATTTGAGAGGTTCTAGCTAATAGTTGCATTTGGTATCCATGTTCATAGTGACTATAAAAAAATTGTTTTAAAAGCTCCTTTTAGGGAACTTTAACTAAAAGCTCTGCTAGTTATTTCTATCCATGGCTAATGATTTACTTCCATGTGTTACAGTGCTCTGATTGTAAGTAAAGGAAAGGATCCTCTAAATACAAAGTTATAGCAAAAATATAGGTCAAAATAATAGAAATAAAGGAATATACATCTCCATTTCACAAGAATTGCTGATTTTCAAACATCCATATTTTGGGCTAAATTTAAAGATGAATTTGTCAATTCCTTACAGCAAAATCAAGAAAAGTAGATACCATAATGTCAAAATAGCATTAAATGTGTTTAATATTTACTATTATGTATCTGTTAAATAAACAACCAGTTGTGTAGAGTGGGGGGCCGATTTGAAAAATTCAACCCTAGAAAACAGTGTATTCACAAGATGTAATCACAAGATTTGTAACTGGCTGTTAAATTAACAAACTATAAACATATTTATATATTACCGACATCCCTGTGTGAGTTTGGGGGTCAGTCTGTGTATTTGAATATGTTATGCAAGAAGGCTGTGTATGCATGTATATATATATATATATATATATATATATATATATATGGATAGATAGATAGATAGATAGATAGATAGATAGATATGTATGTATGTTTACAATTATATAAACAACAAAGTGCAAAATGTTGTATGTATTCATATTGTGCAACATGTGCGTTTATGTTTGTATCCATGTGTGTGTTTGACTGTATCATGTATGCATTCTGAGTTCTGTGTATGCATGCTGGTCTGCTTGCTTATTTAGCTTGTATATGTATACCAGTATGTATTTCTAGGTATACAAACAAAAATAAGTGCAGCTGTGTTGTGTAAACCTTTAATCATTTTAGGTTTACACAACATGGAAGAGGCCATATTTTTCCCAGACACCTTTGTTGAATCACGTGCTGCTTCTATACTGCTTTCTCTGTGACAATAGGGCAGCAATAGCTCCTAAAACCGGATTTTGTATTCCTCAGAATTTTTACAATGACAAGTCCTACTACTCCTTCCCGATACCCCCCCCCCATCACAATCTTAAATCCCACAAATGACCAAATCCCAGGACTCTGATCTCTAATGGAACCATTGGATACGTTGTACTCTTATTTCCTTGCACATTCTTCTTCCTCATGTGGAAATAATCGGTCTCTTCATAAACACAGGGCCTGTAATTATTTTTGGTCTTCATATGGTTCCAATATAGGTCAGAATTTTCAAAGCACATTCCCATTCTGGGCCCATTACTAGATGAGTATGTTGAACAGAGACATTAGACCTAACAAATTGCAGTTGGCTTAAATTGGTGAATAGTATCAATGGGAATTCCTTGTAATGTACTCTTTGAACCCTTGTCAGTAAGTGGTTAATTCTGACGAGGGCCCACAAAACAAATTTCCTGTTACAGAATCGAGTTCTTTGGTTGTGTGGGGAGTATGTTGTACTGAAATCCCCACACATCCCCTGGATAAGGCCCTTCACTCACCCAAAGGATGGGGGATGTTGAGAATAAACCAGGGATTTGCAAGAGATCCCATTTGGCAATGAGAGGGTTAACCATAATGAAAAAATTATTCAATTTACCTGGAGGGGTGGCCACATTTTTCTGTTTGGAGTTTTGCCTCGATTCCTTCATCCATGGAAAAATTTGTTTACTCATAGTAGCTTGGGAGGTGCCTGATGAATTAGATTTGCCCTTCTTTTGAGTTGAGGTGTTGCCATGGCTAGGTGAGGAGGGGGGGAGAGATGGTGCTTGGTGGGGCTGGTCACTGATGCTGGGGGTCTGATTTGCATTCTGATTTGTTGATGTCCTCATGCAGCTGCCATTGAGATCGCTGGGTTTCTGGGTCTGGGCCCTGATTGCAGATGGCTGGATTGAACAGGCCGAGCTGGGGTAATCATTCTCCAGTGCAGATTGGGAATAGGACTGGTGGTTTGAAGTGTAGCTGTAAGACTCTGGTTTGGCATAAGTATATCCCCCAAAAAGTCCTGAATTTTCATAATAAGCCGTTTTCTGCATCTTGGTTTCTCTGAATATTAGGGGTTTTGCACCCTTATCAATGAGCATTTACTTTTTTTCTTATTCCAGTCAACCTAGAAAAAAAATAATAATGATAGTATAAAAAATAAGCAATAGCATAAAAATCAAACAGACCACCCACTTACCACCCCTAACAGTCATGTGGGGTAGATTTACTAAAATGTAAAACATCTCCAAGTTAAAATTCCAATGTTATTTTATTAAATTCCAGCTCAAAATTTAGATCCAATAAGATAACATTGGCATTGTGAACCATCCATTTTATGTTGACATTTTATTACTGTTATAACTATGGATACCATGCTCAGGCCTGGATTCGGCACAGAATGAGAAATCAGTCATCACAAATTATTATTATTATTATTGTTTTTGTTGTTATTATTTATAATTCTTATGGGATTTGAATTGGTCCTGTTTTACTGCTCAAAGGGATGACTCACCAGAACAGTGAGTTGTGACAATTTTAAAGCCCATTTGTAAAATTAAGGCCAATTCGTGCCAATCTGGGTGAAATATACCAATTTTATTCTCAGTTGAAATTGAGCTATTTTGGCCTACAATTTCCACCTGGTTTTAAGCCCATCACAACTACTTGTTTAATGGATATCTCCCCAGTTTAATAACAATGAGTTTTGGAAATACTGTGCATGCTACAATATATGTATCAATATTACCAAAAACTGAGTGTTGCAGTTCAAATAAACATTGGCATTTAATATTAATATATTACATTATTTATATTGTTATATTGTTATTATATTTCAACCAGTTGTAAAACCTCCTCATTCAATTTATGATCAAACACAAAGCACTCTTCACTTCTACAGATGAATATCTTTTTTTCTTTCCCAAAATTTTTAAGCAACAAGGCTTGACATCTCAAGAAATCTGGATAAAGATTAACTCCCCCTGGCCCCTACCCCTCTAGCTTGTGCAAGCTGTTTATGACTTGATGGATTGGGGGAACATTCAGAACTTGAAAAACTAGCAAAATAAAAGTCTATGTCTATTGTAAGCTAAAGTTTCCAGCTCACCCTGTTAAAATATAACTGCAACCATTCAACATCTTTCTGTTTGATCCAATGGAGAAAAAAACAGCTATGTCAGCTTTTGTGTAATGCAATTATTTGATGCTTTTATATGAGATTTTAGTTAAACCTGCATATGCTGGGTTTTCATAGCAAAAGCTATAAAATGCATGCAGTGTCAAAACCAGTTTGAATGATAGCAGGCTTACTGATACACAGAAGATTTATTGTGATTTACAATTATTCAGGCAGCATATTTTATTTAATCTAATCAATCTGTAAATATAATAGGAGAAGTGCCCATGAAATTAACAATATTCTGCATCCAAAGTGCACTAAAATGGTTTGCTGTATAATCCTTCATTGATTTACTGCCTATTTGAATTTAAAGGTCTACAGCCTAAATAATTCATTTTCTAACATTAAAGATATTTTTTTCTTCTTTTTTGTTTTTAATTATCATTAGTGTTATATAAGACTTGAAAATCATTGTGGTGGGTATTTATGTGACTGTTTAGTGTCTTTTGTAAATATCCTTGTTAAAAATAAATAAATGTATATATTTATCTTAATAAAATATGCATTCCTGTGGTTGTCAGCGTTTGAATGAAATATTTTGAATAATAAATGTGTTTCATTAATTAATGATGTATGTCTATTTGCAGTAACAATGTAAACACTGCACTGTGCAATGCATTGTAGTAAACAAATTCTATTAATGAACAAATGTTACTATGTCATCATTTATCTCCTGTGAATTTTAAAAAGAGTGATATAGTGAAGCTCACTAGTGAATTATCTAAATTAGTGCAAGGCTTATCTGTTAAACACAGTTTACAGTCACTTGTGAGCTCCAGCCCCACATCCCAGAGACAATAAATATGTGGATATTAAAATTTGCCTCACACATGAAGTAGGATTTAGTATAAAACCACCCATAGCTTTAATTCTTTTCTAAAAAATCAACTGCTTGTGAACTTTGTCTGAACCTAAATAAGGAACAACGGGCCATAAATCACTTGGACAATGGTCAGGAGTTTGTAGTTCGTCTTTAAAACGCTTGGAACCACAACATATTCTCAGACACTGCAATGTGGTTCTAGAATCAAGAAACAAAAATATCATAAACAAATCTAGTTCATTGAGAAAAAAAAATGTGCTACAAATCCTGGACCTACTGATAAAACAGGGTTTATATTTCATTTATTCTATGTGATGATAGAAATGTGAAGCTTGTGATCTGGGCTTCCTCCCCTCTGATAAATTAGCTACAGTTCCCTCCAGCACCACAGAGATCGAATATAGAAAAGCCTTTATTCTGCATGCAAAGGGGGTTTAAAGCCTCAACTCTTTGTCATATATTCAACAGTTTAAAAATTAACATCCCTAAGCGAAATAAAATTTAGTACAGAGCACAGATGGTCAACTTTTAATTTTTTAGATTGCTTTCCACGCTATGAGGTCGTTTAATTAATTCATTTTAAGATAAATCTAAACATGATACAAAGAAAAAAAATAAAAGATGTAAAATCAAGTTGGCTACTGATTGTTAAGCAACCAAGGTCCACACACTGCATATCAATGCACCTGTCATTGTATCATGGAGGTGAATTTATGACTGCTAGTTGTAGATGTAAACGCTTGAGTAGGGAATGGGGGGAAAAAAATCTCACAGACTTACAAGTTTCACTGAATGTAAAACAGTCGAAGCGTAGGAGGGAGATTGCCAAAAGAATCCCCTACTCCGCAAATTTTTCTCTTTTTAAAAGCCTGTTGAGCTGTAATATAAAAGCTACCCCGGGCAGTTGGCACATAGGATAGTCTCCACTTTAGCAGGACAAGGGGAAAGTTCTCATGATTCCTTTGGATTATACAAAAATAATCATATTTACTAAAGGATGTTACTTTATTTCGATGCTACTTGGATGTTACTTTTTTGGGATCTTTGCAACCAGGACAGGCTATCATCACCTGCTTACTTGCCAAAAAAAAAAAAAATCTTCTTCAAACAAAGTTAATGGGGAAATTACACATTTTGGGTGGACACACATCACTTTTGGGGAAAGAGATGTGTTTTCTGGTCCAGATCTCCATGCAATGCTAAATGGGCCAAAGTTAAAAAGCCTGTTGATTGTTGGGGTTTTTTGTTGTTGCCACTAACTACGAATAAATATACCTGTTGTGTTGTATCAACTAGAGAACTCGACAAATGATACATGTGTGTCAACTGAACTGGGTGCTTATTAAGGTTTAATGTTTGATCTATGTTTGATCTATGCATGCTTCACTCCAGTCCAACTGATGTGATATTAATAATATATATCCACTGAAATGTAGTTAGGGGGGTTGATTTCTTACATTATCACCTGTTTGTCTGACTTTACTTTGCTCTGTGTGATTTCTCACGTGATTTTGTGGGTTCATAATTCTTATAACATAATGGCTTTTTAACGTAATGTTTAATATATTTTGGAAATAGGTGAGATGCCATTGTGATGTAACTGTTGTCTTTAGCAGATTGTCTCCGGAAAATTCAATATAAGAATTGAATGCTTTTTAGATATTTTAATATTTTTTTGTTGTTGTTGTAAATATCTGTTTATTTTGGCATGGGGTTTTCCCATCTGGGTTAATTATTCACAAAACTTACCGTATATTAGGGTATATTATATTCTGCCCACGTTTTGTGCCTGTCTTTCTTCTGATAAAACACTAATTTATTCTTTCTGCTCCGGAATGAACAATAGCTGCAGGGAGGGAAAAAAACAAAGAAATTATTTTTATCCATTTTAAAAATACATATCTGACAACTTCCAAAAATGATACTACTTGAACTTTACATAATATATTCCACAAAGAAATTGTAATAACATTTTTGCATTAGAAAAAGTTTATATTAACCAAAATTGTTCTGTACCGGCATTCTTGGTATATTGAGAGCTGATGAGTGTAAACATTTGTTTTGTTATCTTTTTGTTTTTTTATTTGATTATATTTTTTTTTTGCAAAAACGGTGTGCCCATATTAAAATATTGTTGGTTTTCTTAAGCATCATTTAAATAAGCAATCTGATTATGAGTACACAGACAGTGTTTACTATATGTAAAATTGTATTAATTTAGCAGTACACATATATCAAATCCTAAGTATTAAACCATCACTTGCCTAGCTAGCTACAGAAGCAATATACCAAGCACAACTTTGTGAAAATTGGGATAATTTCTTAGTATAGCACATCAACCAAACCAAATAACCTCAAAAATGTACGTTATATTGATGATATATATGATGCATGTGTATGTTTAATGTATGCGCTTGTTTTGTTCCAAAGATACAAAATATAAATCCAAAACAAAGCAAAAAAACACACTACATAGATTATATAGTAAGAAACATACGAAGAAAAAAATCTAAAACTGCCATTTTCTTCTCTATATTCACAACACCGACCAAAAAATTCGTTGACTAAGTAATTTTGAACAAGAGAAAGGAGAAACGCTAAAGAGAATCGCACAAAGGCAAGCCAGGCCATCATAAAAGACAATATCTTGCTACCATAAGCTTTTCCAGTGACCTTTGCCTCTTTCAGCAATAACTCACCTCTTAATGAACAACCCAAGGAATAGTCTTCAGAAGCTCTTAAAACAAGACTGCTAACAACTTTCTACCAAATCCTCATTACCACAATCCATATTCGCCATGATGAAGTATTTTCCACTATTTGGGATTTTTTTTCCTCCTTTTTTGACAAATTGGAGTGTAAAGAGAGCAGGTTGATTTATATAATATCTCATGTAGAGTGTCCTTAGACCAGAATACGTCCAATAACATCGTATATAATACATTGGTTATTCTCGTGGGCATGCGTCAAATCTCATATTATTTTTCCAGTTTAGATTGGAATTATGGTAACTAATTGTAACCAGATGAGAGCAAAATCGTAAGAGTGTCTTTTAATGCACTGAGAGGTGATGGCCATAAAGGTAGGTAATTTATTATAATCTGTTGCTAAGGTAAGCATTCTAATTTGTCTAATCTCCCAGGCGAAGTCCTTTCGAAGTTGAATTCGTCATCACCTTCGTTCTGAATACAGAATATAATATAGCAGTACATTCCAAGTGAGACGTTCACAATTAAGTAAAATCTGGTTATTTAGTCATAGTTAAAATATAAATTTTTAAATATTCTTTTAATGTTTGTGTTTTCTGTATTTCTAAAAAAAACCTGTCAATTTAAATAATAATTAAAAATCTGAGGTTTTTTTTTTTTTTTTATCTGTTGTTGGATGCTAGAATTTGAAAAAAAAAAAAGGTGAGATTTAGATTCAATGGCATCAGTGCAGAGTGGTCGCCTGAAGTGGTCACTGGTTCTAGACTTGAGGAAGGAAAACACAGGACGTGGGTGGATATTAATGTGAAGGTCTGTAAAGGTGACTGCTACCCAGACAGACAACACTTTGCAAGCAATGGAGAAGGCTGTTGGAAGACTCAACTGTCTTGTTCCTCTCAAACTCCGCTTTAAATAATGCATGAATGGATATCTCGGTTTAAATTAATGGTGAAAACATATTTGCTTCCTACTAGACCCCAAGGGTGGAGGAAATAAAATCTCAAAATGCAAATATGGATTTCTAGGCATGGTGGTATCTCGCAGTAAAGGCCCAGGTCAGGAAACTGTGTCCAAAATATTCTCACTATGAAACATATTCTGTAAAATGTATAGACTAAGGGATCTCTATCCAATCATTGCCCTCATGCTGTGTCAAGGATTGGATACAATAGGTGAAAAGAGAAATAAAGATGCATTGTGTTTACGGTAATAGTGTAATGTTTTACGATACATGTTTTGAGATATAAATAATGGCAAATGCTTAAAATGCGTGTTAAAATATTCTTCAATAATCAAGAAGAAATGCCGCCGAAACTACATAAATTATGCATTAAGCATCTGTTTTGTGTGTGATTTTATATATATATTCTATATAATTTTATAATTAATTTATTTATTTATATTTGTTTAAGAAGAACCTATAACTCACCATATGAATAATAGGATTGGACTTTAAATATATAATTGTAATTTTAACATTCATTCTTAACAAAAGACACATATGTATACATGGACATAACAAAAACTCACCTACATCTACATGGAAATTACATTAAAATTGCTGTAAAACCATAAAAAAAATCAGGAAGCCGGGTCCAAATCCAACCGCCTAAGACACTCCATAAATGATGTGATGTTCTCGCTCAGTGAGACAAACGAATATGTATATATATTTCAAACTTATACTCATGCATGTTTATACATATGTATAGGTGTGTGTGTGTGTGTTCAGAAATTGCGTATGTAAATATGCATATGTATATTCATATTCAAAAAATTGAAAAAAATCTAAAATATATATGTGTGTCTATACACATATAAAACAACATTTGCATATAGTTTTGAATACAGAACAGTATTGTGTTTGGCGAAATGAGTAATAAACAACAAAAAATTGTATCCTGTAAAACACAAATATCTTGTTAAACGATTGAACATATTTGTGGTTTAATAATTAAAGCTTTATATGTGATTACACGTTTTTATATCTTTCTACCAAACTTTCAACATCTTCCCAACCTAAAAAAACCCCCATAAATCTTACTACTATACCAAGATCAGAGCACTAAACAAGTGTGCTGCACAAAGTGTTTGTCATGCAATCTCTTACCTGTATCACAATTTATCATAAACCTGGCTCCTCAGTCTCTATAGCTGTGTCTGCAGCAAATATCCTTCACCCTTTGTCTGTGGACGATTGTGTCCTAACCCTGATCTTGCGTGTTTGCAGACATTGCTACCTGCTACAGCCCAGTATTCCCGATAGAATGGGTAAGGAGTCAGTCTCACCTACCAATAAAAGTCACAGCAACCAACTTCTCAAATTATTTGAAGGCAACTCTTTGCCACCATGTTGGCTAAATTAAGAGAATGGGTAGACTATGGGTTTAATTACACTGTATTTTCTATGTTTGGGTTGGTGATGTAATTTAAAGTCGCTTTTCAGTCCTATATAGAGGCACTGCCTTCAAATGTAAACATATTTGTTCACGTGATCTGTATACTTTGTTTCAATCCATCAGCTGTTTTTTTTTTACCTTTACACTTCCAATCAAATCCAAATCTGTGCTCATTGCATTTTACCTGTTCTGGCTGCAATATATTCAAGCAATAATAGCGATAAACGACGTCTATAACAGCTCCCTCACATGACATCACAAAAAGCCTTACAGAGATCCATTGTTGTGTCTTCCTGTGTCACCTATGATGTTATACATCAACATATCCTAAATTATTCATACTGAGGAATTTTAATAACACCAGCTCCCAAACTCATCATCCCTGGATATCTAGGTCTCTGAGATGATTAACATGGTGATATCAATATTTCATATGATCTCTTACACTGTGAAATCTCGCCTGTTACATGTTTGTTGTGTCCAAGATTTTCAATTCTAACAGAACAATAGATGGTATTTCAAAAGCATCCCCCATCACTTATAGATATATATATATATATATATATATATATATTTTTTTTTTTTTTTTACAGGGGATAGAAATGAAAAGGCAGCTCCAAAGAATAAAACTGCAGTCTCTCTTTTCATTAAGATTATCATCATCTCTCTGCATTATCTATATACAGAAATATTAAATATTATATATAATAATATGCATATACAGCGACACAAATAATATATCATTAAGTCTAATATGTGGTTTACAAAATCTATTCATCATTTTTAGATGTAGATATATAGTCATTGTGATTAAATTATCTATCTATCTATCTATCTATCTTTTCCTCTCACACTATAAATCTATCCCTTTCTCTCTGATACATTCTTATTCATCTATCTAAATGAATCTAGCCAGCTAGCTAGCCATTTATATGTATCCATCATTAATGTTCTTTCTCCAAGATTTTGATCAGATAACGAATTACACAACGAATTGATCAATATGTTGCATCTGACTAGCAAAAAAAAAAAAGTAACCAAACCATTGGCAACAGTTACATTCACAATAAATGAAACATAACAAATCATCCCAATAGAAGAAAGGACAAAAAAACGAAAATAAAGGACAAAAATAGGTGATGGGTTTGTAGCCTGGTCGTGAGAATACGAGTTTCCTCGAATTTGTCCGAACTAAGGGATGGAATATCAGCTCAACCGCAGCATCTGACCATAGAGCCATAATAAGAGATTTACTGTGTTCCACTGGCCCCCAGCAGACACGCAGCCTTTCAGGAATTACTTACTATGATTTATAACAACTTGGGCCATTGTCAACTGATAAAATGTCCAGTGCTACAGCTAGGAAATGAATGTTAGAATTGCACCCTCACTTTTTCTCATGTGATCTCTTTTCTTGTGTTTTGTTTTGCTTTTTTTTTTTTTTTAGAATAATTTGTAAATACAGTTTGTTTATTTTATCTTTTTTGTTTTTTTAACTATCCTGTCAATTCTGTTCTTTTTAAATTTTATTTAAATACAATATAAAATTGATTCTATCTAACAATTAATAGTAAAATAACACGCTAATAAATAGCAATAAACAATTAAATAAATCACGCAAAAAAAAAAAAAAGATAAATATATATTTTTCTGTCAATAAAAAAAAGTAGTTATGGCTTTCATAAGCGAAAAATGTTCCCCAACGTATACTTCTAGTAATAAAACAATAGTTTATAGATCTAAATAAATTGTAAATCAAAGAGAGCACTTGTCATCTTCAATTTATTACTAGATCTTTCAAAATATAACCCATTCTAAAATAAAAGTAATATGAATATTTTAATCTAAATAAATCGCCTGTTTGATTTTAACTCTCTCTATATATGTGATTGCGCCAATAAAAGGTATATTATTTATATCGTTAAGCAGTCTCTGTTGGGGAATCTGAACAGATCAATCAGTAAATATCCATTTTGCCCGTTACAGATTGTTCCAAATGGTTTGTATAAACAGTTGTGTCCAGCTGAATATTATCCATTTTAAGCAATAGTAAATGACTATGGGAGAGTTAAAAGCACAATCGGATATCATTAGGTCTTGTTAATGCTTGCCAGGGGTAACATTTCAGATCCATTTTATACCCATTTTAATATGACGCAAGGAAGAATTTACGACCCAAGGTTGAAAAGAGTTCCATGGCCTATTCTCGGCGTTTTAAGAATAGGAATCAGATGCCTTGACAAGTCTGTATTGTTCCTAAGAAGATCCAGAGCGTCCTTTAACTCTGTGCCATTTGAGACCCCATACAATTCGCAGAAAATCCTTTTCAATTCCCTTTACTACACAAGCTACCCCTAAGCAGAAGCCAGGGACAGTTGCATACATCATCCTAATTTTCTTATAAATCCTTAGCATTCTGAAACAAAGGTCACTGAATCAACCCATGCCAACTTCTGACTACAGCAAGCAGGCAGCAAAGGATACAATTTGTCAAATATATGACAGCCACGTTCTATTAGAAATATCTCCAAGAAATAGAAAAGGGGGGAAAAATAAGACATACCTACCAAAAGATCTCTTTTCTTCCTCTATCAAAGAAGAGACAGTAGGAGAGTGGTATACAGAGTGCTCTCTTTGTATATAATATTCTAGGGATCTCTTCAGTTTTCAAGTCTGATAGACTCCTTTGCTTGGCAAATTAATGACGACGCCGTGTTTCTTAAGGGACGAGCTGAATTAATTATTTGGTGGATCACGTGGGTCAAGACTTGAAGAAACCTACACTTGGCATCATCCCTCCACTCAGATATTGAACATGTTAGAATCATTTCTAAATCACCCCTGTGCAGCCTCTGTGTGTGTGTGTGTGTGTGTATGTGTGTGAGTGTGTGTGTGTGTTTACAAAATCAATGGTGAGCCCCACAAGATGGCTGGATTGCTTTGAGGCTGTGCATTCAAAGATCCCGATTTACTGTACTGTACAGTGGAGCTGTTTGCTATTGACTCAGCCTTCCTTTCAATTCTTTTTCTTAACGACTAGTGGTGATATAATACACAGAATTTTATTGATGTATTGTTAGTAAGAAAAGGAGGGGCTTTTAGACAGCACAGAGCCATTTCTGCTTCACACAGTGTATATATATATATATATATATATATATATATATATATATATATATATATCTAATACATATATTGAAAATAGAAGAATTTCACCCATCATGGACTGCAGGAATCCCCCTGCTATGCTGTATAGCTGTGCAGTATGCTATGTGGGGCACTGGGACAAGTGCTCTAAACATTTTATTGTTCTGGGACCAAATTAATCATCAGCAAATATTTGTAGCAATAAATTCTAAATCCTCACTGATCTATTTACATAAATGTTATGGGTAAAAAAGGTATCAGTATGAATATCTATCTATGAAAATGTATATCCCACCCATTCATGATTATAAAACTATATATATATATATATATATATATATATATATATATATATATATATAGTTACTTTTGGTGAGTTTGGGTAGAGGATTGCGTTGATTCTAATGTAAACTTTTCTAACCTGAGGTATCAGAATATGGTACAATAATGGAAATATTACACTTTTTAAAGAGAGGTGAATGGGAATTATCACTATGTTCTAAGTAGGCACCCAGAAGCACATTGTTCGAAGATGCAATATGTAAATGTAGGTGGGGGGTTTGATGTAACACTTGAATTCTCATAGAATGACACACATCAAGGGGTACAGAGAGATTTCATATAATTTTATTAATTCAGTAACAGAAAGAAAATACAAAGAAACTGCAGGCATCAAATATTCTAAACAGGCATTCCAGTTAATGGATCAACACAATGGTGAGGTTTACAGGGCAGAATATCCTTTAGAGTGTGAAAATATCTATAGCTATAGATCTATACCTATATTCCTATGTGGGTCTGTCTGTCTGTCTATCTATCTATCTATCTATCTATCTATCTATCTTTCTTTCTGTCTGTCTTGTCTGTCTGTCTGTGTTTGTCTGTACAGTACAATCTCACTAGAAAGATTGTAAATTTGGTCACTTTTTCATAATCCACTATACTAGGTACATGTATGCATGTGTGTGTGTGTATATATATATATATATATATATTTATATATATATATATATATATGTGTGTATACACACACACACACACACACACACACACATACACACAGACATATATATCAATATATAGAGATAAATATTTCGTTATTTATATATTACACATAAATCAATATATAAGATGTGTGTGTGCCTATCTCTCTCTATACACAAACAGACTCCACATATACATACATATATGTGTGTGTACCAAGCCATAGCAATGCCTACACATTCGCATACATGTATGTACATGTGTGTGTTAATTTGTAGATGTGAATGTAAGTGAATATACACACAAACACATATAGATATGAGCCAGGACTGTATGTAAAAAGGGTACCCTTCTGCATGTGAGCTTTATTTTCCCTCCTCCTTATATTTTATAATTCTCCCCTTAACCAAATTGGAATTACAATTAGTTTATTGTATCTGTCTGACCATAACTGATAGGCAATATTAATGGGGTCTGCCTTGCCTTGACTAAGCTGATATCAGACATGTTCTTTTATATTTATGTTTATGCAAAACACAACAACGCTTGGCTGAAAAAAATCTCTAAGTTTAAAGAAAAAAAAATCATAATTAATTAAGGAAGATTTATAGGGCTCTTTGTCTCTCCTATTACAGTAAATGTATTATTACTACTTCAGTAAGAAACTTAGATACACTTAGTGTATTTCAGAAGGAAGCCCTCACCCTGGTCACGAAACAAAATATCACCTATGGAAGATATTGTCTGATTATTTAATACAGATGGGTTTAACCCCTGGAGTACCAGCGTGTTTAGCACACTGGAATTGAATGGGTTAATTGTGTTGATTTTTTTTTTTCCCCTCCGTTAAATCTTGTACAAAGCACCCTTTTTTACAAATACTAAATCTAAAAGACTCCTATGTCTAAAATAAGGGAGTTAAAGTTCCAATAGGTCAAGGGTTTAGAGGTCAAGACTCCCGGCTGCAATATAGCTAATCGGACAGAAAATGTGTCCTCTAGCTGAACCTATTCCTGGCTTTTACCGAACTTTAGTAAAATACCTTTTCGACTACTCAAAGTGAAGGCTTAACAAAAAAAGGCATCTTCACTTTGTATGAACTGTGTGCTTATTGTCACTGACACAATGATGGCAATAGTATATGGAAAGTCATTTTTAGTATGAAGACATGGGTCTAGTCAGGTACAGGAGTGTCAGAACACAGAACAAGCCTCAAAAACAAAGAACAAAAGAAGGAGGTTATACACCCTGTGAACAAAGGATTTAGACATTTTATAGCATAAATAATACATAAAAAGAAACCAAACATTTCTGCCCAGAAATTAAAAAGAACATAAAAGTATTAAGTAGAATTTCTCTCCTATTGAATCATGTTTACTGTTTGCAAAAAAACATAAAAAGAAGAGTTGAAGATCCACGAATATGCAAACTGAATCACAAAACATGCATGTGTTTTATTTTTCTTTATACAATTTGATGTATAAAATATTGAAATAACATCAATAAAAAATTGTCTTTTTGTTTAGAAAGCATGTACCATTTCAGCTGACAAACTGCATTTAAGAAAACGAACAACAATTTTCATATCAGCATTAAAAATAAAAGGTCTATTTGCCTTAGGGTTTTCTATTGCTTAGAAGTGGAAATATAAGAATGCATTTTTCTATACACAGTCCTTTTCAAGTCAGTGTGACCTTTGAAATTTATAGATCGAAAAATTATTTTTGTTTTAAAGATAAATAATTTAAACTAAATTCAAGGGATTTTTTTCCCCCTTCCCTCTTACAACTTGGAAGACATAATCTACAGCATTACATTTATTTAGTAAAGAATAGGACGTATGAAAACATATATTACCACAAAAAAAGCTACATTGCAATTTAAATTATGCTTCTCTATTTTCTTTTTGTAATTCTAAGGATTTTTTTTCATAAAATATCAAACAATTCTCTGTTACTTACGACCAAAAAGTACATCTCCTACCCATCCCATTAACCCCCCAAAGAAATATAACAACACTTTCATTGCCATTAATACGGATCTAAAGCTAATTTTGGGGCATTTGTTTTATAAATATGTACTGAAATTCGCAGGGTTTTCTATTCTCAATTTGTACAATAATGCTGTGGAAGAGAGACAGAAAACTTACCCAGCAAGAATAATTTCTTTTTTTTCCTGAATATTTGGTTATGATTTTTATTTTATTTTTTATTTTTGCTTATTACAAGATTTCATTTAAATAAATACTGAATGCACTTTTTTTATTTCAATTAAAATAACCCGTTTATTCAATAAAAAATAATATTAAAGGATTTTGGTATAGTATGATTAATATTAACAGGAAAAAAAAAAACAACGAAATCAGAGAGGCGAATCCACATATGGTCTCCACATTTAAATTTTAAGGGACCACTAACTTGTTCTGTGATTCCTTGTTAACCCAATAATGTCCTGTACAGTAAAACAAAAATACATACTGTTTCTGATGTACATAAGGCATTATATATCCAGAGATCTGAGTGTGAACAGCATTGGTGAAATAGAATTTTTTATTTTTTTTCGTGTGTCCAAAACATTCTATTTCAGATGCATGGAGATGGATTCTTGAAATGGTTAAAGTCTTGTGAATGAATTCTAATAAAAATTGTGCCACTTTAAACAATAAAGTCCAATATCTCTGTATCCTTACAAATGACTTGGAAGTCCTGGAGCTTTTACAGTTACATCGTTCAGGCAATGGCTTAGCCCCCCCCTGTCTAGGTGTCTATAATACGAGTCAAAATGGAGCAATAAAAAAAGAAAGAAAAATATAACAAAAATAAAAATAGAATCTTTTTTTTCCCCTATAAAGAGGTCAGATCAGGGTGATGGTCCTTGGTAATAGTTTGTATGTGTTGAGAAGTCGCAGAGGAAGATTTCCCTTTAGTGTTTGGTAGTTTGTGGTCTTTTTTCCATTTCATCCTTCTGTTCTGGAACCAGATTTTAATTTGGCGCTCAGATAGGCACAGAGTATGCGCTATTTCTATCCTTCGACGTCTGGTGAGATACCTGTTAAAATGAAATTCCTTCTCAAGTTCTAGAACTTGCTGTCTTGTATAAGCTGTCCTGGATCTTTTCGGCTCCCCTCCGGTGTAATTTGGATTAACTGCAAAACAAACAAAAACAAGCCAAACAAAATTAAAAAACAAATAAATAAAAACTCAGAAATAGAAAAATCTATACATGTACTCACGTATGTAAAACCCACAGAAAATATAAAACCTCTCATCACTTCCCTTTTAATATTACCCTAAACAATGTTTCAATCCTCACTTTCTGATGAAACAAAGTCTGCACTTTTTCTATAAATATTGTTAATCCATGCACACCCTGTAAGATATATTCACTCTTATTCATACACACATACAAAAACAAAACAAAAAATCATACACACACATACAACCACATGGCTACAGGCCTATTCCTTCACCCATAAAAATTTATGATGAGTGTAATGACTTCCTATGTTTAAGAGCTCATAAATATTTTTTTTCTCAACAACTTCCTCACATTCCAATATCAACTGACACATATATGTGTTCTTTTTCCTCTCTATCCCAGTAGAAGAGCTTGCTCCTTACCTGAATTCACGTGGACTTTTTTCATCCAGGGGTACACTATAGCTGGCTGTTTAGCAAGGCTTCCATTTTTGGGGTGCTGCTGCGGTGGCTGTTGACTGCAGGGTCTGGAGGCTGAGATCTGGGCTGGACATGTCTCCTCAGACGCTGGGAATGGGGTCTGGGGACCGCTTTGCTCCTGTGCATGACCCCGGGGCTGCAATGCAGAGCCCTGTGCAAGGCTGCAGCTGAAGGAGTCTTCAGGATAGTTAGGTCGAGGATAGAGCCCCTGATAGTCAGAGCCTTGCTGGGAGCTGTAAAAATCAGAGGCTTGCTCTGCTAGGTAGCTGTTCTGTATAAATTCCTCACAGGGAGGAAATTTGGGATCCACATACTTAGAGTTTACCATATACGAACTCATGGCCATTAATTTCTGAGGATAGAAAATACTAATTTTTCCAGTGTTGTCTTTTTTTCTGTCCCCCATAAAGCCCTCCTACTCGCTGTCAACTGAATAAAGTTAGGTGACCATGTGACCAAGGCAGCCAATCAGAGCTCAGAAACTTTATCACTGGGTTTTAATTGTATCTCATAATTTTCACAAAATAACAAAATAATATTGATTTAATTGGATCATTACAGACACGTTCACTGCCCCCTCCCCTTTTATTTAATGATTCATTTTCTCGTGCAGATAAAAAAAAAAAAAAAAGATACAAACATGATTTAAAGATCATTGTACAGGAATCATGGATTTAAACAAAATGTACTTTAAAAAAAAAAAAAAGGAGAGAGACATTCAAATTCTGGGGTTTTAGATTCAAGCTGCAAAATGATACACTCAGAGCCAAGAAAGCCATTTCTATCAAGTGTAAAACCCATGTTAGGGAATAAAGCTAATATTGTCTGTGAAACATCAGGGGGACTTGGTACAAAAGAGCTGTCTTGGCTTTGTCTTCCTGGGGTCATTCAAAAGTTACCAGAATAAAGTCAGGTTGAAAAAAATCAAGGCAATCAGTAACTATACATTTGCTTTTCGCATGGGTAAATGGGAAAATAAAAGAACCATGCCTATCATAACAAAAAGGGGTTCAAAACTCACTTTTTAATTCTTTTTTTATTTTCTCTTCAAATTATGCATTAGTAAATTAGTTCATAATAAACCACATTGCTTTATCCATAAACAATAAAATGATAGCCTTGTGTTCTACCAGTTGTTTTATACTAAACACACTAAATATATGTCTTATAGGGGGCAGTTATAAAAAATGTAATTAAAAAATTAGAGTTCTAATCACACATGATGTAGCTATTGGATTATATTCCTATAAAATAATTCAGTATAGGGATATGACTGAAAAAGCATTTTCCCACAGTAACAGAATAGAAATATGACATCATACAATGAAATACAATCTGTAATAATTATTACATCATTCATTATGAATATGATCATTTTAATTTTTTAATATTTGTACAGGTGTAGACCCACTCTTAGTTCAGCTCGATTAACAGCAATGCACTATAAAAAAAATCCTAGTTTGCAGAAATCGAAGTTTTTGCATCGACTATATATTCCCCTAGAATCGAATCTGTGACTATATAAACATCACACAAATTCGGTTCTACAGGGTAAATATAGACAACGTCAATTTACCTTTTTCTTTGACTTCCAAACTGTATTGATATTACTACAATCCTTGAATTATCTGCAATGTCAGTGATCTCAATCAAGACTACAGGAATCATGTTTTAAATCCAGATTACAGAAATCAAAATAAAACAATATAACATATATATATATATATATATATATATATATATATATATATACATACACAAAATAACATATATATATATATATATATATATATATATATATGTTATTTTGTTTGATTTTGCATACATAAAGCATTCAATCCATACATAAAGGCATATTTCTTAAAAAAATATATTGCTTTAAGTATTACAAGCAGTTATGGGGCTTTTGTTCAAGGGTACCTCAATGCCAATAGCTAAATCAAACAAAAGCAAATCACTCTAATAAGAGTCCTGCATTCTGTATTTTATATTTTTTAAAAATATATGTGTGTTACATAAAGCAATAATTCACAATCAAAATGGATAAAAACAATTATATGACATTTGAGGTATGCTACCATAAATAGATATTTATGTATATTCCAAAGACTACACACCTCTGAATCTGCCAATTAAACTCAGAATGAAGGTGCATATGCCCAATATACTCTAAATAATGCCCAAAGCTCTTTTAGGAGTTGATCATAGTATAATAATATAGAATTGTTCACTTATGCACCTTACTTCCACTATTGCTGAAAAAAGGCATTTTTGTTCCTCAGAATTTAAATTTACTGCTTTATAAGGTGCATAAACCTAACCTCGGATCATATTCCAGCAGCATGCAATAAAAGTCTAATATTATACAATCCATATGCGTTTATATACATTGTCTTTGCTACTAGTGGATAAATACATTAAACGAGCCTATAGTGTATTGATTTCTCGCATGTAAATGTCACAAGTACACAATGTTCAAATTAATATTTAAAAAAATATAATTATGATTGTAATAATAATAATAATTTAAGTATTAGGTCTCAAGCTGCTTTGATATACAATTTGCATAACCATAAGACATAATATTTGCTTCATAACTTAGGGATATAATGTCACCATCAATATTATTCAATAATACACGATAACATTACAAAAATAGATATTAAACATTTTTTTATAAACATAAAACATGCCATATAATATTGTAAAATTCAGCATTAATATTGATTAAAATTACAGAAAATAATACACAGAGTCTAGGGTAGATATTTCTTATTAGAAACAAATATATATTGGAATAAAACCCTGGGATGTTAGTAAGAGAATTTACTACGTACCATGTCAAGTTCTTCTTATACACTAACCTTTAGACTATATTGAGAAATTAGTGAAGCGACGTTTATGGTTAAGGCCAGGGCAAAAGGTCATTCGAAATCATTTGCAAACATATCACAAAGTTTCATTATTTTTGCCTGGACATTCAAACAGAAGAGTACAAAAGTTCATGAATTCTTCCTGACCTGAGAGCTGAGCTACTGGTTTTGGCATAAGGATGTCTATATACCTAACTTTTCAAAAGGATCTGCTTTAGAAAAAACATTTAAAAAAAGAGAAATGTGGAAAATTGATATTCTTTCTTGCTCAATTGAGGTAAGTGTCCCTTTTACAACTCGGAGTAAGTATATAGTTATTTTAGAGTGATTTGTTATAATTTCTGGCAATGCAACATTCTATTATGCATACAACATTCTATTATTGTAAAAAAAATATGAAAATATTTAAATACACTATGTTTTCATTTCTGCTTTCAAACACAAAAAAATATTCAAAACAAATATTAATATTAGCTTGATCCAAGTTACATTGTTTCGTGTTTGTATCCAAACGTTTATTTTGTACACAAAAGACAATGAACACACCACGTGCATTGTTGGGTAAAATCTCAATATCCCACACTTGTCTAAAAGTACCTTCCAAACCCATAATGCACATTAAACATAGACCATGTGAATAAAACATCCCATAAAAGTTGAAAGAATCTTAGTAAATATTTTCTGCACATTTTCATATTTGTTAGACACTTTGACCCGCATTTCACCTTTTTCCAAGACTAGCTCAGACAGGTCAAAGCCAGAGTTATTGATGAACAAGTGTTAAATATTCACCTCCTGTTCAACTACCCGTACAAATGCTTTTGATCTTTCTCTCTTTTTGTAGTTTAGTTCATAAAAAAATATCTTCGATCTTCTATGGTAAAATAAAAGTAATGTTTTGTACAATGTAGGAAATAAAATGTATAGCTGTGATGATGATGATGATGATGATGTAAAAATAGATTAAAATTGAACCTCAAAGACTCATAGTTAAAAATCCATTGGACGTGTTCTCATCTCGTGTTGGTGTGAATTAACATATTTTACACAAAAGAAGACAAAAATCTGAATAATTTTAAAGTTGCTCAAAAATAAGTAAAAATTTTAAAAAATATCTTAGTGGTTCAGAAAAATAAAATTGTACTATTTTTGAGGAGGCTCCTGAGAACACATTTTAGAAACATATACATTAAAATGAAGCCCAGTTATTGTGCTCTAATATAATCACAATCAAATGGTAGATGAAAATATTTAATGTTTCTTTAAGGATCTATATGTGTAGACTTGGTTTAATAAAATGATTATCCTATGTGTATTGCATGGAAGTGCTAGCATGCTTTGATAAAGCTATAACGATTATTCCACACATCTCATATTCACACGAAAATGTTAATTGTTGGAGCTGATGAAACGCTAAAACCACGAAACAACAACATAGTAACCCCATCAGCCAATTTGCACACACCTATATCCAGAATGAAGAATTGCAGTGCAGTACTGCGCACAGTTCTTGCTGTGGGAGGCGCTATACACTGTAATCGATTTAAAACACTGGGTCATAATTAGACCAAATTTCAAGAATCTACCGAGTTGGAAAAAATCCAGGAACAATCACAGTCAAAAGTTCTAATTTTGCTACATTGTTTCCACTTGTCAATCTCAATAAAAAGCTTATAAACCACACACACTACAAAGAGAAGCCATTTAATAAACAAGATTTAATAAATCCATATGCGAAAATGCCTACTCAACAATCCTCTAGTCTAGTAAGATACTGTACACATAGCAGGACATCACTGCACTTAATAAAATACCACTTGACATAATACACAACCATTAAAAACAAACACCTATTAATCAATAAGCAGCTTGTACAAATGATTTTGAAACATTATTATGAAATAACAGGAGGGCAAATTATGTTGATCAAGCATTCTATTAAAAATATAAATATATACTTACTGCAGGTGTCTTTCCATTGTGGATAACCTGTTGCAATAAAAATATACCATCATTGTTAGATTCATTTAACACAAATAAATAAACAAACCAGACTGTTAACACAGTTATTTACTATCAACTGATCCTTAAGTATAGTTACAATTGTATGACTTGGCCTAGTTGGATTTTATAAACACAATACAGTGATACAGTGGGGACCACCTCTTATACAGCAGGTACATAATTAATGACAATGATCTGAAAGAATGATAAAGATTAATATTAATATTTCATCTTATTTCAGTCTAAATAAAATCCAGGTTTCTCCTCTTGTACGTATCTTAGCTGTCAATTAAAGTGACCTGCTCTAACTTTTGCATTAATAACCCTGTAATATATAAGCAAGGCATAAATGTCCATATTATGAGTGTATTTTTCATGCATGAAAACGTACAGTGAACTCCATACATTGCTAACCCCACTGCCCCACAAAATCCTATCTGGTGCATAAAAAATATTGACTTACTTTCTGTATTCCTGCTTGCAAAGTTGATCTAGCAGATAGAATTGTCTCAGTGCTAACAGATTCAGCCACAATGATCCTTACTAACACGATGCTTATTACTAGATTCGAGAACAAAACGCATCTGCACTTGTATGTTCTTAAACTAATTTATGGTGGGAATTATATTTTAACTTGTCAACTCCAAAGCAATAAAACAAAGTTTATTGGAATCACGTGATCCAGCCCAGCCACTCAGGACTCATCTCTATAGAACCATAAATAACCATCAGCTGCAAACTTCTATTCAATAGCTCGTGACTCCCAGAAGCCCTCTAATAGTGAAATAAGGAAGGAAAAAGAGAGATATATTTAAAGTAAAAACTCCTATGTTGCTTCCATCAATGCCCTGCAAAAAAAGATACAGGCTGACATAAAATAATATGTTATGCTAGTTGTAATAACCATAACTATTATTATTGGTAATGCTATGGCATTCACAGTTATTTATGATAATTTGCAGAACAGGAAGAAGGTTTTTTTTTTATAAATGTAGACCACATACCATGTGTGCTTTAAAGAATGGGGGAATAAGAATTGAATAATAATAATAATAATGTGATTTATTTAATAGAGTAATATAGTAGAATATTAGTTACATAGGTAAGTTTGAGAAAACAAATGTGTATTTTGGAATTTTTTATTTTAAAAGAAATTTGCAATTTTTCATGTTTAAAATTTTTTAAGTATATATCTAACTATGAACTTCGAATAGATGAGAATGTTAATGTAAATATTCCTCTAAGTTGCATAATAGCATCGCATTGAAAGACTTGTAAATATATTTATGAGCAGCACACATTGCACACACAGTTTACAAGCTAACAAACGGTTTATAGCATCAAGTGAGATCTTTGAACTTTGGTGTAAAACAAAAGGTGATGCCTCTTGATAATTGAAAGCTAAAAAGTTATAAAACCATAAAACTTAATGGACTGAATGACGTGGTTTGGTGGGGGTGAGGAAAAGAGGGGGGATTTTAAAAGACAATACACATCATAAAACTTTGATTAGAAAGGATAAATTGTATATAACATGTTTTTTTTCTGTGGATTTTGGCAAAGCGGGGTTAATAATAATCTTGATGACAAAATAAAACAAAAATAATGCTTGTGAAAAATACTTTACCTCCAAAAAGAATTTATACTTTATAATTATGTTCCTACAGTCGCCATCACGAAATTAAGTTTATATTTGATCCATTGATATTAATTAAACTAATGCGAGGTGACATTATTTAGCATTTTCTTTGCATATTTTAAAATATGTATATGTGTATTTTGATCTGACTGTTAATGGAATCCCATTAATAATGTTAATATCAGTTTATATTGTATTTATTAAAAGTACATAATAATTAACTACGTGTATCAATATACTATGATAAAATAAACACAACGTAAGTCAGTATTTTATTTGTAATACAAATACACACACGTTATGTTTAGCCCTACATTTCTCAAGTTCAAAAAACAAACAAAAACAAAACAACACAAACACACAAATTCAACGAAATAGAATCTATAGCCAGTTTAATAGATTTTCTTTGTACTGTGTTATAAAAGAACCCTTTTTGAATATGCTTGACATTTTTATTGCTCCTGAAAAATATGGTAGAGAATTTATTTCTTAACGTTTTCAGAGCAAATGTACAAAGCATCAAAGCAAGTGTTTTAAATGTTAAGATTTTCCCTGATTTCAGCAAGCCAGACTTTAATTAATTTTCTTTTATAAACCTCAACATCATCTTTAAGCATGGGCACTGTAAACTACACACGTTGATTCTATTTGTGTTAGTGTTGAAACATTGTATTTTATTCCTGATGTATACACAATGAGCCTGGTTGGGTTGTATGACACGAGGTTTAACATAATGGATACAGGACATTAGTTGAGATCACGTGGTATAGATTCTGCTCAGGTTAACCAAAGGGCACTTCACACATACACACACACATATTCTGAATAGAAGAGGCTTGTACAACAGCACCTTCCAATGGAAACACTGTGAAATTACACTTGGTAAGCAGAATTCAGATGTGCTTGAGTCCATCAAGGACAAAGTGTATCCTCCCATCCACAGGATTGCCAAATCAGTCTCTCTATTCAATCATTTGAATCATTGGTTTTATATCAGCTTGTCCTATTATATGAAGGAAGTCAGTATCGTTTGTTATGCTGTTTTGGACATGGATATGTAATTCCATACCCTTCTTTAAATATAATATGTAATGTTTAGACTTAACCCCTTTGTTGCCAGGGGAATGAGAAACAACAAGAGTGAGCTTTACTCATTATGGGAAACATGCCTATTCAATAAACAGTGACTTGTGGTGAGAAGTAATTTGCAACATGACTAAAACAGACTAAAAGAAAAAGGCCTGGAAAAATATTTTTAAATAGAGTTTTATTTTTTTCCCAGCAGGGATAATTTGGCCTAAAATCAGCTGTCAACTCATCAAAGTTCTGTGTTTAATGGAGTTACCTCACTATTTACTTGAATGGACTCTTTAAGAAGTTCAGTCTAAGCAAGATATATTTAGTATATTTTTAGTATTATTGTCTCCTTAAGCACGTGGATATTCCCTCAGCAGCAAATTGAAGTGAGTTAAAAAAACCCCAACCAGTTGGAATAATCGTCAGTTTGTCAGAGTTGGAAAAACTGGTTTAGTAGACAGACAGACAAAGAGATAGGTGGATAGCTAGACAGATAGATAGATGGATAGATAGATAGATAGATCGATCGATCGATCGATAGTGTAATGTATTACTTAAACAGTAAATTGTAATGAATATCCTGTCAAGCATGTTTTGCGATGTAGATTATATATTCTGTCTGACTGCGAATGATAGGAGTTAGTTCAAACAACACAGCACTTGAAATATGTTGTTTTGATAGTGATGTTCTAAATGCATACGATGTGATAAAACGTCATCTTTGCAACATACGATTCCATCAACTACTGTTACAGCTGCTGATATATATATATATTATTATTATTATTATTATCATTTATATAGCGCCAACATATTCTGTAGCGCTTTATATATATTTACCTCAACAATTTGATGGGAAAGGGCTAAGTTTGAATGTTAAACTAGCACACAATAAAATGTTACATTGTAACCACTGTTTCTCGTCCTTACGGTTACTGTATAGAATAATGTGAATGCTAATGTATGACTCAATGTAAATATTTTGTTTTTAGATTCAGATTTCAAAATATTAGTAAATAATATTAGTAAATAGAACTTCTTGTTTATTGTAATTAAACAGTTGCCACAAATCTAAATATCACTTTATTTTTTATAAATGTCCAGGTTTTAGTATTGGTGAGTCAGTTACTTTCTTGATCATATTAATTATAGTTAAAGGAACACTACAGTCACCTAAACAACTTTAGCTTAATGAAACAGTTTTAGTGTATAGATCATGCATCTCATGTTTCACCGCTCAATTCACTGCCATTTAGGAGTTAAATCACACTGTTTCTGTTTATGCAGCCCTGGCCACACCTCCCCTGGATCTGATTGACACAGCCTCCATGAAACAAAACATGTTTCACTTTCATTTAGATGTACATTACCTTAATTGATTTTATCTTCTACTCTGTAAATTGAACCTTAATTACTCACAGGAGGCTCTTGCAGGGTCTAACAAGCTATTAACATAGCAGCAGATAAGACAATCTAAATTAAACAGAACTTACAATAAAGGAAAGATAAACATTAGATCTCACTTTACAGGAAGTTTTTAGGAAGGCTGTGCAAGTCACATGCAGGGAGGTGTTACTAGGGTTCATAAACAAAGTGATTTAACTCCTAAATGGCAGATAATAGAGCAGTGAGGCTGCAGGGGCATGCTCTATACACCAAAATGGTTCCATTAAGCTAAAGTTGTTTTAGTGACTATAGTGTCCCTTTAAGGTGGGGAATTATTTAATTTTGCCTAGATTTGTAGAGAGATTTGGGTTATCAAAGCTATCTTAACATGTTGAGTTCCATTGTGTAAAAAACATTTGATTTATTTCAGAACAAACCACAGAAAAGTGGGTTGAGAGTGAAGATTGCTCACTGGAGCACAGGAGACAAGAGGTTAATGGTGGGCGTTGCACTGGAAACATATCCTTATCAGCAGGAATGGTTCCAATACTATTTCATAATTTCCATAGCTTGTACACTTTATAGAACAGGAAATGAGCAAACTTATCAGTATATCCAGTTTCCATTACTGGTACATCTGTTCCCAAATGTTCTGAAATGTTACAAAGCCATACTGATTCTATTGTACAGTTTAGAAGGAAGTTATCAGAAGATTAAAAGGAATATAACTCATGAGGGCCTTACAGACCAGTTTGATATGTCATGGGCAACATAGATCAGTGTAAGTCATCCTATATGTCTAATTGGCATTTAAGGCATCTCTGAGGACTGTATCACCTGCTTACAAGTCAGTCCTCAAAAGTTCTACACATCAGCTCACAGTAAGAAAACGTTGGCCCTTGAACTGTTCTTTAGCCAAGTATGGGATAAAATATACCAGCTTAATCTGATGTGTTTAAGCCATGACTCTCACAGTCTTCTTGAAGTTGATTGGCTACAAAATGTTGTTGATGAATCTAAATCATAGAGTAACTACAAATATAAAGTAATTGCTGCTTTAATAAGAAATGTTCAGGGATCCTAAAACCCCAGGACAAGTGATGGAGACATAGTCCATGAATCCTTTTCTCCATTCCTCTTTCTATTGGTGTATGGATTAATTAAAATACTGTGCCCCCTCCCTTAAATTTCAGACCCCTTGTGCATTGGTTTATATAGGTGTGAAGTATGGAGATGGGGTTGTTACACTTGAGTTATTATGTCAGTCAGTTCCCAGTTCCTTGCTCAGAAAATGTTTCACTGCCTTCTCTCCATATCTGAGTGGCAGATAAATGCCCAGTCCAAATCTCTAATAGTGTTGCTACACTCAAACATAGAGTTTCAGATGGAACATAACACAGAACCATTACTACTAAAGCCAAAAAAAAATATGGACTATTAACATAATTATTACTGTACTATGAAGAAAACACTGGGTGTTGAATTGTCTGTTTTGCATATCTGTATAAATGTAAAGACCAATAATTCTATATATTCTAAAAAATGCATCACTTATATGTTCAAAATGATTTTTTTTGTTTGTTTTTAAAATATTTTATTTAGTTATATTTACCTCCATCGAGAACCCAGTTGCCCTGTTGGCAGGACCACCACATGTGCATAAAAGTACTTTATATGATAGAGCTTGTCTGGCATCAAATGAGGTTTTTATCATTAAAGCTGAAGGATACAGTGATTGGATGGGCTGTCAAAATGATCTTCAGAGAGAAAGCTAAAGACCTCATTCCATATGTACGCCTCATGTTTTTTGTTCCCTTGTTCAGTCTTCTTTTTTTTTTTCCACTTTTCAATTTCTTATCTAATTAAAACATACTAACACTTTTTAAATTATATCAGAAAGAAAAGTTCATGGAGGCAACACATTATGTCTCCATATATAATAGCATGTGACAATCTAACGTGGAATGTGGGTTTATTAGAACCTCTGTCTATATCATTAAAGAAATGGAGGTTGAGGTGCACACGGGGTCCTCATAGTTACGAAGGCGTCTGAGAAAACCCTTTACTTTTCTATTAAGCCACCATCTCATATCCTTCACAACCTGTCACCTGTTTTTATATCTTAGAGTAAGTCATCTTACGGAATCTGGAAGCATCATCCTTACATCTTTAATGTGAACTACCAGCCTGGCAGTACCTGGCCTAGTTGGTGGTGTGTGGACAGCAGATTTGCTACTTTTGTATTAGAAGCCAGCTATTTCCATCGACGATGCCTAGCTTTGCTTGCCACTGTAACTAAGATGCTATGGGTAACTTTGCAATGGTGTCACGAATATTGTAACATTTTTCAGAAAAATTGTGGTATCTTCACCCACTTTAAACAAGTCTATATTCACTTAGACTTAAGTCGGGCCTCTGTTGATAGACCCCTATATGCTTTATAAGTAAAGGTCTTTCAAGTGCAGGTACAAATCTTAACAATAAAATAGACGGTCTCTATCAATGTTCAAAGAATCAATTTGTCCTTATATTTGGTTCCTTCTTTCTTTCTCTATTGTGTTCTCTTGAAAGTAAAAAGAGCAATTTGGTAAGAATTCTGCCATGGTTGTCTATATATTATTGTTATATATTATTTTAAAGTGTGACAACCATGGCATATCAAAGAGTACACCATGATTTATCAATACTGTTTATTAGTTTACATCTTTCTGTATGCAGACACATGAGATGTGTCCATGATCACATTGAGAAATTAACTTGCATCAGTGACCTGATACATTTATTGTTTAGTTAATCACAATCCATAATGTGGATCAGGAACCATAACGAGATACGGTACTACACATCCTTTTAACTGTATGAAAAAGACAACATGGCAGGTAGCGGAAACAGCCCTAAAACAACTCTTGTGACAGGAATCCAATTTATCTACAGAGTTAGCTTGGCATAAATTCTTCAATTGTAATATAAGACAGACTGGCCAACAAATCACCAAGGAGGAAGACAATGCTGCTATGGTAACTGATTTATTGAGGATAGATGCCTGGTCCAGATCAATGTGATGAGCCCAAATAGTGGGAACCCAAATAAATAGCATGAAGACTCAATTGTGAGAACTGACCCAGAGGGTTAAGAACCACTGATCGAAAGAATCTCCATATGCAGATTGTAACAGGACTTTTAGGTAAGATGGTAAGTAAAGTTATGGAACCTCCAAATCCAACACAATCCAGGACTATTGACATTGATAAGAGTTTGAAACTTGCTCTAAAGAAATCATAAGCTATAAATCTTGTTAGCAAGGCTTCATTATTTGCATTACATGTCATCTTCAATGTTCATATTGGAAGACAGCCTATCCATATAGTTATATTACTACCAACCTCAGTATCCATGTGTAGGGTTTAGCGAATGAAAACTTGTCCTGAAGGCACACTATTAGTCAACATGCTCATTGTCAACATGTCCATTGGAACAAACTTGAGAAAAGTCTTATTTCTGTACTGTCAGTATGGCTGGAGTATTGAGTTGGGAAAGGGTGCAATAAACATTGGTTTCAAGGTAATGCCGGCACTTAAGATGCCATGGAATGAAACACTGATTATTATCATTTATAATGCGCCATCAAATTCTGCAGCACTGTTCAATGGGTGGACTAACCGACCAGTATTTGTAACAAGACCAGTTGGACACACAGGAACAGAGGGTGCCTAGAGGGAGTGAGCTAAAGTGACACAAGAGGTAAAGGTAGGACATGTTCCATGAATGGGAAAGTAGGTTGATAAAATAGTTTTCAATGAAGGCTTAGTTTGTTGGATGACATGGTTGTAGTAAAAGAAATAGAGGGTTTACCAAGGTGCAAGGAGGGAAAGCTCTTAACGGTTTAACTAAAATGTGCTCCTGAAGAAGTGAGATTTTAATGATTTTTTGAAGAAATGGAAATTCGGTGAGAATCTAATGGAGCTGAAAAGGGAGTTCCATAAGAACGGTGGTCCATGTTAACAGAGCAATGGATAGGAGGAACAGTTTGTCGCATCTTCAAAGTTCATGTTTGGTTAGAGGACTAACAATGAAAAAGGGGGTAAATGACTATCCCTCCCCCTCTGATGAGGCCGGTTTACAGTGTGGTGCACAATCCTTTATCTTGTGCTGCAACAAAGATGATCATTTTTAACTTGCCATTTTCATTGGTACTAATTTTTACATGGAATTCAGCTTTGCCATATTTTTGGTAAAATGATGAAACACAAACATTTGCATCTTTTTCCTTACACAACCTTTAGAACTTCAACAATGTCGTCAAGATTATTGAATGTGAAGTTTACAGAATTTCTTAATTAAATATAGTTAAAATCTCTTGTACTATAATATGAAAGTGTCCCCAACAATAGAAAAGGTAAATGCAAAGCAACAAACCAATTGAAAATCTGTAAAAATTAATTATGGTGAATTGATAACAATGTCTTAATAGTTGCCCCCAAAGAAGCCAGTTTAGGTATTCCCAACGCTGCTACTTTGGGCTGAATTATTCGGATTACTCACAACCAATAACATTTTCCTGCTTACTCGTCTACTAAAAAAATATATTTTCTTCATGCTAGGAGCAGTACTACATTCAAGTATCATTCAAGGAACACTGTAATGCTAGAAATATGAAGATGTATTCCCAACACTAATGTATTCCTGTGCTCCATGCAGCCCCCATCACCAGGTTTATTCACTTACCTGATTCCAGTGCTAATGTCCTTCGGCACTGGGTCGCACTCCGCCTCTTTCCGACACAAGCAAATGGGGGGAGTTAATGTGCATGCGCGGCAAGCGCCAAATGCACATTAGGGCTTCCGCATAGGAAAGTAATGCCTTGGCTCTGCATGTGAATGTGCAACGTCGTTTCACAGATTAAAACCTCCTGAAACTCAAGGAAGCACCTCTAGTGGTTGTCTGGTAGACAGCCTCCAGTCTTAGTACTGCAATGTAAACATTGCAGATTCTCTAAAACTGCAATGTTTTACATTTTGGTACTAACGGGCACAGGGACAATGAGATAAAGTGGTCGGGGTGCCTATATGAAGTGGTCTGAGTGCATAGAGTGTCCCTTTAAGCTCTCTCACTGTATAAGCTCTTACCACTTATGCTGGAAGGCAAAATCATAGTTCCACAAATTATTCTGTAACAAGGTGTTTCCTCAAGTTACCCCTAAATTGACTTGTGCACAGTGGAATAGTTTGAATTGAAATGTCTGAAAATTTTGTTTTCCTCGAATGGACCAAATTTCACCCATGTGGCATATTGAGAAACCGAAAGGGCACAAAAATGGGCCAATCGGTGCACTGAAAAAAATATATACATAATATAATATTTTATAAATATAAATTTGCAGTGCGCTAATATGCACACTTTTCTACCATTTTGTTCACAGATGAAAAAAACAATAACACAGTAAAAAAAATCTATATTATTAATATATAGATATATATATATATATATATATATATATATATATATATAATTTTTTTACAGTTTTTTTCCCTCTAATCGTCTCTCCTCTCTTTATCTGTGAATAAAATCATCATTTAGCAGCTTTCCCCTCACCATCAATCATCTTTTTTCCCATGATTCATATCTTTTTTTGGTGTCTCTGATGGAATTCCGAATCACAAAACATCTAAAACTGTTTATCTATTGTCCGTGTTGCTCATTGATTTTTTTCTCTTCTTACAATTTTGTGATACGTTTAGATGGTCCTGCATTGTAACGGAATTCGGACGAATCACCCATCTCCTAAAATTTGAACTATTTGCAAGTCTTTTGAAATCAAAAACACAACTCTAACGCTAAGCCTTAATCTGCATATTGTGGAATGTAGAAACACAATCAAGGTTATTCACTTAAGTGAGAATTGACAGGAATTCAAATAGAATTTAAAGTCCATTTAAACATTTTGGTAAAAATGGGAAATTGGAAAAATCATTTAAAAAATTTATCCAAAAATGTTCTATCATTTGGAAAGTGTATGCAACAATATTAAATTAAGGTCTTAAGTGGATAATCCTGATGGTACTCTAAAACATTTAATTATTGTTTATTTATTGCTTTGTGGATCTGGTAAGCTTCTGATACCTGTTTATTAGTTAATATTTGATAATTCTTTGGATACAGGAAGTATGGTACAACATAATTGTTATATAACTGGTGGCCCAAAAATAAATGGCAATTATTTAAAGCCGTTATCACAGAAAGTATTTTGACATCACAATAATATAAAATAAGAACAACGTACATTTAAAATGGACTCAACAGTCAGGCTGCACACAATTCAAAACTGCTCACACTTGGAATCTCAATATAGCAACACTTCAAGGTTTCATCAGCCAAGTCTTAAAATTAGTGAATAATTAAATTAATCCTGTGACTTAGAAGTCAGAAATAGTGTTAGAGGCAAACATTGGTGGTAGACAAAAATGTAATAATTTGCCCATGGGCATTTCCCACTCAGCAGGTCTCATGTGAGAACTTTAGCATTAACAAAGCAAATCATTCACATACATTTTAGCAGTCCGGAACCTAAAAAGGTCCCGCAAGTTGCGAAAGCAGATAACGGATGTAAAGTCCAAATGATAAAAATCCAAAGTATGTAAATAAAAGTTTTTATAATACATACACTATATAGAAGGTTCCTGACATCCAGTCATTAATGGGACAATACAGGCACCAAAACAACTTTAGCTTAATGAAGCAGATTTAGCGTATAGCTCATGTCCTTGCAGTCCCGCTGCTCAGTTCTCTGCCATTTAGGAGCTAAATTACTTTGTTTATTCAGCCCTAGTCACAGCTCCCTGCATGTGACTTATACAGCCTTCCTGAACACTTCCTGTAAATTGATATCTAATATTTAAACTTCCTGTATTGCACATTCTGTTAAATTTAGAATGTCTTATCTCCTGCTCTGTTAAAAGCTTGGTAGATCCTGCAGAAGCCTCCTGTGTGTGGTTAAAGTTCAATTTACAGGGAAGGAGATAAAAACTTCTAAAGAAATTTAGCATCTGCTTGAAAATGAAACCAGTTTTTCATGCAGAGTGTGTGAGTTACAGCCAGGGGAGGTGTGACTAGGGCTGCATAAACAGAAACAAAAGTGATTTAACTCCTAAATGGCAGAATTGAGCAGTGAGACTGCAGGGTCAGGTTTATTCACAAGAGCTGCCACATTAATCTAGTTATGTTGGTGACTATTGTGTCTATTTTAATGCTGACTATATTAAAATGTATTCATGTATGAATAAACTTGCCTTAAGCTTTCATTCTTCAAGGGACACTATAGTCAACTACAGCTTATTGGATTTGTTCTGGTGTTTAGAATCATTACCTTCGGGCTTTTTGCTGTAAACACTGTCTTTTTAGAGAAAATGCAGTGTTTACATTACAGCCTAGTAATAACTTCACTGGTCACTCCTCAGATAGCTGTTAGAGATCCTTCCTGGGTCATGGCTGCCTAAAATGCATCCAAACATTCAGTATCTCCTCCCTCTGCATGCAGACACTCATTGATTCAATTCATCTCTATGAGGAGATGCTGATTGGCCAGGGCTGTGTTTGAATTGTGCTGGCTCCCCTGATCTGCCTCCTTGTCAGTCTCAGCCAATCCTATGGGGAAGCATTGTGATTGGATCAGGCTACCACTTCTGATGATGTCAGCAGACTGCTTGTTTTTCTGAGGCAAACGGCATGCAGAGCTACAGCTTCAGGCTTGAATACTAGTACGATTTTGATATATTTATGGAGGAATGAGGGGCCCAGGGGGGCTAGATGGTGGTTGTAACCCTATAGGGTCAGGAATACATGGTTGTGTTCCTGATCCTATAGTGATCCTTTAATGTTTTATCATTCTTTTCTTTCAGTAATACAGTTTTGTATGTTATATCTTGCATGTTATTTTTTTTAATGATTATTTGAGTAGTACTGGGGGTCCCAATCCCAGTCTAAAAGTTCCTGCATCTGTTCTAATATTCTCATTGAAACAGATTCCCCAAATATGTTCCAATGCGAATACTTATAAACAATGGGTTGTTGACTTGCCTTGAGTATTGGGTTGAAACGCATGGTTAAGACAGATAGTGTCTACTATCAGTGCTGTCTGTGTCACTTGCACAAGAATTAAAATTGATCAGGAAAAATTAAATAAAAGCCGTTGCATTATTTTTAACCCCTTAAGGACCAAACTTCTGGAATAAAAGGGAATCATGACATGTCACACATGTCATGTGTCCTTAAGGGGTTAAGGTAACATATAGAGAGTTCATATTGTCACTTGTTTATTGTAATGTTTTGTGTGTAACAGTGTTGCATATTTTACCAGTATTTTGCCTCTGCTAAAGCCCAAAGTACTGAAATTCTCTGTTTTGTTTAGCAGAGAGTCACAGCCCTGAAATACTGCGTTACTGTCTGTTTCATCTCAGATTTGTGATTGCCTAGATCCCATAGGTACAAAGACCCAGCTATAAATTCTGTCCTGATTCAATACTAGCTTCAAAAGGTTGGGGATTAATTACCAACATAATTTAAACAGTTAAAAAAAGACAACTGGAGTGCATTTAGAGAATGCACTTCAGCAACACTCTGCAGTGGGCACTAAAAGGGAATAGTGATGTTTTGACAGACTTTTTTGAAATGTACTTGAACAGGATGAGGTGGGAAATCAATTTCTATATTCACCTACCTTTTCAAGTAATTTGTTATCCATCTCTTAGATTACTAAACATTCTGTAAATTGTTATAGGTGAGTTGAATTGACTGCCCTGTGCACCTGAGACCACCTGAAAATTTCCTTAAAAAAAGTTAGAGTCTGTTCTGGGCTGGCGTTAATATGTTTTCCATTGAACTAGTGTGAGTTTAGCAGATGGTTTCTCCTGATTTGGCCTCAAATTTAATTTAGCAAATACACCAATCAGGCAATGCATTGCTCAATGAGGGGGTAATACTGTATTGGAACAACTTATTTTTGAGTATTTGAGTAGTTTAACCCCTTAAGGACCAAACTTCTGGAATAAAATGGCATCATGACATGTCACACATGTCATGTGTCCTTAAGGGGTTAAGGAGGTCAGACTGTACTTTCTGGCCTCAATGTTAGTGTTTTTGGATAAGTTAAGGTCAAGCGGTTTTGGTTTTAGAGTTAGTGCTACTTAAAAATTTGTGCTAGAAATTTGAGAGAGGGTAAGTAATTAGCAATTCTGATATTAGCTATTGGATATTTGGAAAAGGAATTTTAGGTAAGGGGATTTATTATAAGGCTTAGTGATTAGGTTTGGGCATTTTAGTGTTAGGGTTACAGATTTAAAATTAGGGTTATAGATAATAGAGTCACAAATATTTTGGATGTGATCGGTATTAGGGATTTTAGGATTTGAGCTTTGAGTTATAATAATGGAGACATACTTGGAAACCAGAGAATTATCTGAATGTACCTTTCCTGGTTAAACACTTTATTATTATTATTAATAATATTATTATTATTATTATATTGATGATTTTAGGATTTGAGTGTTGGGCTATAATAATGGATTTTCATGATTTTAGGCAGGTTAAGCAGATAGATATATAAGAAATATTTAGTGTAGGTAATCAAAGCAGCTGCCTATAGATACTCTTCTGATAGGGGTACATCCCTAGGGATGAAAAGTGTGTGTGTGTGTGTGTGTGTGTGTATTAAATTATTTAGTTTCCTAAGCCTATGTGACTTTCATCCTTTCTTTGAATTCTACCCAGATGTAGATACTGGAGCTTTGCATCATGACTTCAATGTTATCCACAAGCAGAACAGACTCCGTTACGAAATGATATATGCTGCTGATGAACCTCTTCCCTGCCCTTCAGACCCTCTCAAGCTATATAGTGATGTATTTATGTAATTTAACATGTATATAGTAGGTAGCATTATGAGCTACACAGCAAATGGTTCCCATTTAAATATACAGTACCTCTGGAAACAAAGCATGGATTTGCCTGCAGTCAATAATGTGCTATGAAGATGTAGCTAGGTACATAGAGAGGACTATACTATAAGTGAATCTATGCAGCATTTTACTGACCAATGGCTATGAGGAGGAGGGGCTTACCAGTTCTGTACTACACCCTAACAATAGAATTTTCTATGCTACACGCTATAGACTGGTTCCAATACACAGACGCCAGTTTTTCATATTATTCTCATACTGGATGCATTAAACAACCGAGTGTGAGAGACCTTGCAACTAACAGAGCACAAGGCTTGGTGTTTAAATTGTATGTACCCACACAATTGGTTTTATGTTTCTATGTGCCATTATAAATAAATTATAATATCTGAGGACATAAAGAGATATTTTACAATTACAATAATTTATATAGTGCCAACATATTCTGCAGCGCTGTACAACAGATAAACCAATACAAGAATAAATTCTAACAAAACACGTTCGACATAAGAGAACAGTAGGTGAAAAGGGCCCAAACCAGCTTACAAACATTAATCGAACAGGAATTTCACTTATGTTATAACATTATCTTTGATAAAGCAGTTACCTTGTTTAAACCCTTATACTGCAAGTAAAATTCTGAATAAAAAAAAAATCCTCCTTTTTTAACAGAGTCTATTATGGTTGATATGTTTATTGTTCAGTTGTTTCTAATATGGTGTTTGATATAATTTGTATCCTTTATGAATGCTACACCTTTAAAAAATTAAATAATCTGTCAAAAAACACAAAAACTATTCAAATTGATAATATATATAATCACTTAAAAGGATAACACTAACAAACTCCCTAGTAAGAAAAGAGAGTAACACGTGTATTAACACAGAAGCAGATAGAGTAGGTTAAGAAATACTTGATTTCAATCATGTTTACAGGGGGGAGGACAGATTTAACACATTTTACGTACATGAATGTGTACATACTAGATTTCTAGGGACTTATCTGTAGGACTAGGGCCAGGAAATTACATATGTAAGGGATAAGATCGTGGAATTCTGTGCAAGACATTACAGTTGTGAGTTGTGTCAATGGATAGATAGATGAATGGGTGGATAGATAGATAGATAGACAGACAGATAGATATAGAGATAGATAAAGAGATAGATAGCTAGATAGATAGATAGATAGATAGACAGATAGGATATAGATAGATAGGAGATAGATAGATAGATAGATCATGCATAGATAGATAGACAATGGATGGTGGATAGATAGATGATAGATAGATAGATAGATAGATAGATAGATCATGCATAGATAGATAGATAGATAGATAGATAGATCGATCGATCATGCATAGATAGATAGATAGATAGATAGACAATGGATGGATGGTGGATAGATAGATGGATAGATAGATGGATGGATGGATAGATAGATCATGCATAGATAGATAGATAGTGGATAGATAGATAGATAGATAGATAGATAGATAGAAAGAGTGGGTGTTTAGGTGAGTGGGTGGATGGATTTATGGATGGATGGAGGGATAGCTAGACAAACAGACAAATATATTTGTTTTTTTATGTATATTTAGATGTCTCACATCAATCAATGTATCATTGGTTTCAATTAAAATAAAAAAAAATAAGACGTATGCAAATGTAACACATCATTTTTAGTAATCTTACATCATTTTAACTTGTTAGAAAAACATGTGAAAATATGTTTTGTGTTACTTTGTGTAAGAACACAGAAATCTGTCAGTTGTGTTAGAAGATGGGCCCCACACATCTTCTGACTCAGGGATACCTAGAAACTTGGCCATGATATATTACAGTGACTGTGGTGAATTCTATAATCCTTTGATGGAGCAGATATGGTGCAATATCACAGCAGTGATCCAAACACATGTTGGAAGGAAATGGAATCTGCTTACTTAAAAGGAAACCCAGTTACATCATTACTTGATAATACTGAACAAAGGAACAGGCTTTACACCTTCTGACATTAATAAAAACATCCAAAAATAAAACAATTCAACCACTTCTCACATTATCTATTGTTCCCCAATCCCCTCACATGAATCCAACAGCCAGGCTCCAATGGAGACACCGAGGAACAGATAGGATATAGTGATCTGTCTACAAGTCACTTACCCTTTCTGTGTGGTATTACCTGCCTTTCTCCCATCTAGATTGTTGTCTATTTAAATGTATTTTTGCTTTTTTATGTACACCTGTTTATTGATCATTTTTTTCTTTTAGTTAGTCTCCCTGTTTAATTGTGTATATCTCTATCTATCTCTCTATCTATCCCTCTTTCTTTCTATCTATCTATCTATCTATCCCTATTTCTTTCTATCTATCTATCTATCTATTATCTATCTCTATATATATCTATCTATTATCTATCTATCTCTATATCTATCTACCTCTATATCTATCTGTCTATCTATCTATCTATCAATCTATCTACCTCTATATCTATCTATCTATTTATCTATCGATCGATCGATCGATCGATCTATCTATCTATCTATCTATCTATCTGTCTGTCTGTCTGTCTGTCTGTCAATCAATCTTCTATCCTATCTATCCTCTGTCTGCATTTAATTTGTCTGTATCTATTTTACCATTTTTTTATACCTAGCTTTTTAGCTGACGTTTGGGTGTTTATTTTTTTTTTCTGTCTTTTTCATTAGTTTTGTCTGTTTTTCTATCCAGCTATTTTTGCCTCTTTTTCCATAGTTTTCCTGTTCCATTGTTTCTCTCTCTCTCTCTCTCTCTATCTATCTATGTATTTGTCTGTTTATGCAATCATTTTATTTAACTCTGAAATAGTTACTGTCTTTTGTTTGTTGTGTCTCTTTGTCTGTATCCAGCAATACTTTTTTTGTTTTATTCTATGCGATTACTATAACAGTTATCAGTTTGTCTGTATACAAACTTCTCTTTAATGCAGTATGCAGACACAGTATATACACACACACACACACAGTATATACACAAACAGTAAGCACACTATACACACACCGTTTATACACACAGTATACACACACAGAATAAATAAATAAATAAATATATATATATATATATATATATATATATATACTGTGTGTATATATACTGTGTGTGTATACTGTATACTGCGTGTATAAATTATATATACATACACACACACAATGTAAACACACAGTTTACACACACCGTTTATACACACAGTATACGCACACAATTTATATATATACACACACAATATACACACACACACACAATATATATATATATATATATATATATAAACACACACAGTATTCACACATTGTATACACACACAGTACATCCACACACAGTTGATAAATGAAGGTCATTTAATGGTGGCCCTCTCCCCCTCCTCCATCCTGCCATAAAGCCTCTCTGTAAATGGTGACTTGTTACCAGCTTTCGTAATGCCTTTTCCTTGAATCTTCCCAACCAGGTCAATGTATGTTTCTGGTGGGAGACTGTGGTCAGTTATTTCCAGACATAGTTTATTGCCTATTGCACCTACATTCTAATTTGCATTTGTATAAGTGAAATGCTTCATTTTCTCCTGAACTTCCACTGTTTCCTGCCATCATGTCCCAGCTGTGTGTATCTGTGTGTGTGTGTATATATATATATATATATATATATATCAGTGTGTATACCTGTGTTTGCATGTATATGTGCATATATGTGTGTGGTGTGTATTTGTGAGTACATGTCAGTGTATATATCTTTGTGTGGTATATCTGTCTATGTGTATATGTGTGTGTGTTTATGTATGTATGTGTGTGTCTGTATATATGTCTGTGTTTATGTATGTGTGTGTGTATATGTTTGTGTGTGTAAATTTCGGTGTATATGTGAGTGTGTGCATTGCCGCAGTGCAGGGAGGAGTGGGGGGGAGTGGGGGGACCGGACAGTAAATATATTTTCCAGCTGTCAGACAAACCAGCCTGAAATACTTTCTTTGTTCTGATGTCTTTCCTGCAGCACAACATAAGACGCCCAATAGCAAAACATATATAATCACACACACACACATATGTACAGTATGTGTGTGCCTAACATGGGGTTTGTATAGCAGATTTATTGTATATGATCATAATATACAAATCAGAGAAGAGAGCACAAAACACAAGTGTGATTATGATAAAGAAATGTATAATCTTCAAATATTCTCTGTGTGTGGTGGGGAAACATGGCTGCCAACATTTGATGAGCACTAAACCTGCATAAAATATATTCTCGTCCCACAATATATTTGTACAAGGATTTTTGAGTTTCAATTATAGAAAATAAATATATGAGATAGATAGATAGATAGATAGAATGTATTAATGAGCCCTGTCAATTGCTATTGCTACATTTTTAGACTTTTGGTGATACATTATTGTCATCATGTGGTAATACATAGCACACATGTATGTATGCAGAATGTCTGTATGTGTTATGAGACTTAATTCACACAATGCATACTATTTAACCTTATCACACTCACATAACGTGGAGCTACTATGTATCAACACCAGCTCTGGATCAGAATGTTTCAGATAACCAGTATAATAGAAAACAAACAACCACTCCAGCAGACAAACACACAGCAAGTTCAGCTTTCACAAATAACTTGGAAGGATCATCCAGAGCATTTCTAAATTAATCACTTTATCAATTATTGTATGGATCCCATATGCAGATCAACATTAATGGTTAATAAAAATGTAAAACCTAACATAGAGCAAATGAAATTAACAATGTGAGTAAAAGGACTTACACTATCTTACAGTGTGATTCAATATATATATATATCTGACCAACTATTATGTCTTATAAGTATGACAAAAATACAAACAGAGAGATATCTATCTATCTATCTATCTATCTATCTATCTGTCTGTCTGTCTCTCTGTTTATCTATCTATCTATCTATCTATCTATCTATCTATCTATCTCTATCTATCTCTATCTATCTCTATCTATCTATCTATCTATCTATCTATCTATCTGTCTGTCTGTCTGTCTATCTATCGATCTATCTCTCTCTATCTATCTCTCTAGTACGATATATAGATAGATAGATAGACAGACAGATAGATAAATAGAGATAGATAGACAGAAAGACATGCATACATAGAGATACATACATAGATACACATAAAGTTTGCACACACACACATAAACCAACATACAATATATTGCATATACTTACACATTAAAGTGTTATTATCCAACTATTGTAAATTCCAATAACCTCAGCATTCATTTAACACAAAATGAAAGTCCATTACTCAAGTAAATATGTTCAGCTATTCTCATTTCTATAATCTACTATTAACGTTTTTCTTTAACCAAGATAAAAAAAAAATTTCCTGTATATTCTACAATACTTCAGTAACAGATAGAAATAATAGATTATTTTTTTTATAGACCTTTGAATAGCTGTAAGTAATCAAGAGAATCACTTACCGTTGGAGTCCACCGTTGGAGAAAATATACTGGAGCTGTAATCCAATAGCCATGTTTATACTTACTATAAATATATAAAATATATTATAAATATATATTTAAAAAAAAAGAAAGACTTAGCAACAAGACCGAACTAGAGTGTTCTAAAAATAATGTCTTCTAGATCTGAATCCAGAGCAGCCCTTCTCGTTATAGAAGAGAGTTCAGACTGAGCTGCTCCAAGGGATACAGTGACTTAGGCAAAAGGCATGAACAAAAAAAAAAGAAAGCAACAGAAGGCTTGTAACAACAACAAAAATAATAACAATAATAATAAAAAAAATCAGTACAAGATCTTAATACTAACTACACCTCATCGGAGACAAAGGTTAGAAAAAGAAGGTTTGAGACTCTCTAAAGGCAGAATGCAGGCAAAAAAAAAATCACAAGGGAACTCAGGGAAAAGGCCATGAAAGATATCACAGGGAACACGTGACCAGCAGCAGCCAATGGCGAGCCCGGAAAGGTCATAAAAAGGTCTATTACAAAGTTGTAAATTTTCTTCAAACAAAAAAAGGAATTTACTGCAATTCCTTGCGGATTTTGTTCATATTGCCAACAAGCGCCATTTTTTTTTTCTCCCCCTTCTCCTCTGGCTGGTTTAAGCCAGCGTTATAATCTTTTATAGATTTAGAAAAATAAGTGTCTGTGTGAGTAGTTTAATCCATGCTCAAACACATGATAAAATAGGGGGATTATTACAGTAAGGGACAGGGAGGGAAATAAATAAAATGCCTATTAAGTTATAGTTTGTTGGGATTTGATCTTGTTAAATCGAGCAGTACTTGCAAGAGTAATAATAAATTGGTGGGTTGTAATTAAAGAGTGTTAAACCACACATATATTAAATCCACATAGCAACTGTGGATAAAATGTATGAAAAACATTACAGAGAGAGAGAGAGAGAGAAAGAGATTTATTTTTATTTAATTTTTTATTTTTTTTACCTCCATAAAAAAAATAACTAAATGCTCTTAAGACCTATACAAAATTCTATTTTCAATTCAGGGGGAGAATAACATGTTTCTATTTAATACATGTGTGGGTGTGTATTTTATTTATTTATGTATTTGTTTGTTTATTTATTTTAATTATTACGTTCTTTATTATGAATATCTGTGTGTATGTGTGCATATATTTTATTCATTATATATTTGAAATAATTTCATAATTAAAATATATGCACACACACTTACATACATATATATTAAAGAACATAATAGTTTAAATATATATGTGTGTGTGTGTGTGTGTGTATGGTTTGTGTATTTACATGATATAATTTGCACTCATACCATGTATACACATACACAGGGGTACTTTATATAGTTATGTAATATTTGCAGAGCCACACGGATAACAGACTATACCTATGTGAAAATCGAGTTTATTTTATAAGCAGTGACGGTGTTAGCTTTAAACTGGAAGATATTTTTCTGCCATGGTTTTAGATAGAATTGAACAAGCAAAATACAGGCCAAATCCCAGAGTTTTTAAAGAAAACATCGGAGATTTTTGATACCTCTCCTGCTTTTGGCCTACAGTTTGCACACAGGTTATCCACACCTCTCTGCGTTCTGGATATAGTTTGGGAGTGTATGTGTAGTACGGCTCTTATATGAAATATATACTTAAAGTTTTATTGATAGAAAGCTAGTGTCTGTGTAACAAACGGTACATAATAGTTATAGTCATAATATTGTAAAACGCTACTGAATCTGTTAGCGCTATATCAATGGCAATAATAATAATAAATCTACTGCATTTTCATTTAATTTATAAAGCTTCATCTCACATGTAAAAGGAGAATTGTGTCTGTTTGTCTATCCTCTGCATTTACGACAGTTTATCAGACAGATACATTTCTTCAAAGAGCAATACTATATTAGAGTATTTCGTGTTTGTGTAATATTTAAACATATTTATGCATAAGTGTGTGAGTTTGATACAGACAAAGAGGCTATAAACGTATAACTTATGGGGGGGGCATGTAGATAATAATTTTTGTTTATCTATCTATCTATCTATATATAAACAAAAGAATGTGTATAATTATTATGTGCAGACATAATGCACAAAATGTGTGTGTGTGTGTGTGTGTGTATGCATGTTTTTTTGGTAAATGTATATGTCTCTCTCTCTAGATATAAAAACAACTGGGTGTGTGCATACACACACATGCACACACACACACTTTCCCCCATTATATTGCAGAGAGGGCCATATAAACACAATATAAGAGTAGCACAGACTCTCAGGGGCCATTTTATTACCTGGGTGCATCCTGTATTGTCTTTGTATTTCTGGATGGTATGTGAACACACCCAGCCAGTAAAACATTGTTGGTGACAATATAGTTGGATTACCCGTTATAAAATCACAGTAATGTGAGCCTCTCTCATATTGATCTGCAATTCTCCTGCTTTCACAGCAACAGGGGACAGGACTGGCTTGTTTCCTTTTAGGATGTCTTTGAACACATCTGACCCGTGAGAGTTTTCTAGAAATGTCTGACACATGATCTTGCAACATACTTACAGAAAATAGTCGAGTAAAATGTTTATTCCACCTCCCAGTCCTTCAGAAGGCCCAAACAATCTCCCCAAGCCATTAAAATAGCACATTTTTTTTTTTATTTGGCATTTACATAGTATTTGTTTATTAAATATACATAGATACATATTATCCAAAAGTAAAATTAATTTCAGCTGTTTAAGGCAAATACGTTGAAAAAATGATTACACTTAATTAATTGGTGAAAAATTTGTATTACTACAAAAAAATCAAGGTAAAATATATTTATTTTCACTGTTTTTTTTAAAGACACATAAGACATATGTATTTAAAAGTGCAGTTTATCGCGTAACCTGAATATATTTCAAATAATTTCATAGCAAATTGATTGTTTTTATATCCCTTCATTGTACAGAAAAATCAAATTAACAAATAAATACGGTGAAAAAAATCAGCTTAATCGTTACAAACATAAATTAAAATTAAGATTTAAAAATATGTATATTATGTGCTTGTGTGTAATTATAAGTACGCCTTAAAGATACATATATACAAACTTTTCAGATTTAGCGTGCCTTCGTTTCAGATTTTTGAAGTGCTGATGGGTACAATTATCGAAATTTTCTATAAATTAGATAGAAGGAAAATATATTTATATATATACTTGCTGCATAGTCAAAAAACATCTACGAATTTAGTAGTTACGAAAATACTATTTCTTTTAATAAATACCACTGACGTGTGTCCTAAAACAAAAAATCTAGCTTGATCTAGAAAAAATGTAATCGATTGAATTACATTAAAAAAATTGGATTTATTTTTTTCTATTACAAAGAAAGACCTTTGGAAAATACCTGAATATTTTTAAGGCTTGACCGGCATATTAATGATTTAATAAATTGAAAAGAAAAGAAAACGTGGGTGTTTATTTTAATTTATTGAATCATTAGATACGCGTCGTAATATAATCATATGAAAATTATATATGTATAGGGAAGGGAGCTTTTCAATTTTTTTTTACAACACCTATTGTTTAAATAGGGCTTTAGTAACATGCATACACACCAACAGAAATATGGTTTATGTATGTGTGTGTGTGTATGTATATATATATATATATATATATATATATATATATGTGTGTATATTTATGTGTGTGTGTATATATATGTGTGTGTGTATATATATGTGTGTGTGTGTGTGTATATATATATATATATGTGTGTGTGTGTGTATATATATATATATATATATATATATATATATATATATATATATATATAAACCATATTTATATATTTTATCTTATGCATCATAACCACAGGCAGACACTTTCACTCACACTTCAAGTGTATGAGCAATAACAAAAAAATTATATAATTGCATTTTTTTCAAACATCTTTTTGTTCTCTTTGTGAACAGTGAACAGACATATACACTGACCTATTTGCATACAGCATAGACACACACACACACACACACACACACAAATACGACACACACTCAAATAATGCACATACATAAACACACACACACAATTATAGCACACACACATCATACACACAAATTACATGCATACATAAAGCACACACACAAATATACAAATGCACACAACACAAACGTAGTAACACTGTCCTTGTCTATGCACATAGTCCTTGTCTATGCAAGTCCTATTTTGTGCAGATTAGTTCAGGACTGGTAGTCCTTAGCACTGGCTGGACATGATGTGAGTTGTAGTCCAAGGCAATCGGTGAGCCAGCAGTTGGTCAGCTGGGTTAGGTATTTTCAGACACTGGTTCTCCCTGTTATTGGAGCTCTGTGATGGCGCAGTCTAAGCTGTGCAGTGCTGCAATCAGTTAGTATTGTCCCTGTCTTCCTCCTCCACGTTACTCTCTACTTTCCTGGTTTCACCTTCCTCCTTCCCATCCTGGGAGGCGATGGGGAACTTGTCCTTGTTATTCTCCTTTTTCCATTTCATCCTCCTGTTCTGAAACCAGATTTTGACCTGTCTCTCAGACAGTCCTAGTGCATGGGACACCTCAATTCTCCTCTTCCTGGTGAGGTAAGGGTTAAAGAGGAATTCTTTCTCCAGTTCCAGAGTCTGGAAGCGGCTGTATGTCTGTCTGCCTCTCCTTCTACCAGGAGCTGCTAGCAAAGAGAGAGAGAGACACATGGCTTAGCTGGGGACCAGGCTGCCAGACAGGGGGTACAGACCTCTACACTACCTACAGAACCTCATCCATGGGAAATAAAGTCATGGGAAGTGGAAACTCAAACATGGACACTTTAGGGTTTACCCACTACACAGGGAGTTGGGATGAGTTTAGGGACAGTTGACGAATGTAATTTAAAATAGTCCAACAAGATTTTTTTTTTAAATGCATTTTAGCTCATTTTAAGATTTTCTTCAAACTTGCCTATTCTGGTTTTAAAAGTCCAAAAACACCCCACCTCCCCATTAATGTAATTTTCAATCCTTAATGTTGCCTAATAAAAGGCGTTCTTCAAATTACCAATTTATCATTTATTACACCCTTAATATTACAATTATTGTATCCTTAACGTTGCAGGTCGATTTGAAAGCTATTAGAACGTCACTGTTCAGAGAATAGATCCCTTTACTTTCCTATTTAATGCTTATTTATTTCTTAAAGTTGGTCATCACCAAAACCTTTCTCTTACTGAATAAATCCCAAAACTAGACAAATTACATCTTATCACAGTGTGCATAATGAAAAACTGGGCAGTCTATTCACTAAACAGAGAGTTCTGGCGAGTTAGAGAAGTATCGCCATCGATTTAGACAACAATAGGCTAACTGGAACACAACAAACAGCTTTGTTGAAAAAAATATATCTACAGACAAATAGAGATAAATAGTTGCTTTTTTGCTTTTGTGTATACACATATACATTCAGACAAATACACACATATGTTCGGATATATATGATGTGTTGTGTATACACACAAACATAAAACAAATAAAAATAATATAATTTAAGAATATCAGTACGAAATCAAGGAAGAAAAAAAGTCTACAAAGTTCTAAACAAAGGAATGGTAAAACCAAAAAAAAAGTTTTAAAAAGTAATTTTCCAAATGCAAAAGAAAAAAAAAAGTTTAACAAGTAGGAAATCGATAACACGTTAACCTAAGGGAAAAAAAAGTGTAAACAATATTGTTCACCAACACAATAATATGGATGTATAAAAGTATAAAAAAGTATAAATATTTTCATAGACCCCTTTCTCTGCACTTAAGTGGTGACAGGCAGCTGTATTCTCCATTTAGGAGTTAAGTAGCATAGTTAACAAACAGAGGGGGGTCAATGTTTACAGAAAATACTTGTCCTGTAAAAAATGTAAGATGCAGACGTAGAATTTTTAGTAACCTTGACTTCTGGGTTCATACGAGATAAATAAATATATGTCTTTATGTACACCCAGTGTGTGGTGACAAGTTAAACGCTGTGACCTTAGTACATTTTATTAGTGCTATCTTAGTGACATAGTAAGTTTAAAGATTTTTTACTGCAATCCAACCTTGTGCTCTCATCCAGGGGAACATGTGTGAAGCAGTGGAGTTGTGATTTAAGTGCTCTGGAGAGTCTCCAATACGACCAGCAGACGATTTACAGTTAGGATACTGGACCAACTGGGCCTCTTGATGGGTCGTAAAAATCTGCTGCCTCTGTAAGTTATCGTATCCATAAAATTTAGTGGGGTCACCGTGACATGTAATCCCAAAAGGAGCCTGCTGGTATCCTGCTGAGTTCTGCACTCCTGCTGGGTTCCCCGCTTGGTAGAGTTCCTGGTTTGGGTGCTGAAGACCAGGACTGGAGCTGTAGACCAGAGGGTGCCTGCTGTTAACATCTTGGCCAAAATGACAGTCATAGTAACTGGGATTTACTGCATCTGCTGCTTTGTATTTGGAGTACAGAGGATTGACAAAATAGGAGCTCATCTGGGCTGAATCAAAACCAGAGCAGAGAGAAGGCTGAGAGCACACTGTCAGCCCTCACAGCCTTGCAGTAGATCTACTCATAGTGCAAAAGAATTCTCACTCTGAGCTGAGCACTGTGCATTAATAAGCCACACAGAGGACTTGCCTCACTGACTTTGCCATTTCCTATTAAGCACACAGCAGCACATACACACAGAAAAGGGAAAAGAAAAAAAAAAAGCATTTATAGAGTTCAGACAATGTTTGGCTGCAGTTTTCCATTTACCTCTCCCGAAGCATCAAACAACCCCCCACCCAGGGAGGTGAATACATTTCAGAATCAGTAGGCATTGAGATTGACAGCACAGATAGGAAGCGGAGGGATCCTAACATTGTGAAACTCAGCAGAGCACAGTAACCACATTACACAACAGCAGATACATACGCCTGGGGCTGGGAGAACTAATTTCTCTCATGTTTTGAGCATTCTATGGACTTTTTATATATATATAAGCATTAGATTTTTGGTGTGTGTGTGTGTATGTTTGTTTATATCACTATTAAACTTTTTTTGTTACTTTTTGTTTGTCTGTTTGTTCAGAATGTGCTTTTGTTTGTTCCTGGTTTGCAGTTTGTTATTACTTTGGAATGCTAAGGTCATTTTCCAATGAAATGAACGTTTACCCTTGTGTGGTTGAACGCATGGTTGGATCCTGCAAGTTAATTGATACTGGATAGAAATCATGCTTAAGAATACATTTCACACCTGATGGAATCCAAAAAGGGGCAAACTCAGGATTGCAACATACACACAGCTACTGAGCGTGAAATTAAATTAGATTATTAATTCATGCATTTATTTGACTTTTGTGGGAAGTGAAACCCTCCTCCCCCTTATTTTGAGCTTTTTATTCAAATAACAAAATATGTCACTTATTGACTTGTTTGATGTAATTAGCCCAGAGCACGTGTGCCAAAATGACATCCTTCAAATAAAAAAACAATACATTACAAAAAAAACAAGTATTTTATAAAATAGTCCAATTTTAGTTCAAGTCAGTCTGTGATTGGTCCAAAGATACAATTCAATTCTTTTAAAATACATTTAAAAATCTAACTATAATAACAGGAAACACGTGCATACAAAAAAATACATTTTGTTTTCTTTTGAAGAAAATGAAAATAACAAGAGTGAAATGAATTTCTAGAAAGTTAGGTGAGGCAGGTTTTGTGTGGTCACGGTACTACCCTATTGATAACGCTTCGTTTTATTCAATAAAGTTAACAAATGCCGGGAATTCTAACTGAATTATTTTTTTTTTGCCAAAACAGCCGAACTCAAAACGCAGCTGACGTCGTCTATTGTGACCTAAAGTTTAAATTCAGTTTGAATTAACCACAGTGAATAAACTTACATCAATCTATAATAATATTGGCTATCTTTATGAAGAATATATATTAGTACATATACACACAAACACTTTATGTACCCACCTATATGCTTGCTCTTTCTTAGTGGACAGATAGATAGATAGATAGATAGATACAGACAGACATACAGAGAGACAGAGATAGACAGACAGATAGATAGACAGATATAGACAGATAGAAATAGACAGGCACACATACAGATAGAGAGATAGATAGATAGATAGATAGATAGATAGATAGATAGATACAGACAGACATACAGAGAGACAGAGATAGACAGAGATAGACAGAGATAGACAGATAGATAGACAGATATAGACAGATAGAAATAGACAGGCACACATACAGATAGAGAGATAGACAGACAGATAGATAGATAGACAGACATGGACAGACAGATAGATAGACAGGTATAGACAGATAGAAATAGGCAGGCAGACATACAGATAGAGAGATAGACAGACAGATAGATAGACATAAAATAGACAGACAGGCAGACATATAGATAGAGAGATAGATAGACATACATAGACAGACAGACAGGTAGACATACAGAAAGATAGATAGACAGACATAGACAGGCAGACATACAGATAGAGAGATAGATAGATAGATAGACAGACAGACACATAGACAGACATAGACAGACAGGCAGACAGGCAGACATACAGATACAGAGATAGACATAGATAGACATACAGACAGATAGACAGACAGATAGACAGACAGACAGACAGGGGTTATACAGAGACAAATATAGATACATATAAACACACGGGCGTATATCTATCTGAAACACACCCTTAATTTTAGTTTCCTAAATACATACACACATTCACATACCCAATGACACACAACTATCTATCTATCTATTGATATATATTATAAACCTTAAATCGTAGGTATGTTATGTGCTTGTTATAGTAATCACACATACATATCTAATATTTATAAGTGTCTGTGTGTATGTGTGTGTGTGTGTGCGTGTGTGTGTGCAAATATTTGCATAGAACATTTTTAATGTGTGAGTTTACATGCGTGTATAGAGGATAGATAGACAGACAGACACACGGACAGAGAGATAGATAGAGAGACAGAGAGAGAGAGAGAGAGAGAGAGAGAGATAGATAGATAGATAGATAGATAGATAGATAGATAGACAGACAGATAGACAGACAGACAGACAGGCAGACAGATAGATAGATAGGTAGATGGATAGATAGAATAGTCCAATGAAATCTCAAAATAAATGTTTTGACTTTTAAGCAAAACGTTTGCTTTATTTCCCCAAATTTCCCTTGTTTGTTGTTTCATTAATTGTTTGCCTTCTTTCAATTCTTCCTTTTCTATTTTAAGTGCATATATAAAATCGTTACATTCAAAACATTCTTACTTCACAGATAAGAGTTTATCGAGAATGACAGATCCATTATTAAACAAATGGAGCAAGAGCGCTACCTTGTGGTGACACGCAGTGCGGCCATACCATAAGTTTGTTTATCTTACCATAAATGTTTATATCTCAGTACTACAAGTTATTACGGCTTTTTAGGGTTACACGAATAAAGTAACAGAGCGTTCCATTCACAGAACGTTTAAATGATAGATTTCAAAGACATAAGTCACATTATTTTGAGTTACTGTTTTTCGATCACTCCAGTTTGTCTTGAGTTCAATGTATACCCCTTGAATTCCAGTCTCCTTCAGTAATTACCTTGATATTGTTAGAATTGCATGGGGTGGAAACGTCGGCATAACAGGGCATGGTCAAATTCAGAGACAAAGGCACTTTCTTAGTTACTTTGTAAAAAAAAAAAAAACTTTTTGTGTTGTATTCCACTTGTAATATAATTTTACATCAGCCTTATAAGTAAATCAGTCACGTTATTTTTGCAAGGAAAATAAAAATGACACCACATAATATAATTCATTAAATTTAAGGAAAAATAAATAATTTTGAAATAATATATACTTTTAAAAAATAAATAACATTTATTTCATTTTAAGGCTTTAAAAAAAAAAACATTTAAAATATATCATCCTGCCTTGACATTTTTAACAAGAAAATACATAGCATCTAGATATCTAGATATTTTACAGTTATTTATTTATTTATTTATTTATTTTAGGAAAACTATTTTTTTTTATGTTAATTCATTTATTATTTCTTAATTCGGTGAAGGGCTTTCCCCCGATTTTATGGATCTGGTATCCTGTTCAGTTTATCCCTGGGTGTTTTAGTAGGATTGGGGAATGTGTACATTTATTGAGCAGTTACAGAATAGGCCAAGTTTTCGGAATTTTGGTTTTCAAACAACACAAACAAGAAAATAAAATTCTTTGAAAGAAAAGCGCCATGGTACACCATAAAATAATTAAATCCAGACGTCTAGCCATCCAAATTACTTTATTACACCCTACCCCTTCCTGTTTGAAAAGAACAGAAAAGGATAGACAATGAATTAGCTTATAATACAAGAGCACCACTTTGCTTTTTTTTTTTTTTTTAACAAGGACAGATGTTATAATAATTTCCTTACATTACATCCTATCAGATTGTCCAAACATTGGCAAATTCACAGACATTTAAAACGTAAACAGAAATTCTTTTTTAATATCAACATTTCAGTGCTGGGTTGATTTTTTTCTTATTTTATTTTTTGAGATTACAAACTTTCTCATACTGGCGCCTTTTCTGGGGGAGGGTGTGGAGGGGTGCAGATTCTAGGAAAATTGTCAGCAAAAGATTAGACAGAATATGGTGGGAGAAATAAATCTTTAAATTCGGAATACAAACTGGTATATAACATAAACAAAATTGTCCACCCCTGCATATAATGTTTACAGCATTCCTTTTACAAAGATAAACCCTTCCAAATCAAAACGGGGTTATCATTTTGGCAATTTAATTGAATAACATGTGTATCCTGAAATTTAAGTTCAGTGCTATTTTCTTAAAGTCCAATGCTTTTAAATTGCTTTCTCTATACCACTAATATGATACATCTAATGTCTAAACACAATATTTCACATCTGTTTGTACGTACACAACATGCAGAGTCTGCATTGGCCAACTGCTTAATAACGTAAACCGCTCCTACAAACGAATTGTAGTTATCACAGGAAACATGAGGTTTATACATGTACAGTCTATGCAATTTTTTTTAAGGGTTCGATTACTTTTTTTTTTTATTTGCTCAAAGTTCTTCAAGAAAGAAAATGAGTCAAATTTTGAATTAAATAAATATAAAACAAATAATTATAATTAAAAAAAAATACTTTGTGGTTTGGGATTAAGCTTCACCCTGGGCCTTTTTCTAAATCTTTGTCGATATAAAAGCAATTTAAAAACTAATATTAACCAAAGGCATTCGTTTTAAGATGCACATTCTGCAATTATATTTTAAAATATTGCATTTACAGGGGGAGGTTTAAAGGGACATTGCCATACACACCAAATGCAGCCCTAGCTAGAATTTCTCGATCAGAATAAACTACGCTATCTTGATACCGATTTCTGATTTCAACTACTAACAGTATCTACCTGAAAAAAAAAACACGTGCAATAACAATATTGCATAAAATAACCAATTCATTTAAATCCTGCATCATAAAATACGCAGAGACTCAAAAACAAGGTTTGCAGAATTACACATTAACACATTTACATCTAACGCCGAAAAGACCCAAATATATATATATTTAAATGTTCCAGGAAATATCACACACAAAATAAAAGAAATGAGTGCATTTTTTTCAATCTGTTATTGTTCTTTGCTCCCCTTCTCCTTGTTCATTTTTTTCATTTTCATTCTTCTGTTCTGGAACCAAATTTTGACCTGTCTTTCGGTAAGATTTAAAATTCGAGCTACTTCGTATCTTCGATCCCTAGTGAGATACATATTAAAAAGGAATTCTTTTTCCAGTTCCAGAGTCTGGTACTTGGTATAAGGGCAACGTTTTTTTCTAGAGCTACGAGCATGGATCCAGTTTGCTGCAGGATTATCTAGAAAAAAAATAAAAAGCATTAAAAAAAAATAACAGAATGCAGCAAATTCTGGGGTGATATTCGTCTAAATTCGACCCCTTTCAACATAAACCCTGCCCAACGCTTCTACTGTGATAGAGAATTGCCATTAGGAAAAAAAAAAAGGGACAGGCTTAATGCAGAGAGAGTGTTTACAGTACCAGTGATGTCTTGATCTTAGGTGCTTATGTGAGGAATTGAATAATTTTATTGCCTCTTGTTTCTTGCTTGGGCTATATGCTAGGCGTCTAGACGGTTTTATAGGTTAGTAAAACTATCAGTTTTGCACATTTAGAGCCTTGCAGGTTTGAGCAATAAATCAAACAGCAATTTATTTTTTCTCTCTCTTTTTTTTTTCTTCTTCTTTTTTTTTGTACTTACTTGGATCAAGTTGCTGTTGCTGTTGTTTTTCCTCCTTTAGATCACAGCTATTATTTGGATCCTCAGTGGCTGCTGCTGGCTCCTTGTCTGGGGTTTTTTCTGTGTTTTCTGGGAAGGCTGGGGTGCATGTGTAGTCTGGGAGGCTGATTCTCTGGGATTCCAAAGAAGAACATTCGGTTCTTTTTGCTGCACTCTCGGGTTTAATGCTGTAGCTGCGACCGTTGGGTTGGAATCCAGGGAAACAGGATAAGGAGGAGGAGGGAGAGGAAGAGGTCGTGGAGCTGGAGATGGGCTCCAACCAGGGTCGCACCGTGTATCTGCTGCTGCTGTCTGCTGCCAGGTGGGTCTGCCCCACATAAGGGTGATAGATCCCTGTCATCCCTGCAGCAGCTTGGGGTTGCACCGTTGGCCAGGAAGTGGGGAAAACGCTGGATTTTGATGCAAAGCTACAAGAGGAAAAATCAGGATTGTCCCCAACAACTGATGGCCTGGAGGTCGCAGTGTGACCTCCCTGAGGAAACCTGGCCCCATAGACCTCTTCATTCTCATGTCCTATGAGAGAATCCACATAGTAGTTACTTAGTGTACCACTTGAAGACATTTTAGCCTTCCCTCTCAGTCATATAAAAGGTTACACTGTTAACTGTATGCAATACCCTCCCAGAGAACAATCGTAGTATTTTGCAGACTGCAACCTCCATCCATTGGTTGTGGGCTCCACGTGATCCTATTTACCAATACTGAGTAAATCAATCCGCTTAAAAGGGGCTGAGGTGATTAAAAAAAAAAAAAAAAGGCAGAAAACACACACAATTAAAAATATAAAGTGTAACTAAAAATAAAGTAAGGTTTGGAAAGAGGCAGCAGTAAGCGGGCACAGGAGCCCCACCTTTGTGAGCCAAGTGATTATGCTGAAAGCTGGGAGCTGGAACAAGCTAGGGACTATTTGTTTCAATCCCTCTGCCATTCATTTTTAATCACTTTGCTGAATTTGTTTAATTGCCCTTTAAACTGTAGGGCCCCACACTGCAGAAGGAAAGAAAACGCATGTTCTCATTATTGACCTATGGATATAAAACTTGTTTTACTAGCCACAAACAAATACCCATCGTGAAAAAAAAAACACAAAAAAACATATCACAAGCAAAGCACGTTTTGTTCTAAAAAAAAAATACAAAAAAACGTAGAAGAAGGAAAATCCCTTTAGTAAAAGTCCTCTATTTACATAGCAGAGGCTAGCCCAGCCTTAATGTGTGAAATGCATAAAACCTTCAAAGTGTTTTTTAAAAAACAGGTGGAGAAAGATTATCATGATTTTTATGAGTTCTAATAAAATTTTTATGAGGTGCATTTGATTATACATTAATGTGCCCTATAATAACATGGACGTAGGAAATTAAAGGCCTTAGTTGAACTGATCAGCTACTGCATCCTGTTATTATTATTGTTATTATTATTAATAATAATATTATTATTTTATTCTACGTAAGATATATTTATATATACATACACACATTTGTAAATATTAGATATGCATGTCTGGTTACAATAACATCCACATCACTAATCTATAGATGGATAGATAGATAGATAGATAAATAAATAGATAGATGGACAGATAGATAGATAGATAGATAGATAGATAGATATATAGACAAAATATTAAATAATAGTATACATTATCTCTGCAGGTTTTTCTTTACACACAAACACAAAAACACATACACACAGGCACACACACACACATTTATAACTACATTTTCCTATCTAGACAGAAATATTTTTCCATACATTTTTATATTATTAATATAATAAATATGTGCTTGTGTGTGATTCCAACATGCTTGCAATTTTACTATACTGTTAAAATAGTACGAAATTATATCTCCCTTCAAAGTTAAGTTAGATGCTTTGGTGTAAAGAAGTATTGATAGCAAAATGAAAATAGAGGCTAGATCGTTTTTGTTGTTTTACATTTTTTTTTACCATTTAGTGGAAGGTTATCAAGGTGCCCAGTAATAAAGGCATGGAAGGCTCATCCTTGTTAAGTGTGATTGGGAGCATTTGCAGGAAGACACTTGGTTTATTGAGGCTGTTTCCTGAAATAAAACTGCTTTTAATCTAGTTGCTAGAGAATCTCTCTCTGTGCACCTCTGTCATAAACATCCATTTCATTCCCAGGAAACACAACTGCAAAAATAAGGCCAGTGTTCTGTGACAATGCAGGAAGGGTAAGGCACAAACATGAGCTCTCATACTGAGGGAATATGCCACATGGATGTAATATGAGTACACATTTACCTGGTTAATAATCCCACCTTCATTAGCTTATATTTCACCTTCATTATTTTATATTGCATTCTGCAGACCTGTTACAATTTATTCTGTATCTCTATTTAATTTATCTATATTTACTTTATTTTCTTTCTATTTTTCTCTTTCTACTGTTTTAAATGCACAGCAAAAGTGGTGACTGTAAATTAGATATATTATACAGTATATTATTAGGTTCAAATTATCTCATATGGAGTTCACAGAGAGGGCTATACTTACCTAGATTGCTGGATCTCTCTCTCTCTCACACACACACTCTGTCTGTCTTCCTCTCCCCCCTCTCTCATTTCCTAGCTTTTACCTAGCTTGCAAGATTTCTCTCTGTCTCTGTCTGTCTCTCCCTCTGTCATCCTCCCTTTAAGCATGGTTATGTTGTATCTGTATCTCTGTGTCTCTGTCTCTGTCCCTGTCTCTGTCTCTCTCTCTCTATATATATATATATATTATGTAAATATGTGTGTTTCTGTATATACTCACATACAAAAACATTTAGAGGGACTATCGGTAAGACTTTTTTACTTAGCTATATTAAAGAATCGACATGTAAAATGTAAAAGACAAGCAAGAGCAATAATGGGGGGAAAAAACTTTAATTAGAATTGGAGATCACTTTCTTTCTATCTCAGCTAATTTGGGCTAAATTACAAGCGATTTGAAACATTTGTAAAAACAAAAAATTCGAAAATGAAAAGGGGCTTTATCTGAATCGGGATTTCTTTTTCCTTTCAAATGCGGCTGTCTTGGCCTAAATTGTGCTCAGTGTCTCGGTTGTCATTTTGTTCCAATTCACAGATTATTGAATAGACCTTCATAGGCATTAAGGCGAGCACACAAATAAAAACACACACACATACACTCACACACATACACTCTCACACGTATTTATGTATAACAAAACCAGACATAAACATGTATATAACCTAACAAGCAAAAACACACAGAAAAACAGACATATATAACTCACAAACGCACGTATATATAACTCACAAACATAAACACACAAATTGTTAAATTATTATTATTATTGTAATTTATATGACGCCAACTAAACACAAATGCACACAAGCATTCACCCCTATATATATATATATATATATATATATATATACATACACACACATATATATATACATACATGCCCATACACACACACACACACACACACACACACCCACACACACACATACATATACTTATACATTCACACATGCAAACACACATACATACATACATACATTCATATAGCAATGTTTTCAAGTAAACTTGCATATTAAGATTTGTAAGCAGCAAATATGCATATACATTTTTGAGAACAGTGACATCAGCCTCAACATACATGAAATGACATCTCAGATTTAAAAAATGACAATTTTTTATTTAAAAAATAGGCGGTCTATGTACAAAATGCACGTACACACTTGTTACACTTATATATATATATATAGAGAGAGAGAGAGAGAGATTCACAAACAATGAAACATCTATCTATCTATCTATTTATTTATTTTTGTCATTTTTCTCGTCTGACTGTTCCTTTCACATTGTGCCAGTATCAACAATTAACAGTAAAGACGAATATCAGTAATTAACAGTAGGTACGTGTATGCTGCGATCAGTATGAGCGGATTTGTACAAATCTTGGTTAATTTATAACAAACTCAGGAATTGTGTAATAAACGGTGGATACTTGTACTGACCTCTAGAAAGGTATGTTTATCTGAAGATTTTATATAGACACGTTACATATATTTCACTATATGTAATTATCTATCTATCTATCTATCTATCTAGCCACAATATACAATATACAATATATATATTCCATATATTGGGCATTTATAGGATCCATATAAGGATGCATCTCATACACACAGACAGAAAACTAAGACAGCAAGGAGAGACAGACAAACAAAACAGAGGCAGCAAGAGAGACAGCGAAATAGACAGAGAGACAGACAGGCAAAGGCAGAGATAGATAGATAAATAGATAGATAGATAGATAGATAGACAGACAGACAAACAGATACATAGAGAGACAGACAGATGATATGATAGAGATGTATATCAATTATGTCCATCAACATAGATAGATATTTTCTTAATTAGTTCCAAACATATACCTGCATACAATGATACAATTTCCATAAATAGTTCCCCTTAAACCATGGTGATACTATAACAACTATTAGTTTAAGATGCAGTTATGGTAGAATGGAAAAGGTCAATTGAAACTTACCTGGCGCCTAAGGTGAATCTGGCTACTGGATCCAAATCAGACAAGTCACAGGAATCCAGCAGGTCACAGGCCAGTCTGTGCTAGTTACCTGTCACTGCAGATCACTAAAAGCATTGAATGAAACATTATATAAACTCTATCAGATTTAACACAATGCTTTGCCCCCAGTACTAAAGATGCCACAACTCATGGAACAGCAACACCAGCGAAAATTGACTTAACCGTCTTCTTTAAAATAAAGAACTTTAAGAATAATACGAATTAGAGAACAAGGGGGAAAAGAACGTTTAGACAGTTTATTGCATCATACATGCAAATAACACATGCACAGTAAGTCACATTGCTGTCTCAGAGCACGGATAGCAGATTTTACAAGAAAGGAATATTATTAGGGTAAGGACCCAACAAAGTACAACACTACAAACATAGCCTCGGTTAATTGGAGCAGACATTTACAGAAAATGTGCTTTTTTCCCCCAAAGTCATTAAGAGTACTCGTGAAGGTTAAAATGCCAAGGTCCATGGACTAGCACAGAGAAATACCATTATTAATATTATTATTATAATCAATATTATTATTATTATTATTATTGTAAAAACATGAAAAAGTCACATTGCTTGGATATGTTGAATAAGTTAAGACCGAATGATAAACTTTCATCATATTTACCCTGCCATACGGTGATAAAAAAATACAACAAAAAAAAAATAATAAAAATAAATTACATGTGCTAGTGTTCATTTTTTTTATTTTTTTATATATATATATACCCATGGACGAACAATATAGAGACTTGCAGCACTAAAAAAATGAGAAATAATCACATTCAGGATCACAGACATGGTTGTGAAATGGTTTCAAAGTCTCTCCTGCTTTTAGCAATGGCTGATGCTTTGTCAAACGTTTTATGTTTTTTATTTTTTTATTTAAATTTGTTTGTGTAGTCTTAAGAAAAAGTCAGATTCGCGGTTAATTCGCGGATTCGATTCTCCCTGCTCATTTTCTTTAGCTTCATTCTCCGATTTTGAAACCAGATCTTGACCTGGCGGTCAGTGAGGTTCACACTCTTACTGATCTCTAGGCGGCGCTCTCGCGTCAGATACATATTAAACAAGAACTCTTTTTCTAACTCCAATGTCTGATGCTTGGTATAAGGGCACCTCTTCTTTCTCCCACTCTTTGCTGTTAACCAATTGCTTGTTGGGGTATCAGACTTGATTTCTTCTACCATAGTAAAACACATAAAAAAAAGTAAAATAAATAAATACAAATAAAAATAAAACAAATTTAAAAAAAGAAAAGATTAAAAAAAAAAGAAAGAAAGAAAAAATGATCTTATTTTCCAAATTGTGCAGACTTGACAATGAACCTTAAAACATGTCTGGCATACACACTCATGGTGAAACCTCTGTTTGACCTTTTGCAATTCTTAATAAATGATAAATGTATTGACACATACACAAAGACTATACAACAAGAATACATAACTGGTGCGTGTGTCCATGCCCATATACTATTATTATATTCAGACAGTATATATAAACTCAAAGAGACACACACACACGCACACGCACACACACACACACACACACACACATACATATATACACACACATAGGAGTGTGTTGATAAAATAAACATATGCAATATTGGCTGACTATCTCTAACTGCAGATATATATCATTGAATCTAAACACTCATCACAAATATTTGCAAAAACTTACAGTACTATTTTACTATTTTATTGTAAGTTTTTAAAAAAATAACATGAAATCTGTTTAGATAGATAGATAGATAGATAGATAGATACATATATAGATAGATAGATAGATAGATACATATATAGATAGATAGATAGATAGATAGATAGATAAACAGACAGATACATAGACAGACAGATGATATGATAGAGCTATATATTAATTGTCAACAAAAATGTAACAATGCAGTTAACACTGTTGCTATAAGTATTAAAACAATGGTAAACTTTTAATCTCTTTGTTTCTGTATCTGAAAGATAGATAGATAGATAGATAGACAGACAGACAGGTAATACACACATTACAATTCAGGACATATATAAAAGTCTATAACACCATAAGATGTACTTGTAATATTTATTCATTAAAGGCATTCTGAATGTATTTTCTAGTCATATTTCCAATATTAACTGACCCGACAAGGGACCATTTAGTGTGTAAAAATGATCTATCTATCTATCTAGTATTGTTACAGATTATAATTCTATTTGGATTCTTTGTGTAAATAGAATTCTCTGGAAAACATAATTTACTGTATCATTAACTGTACATGATACACATTGAACAAAACAATCTATAGAGTTAAAAGAAATCCCCCTTTTCTGGTTGTCACTTTGTAGTACCCCACTTTTCTTTAAAAAAATAAATCAATAAAAAAAAGCTTAGCAGCATATTAAAACAAAATGCATCGCACAGTCGTGTGTTTGCCACAATATCTATTTTGTGATCACCTATTTCCTGAGGAAATACTATATCAACAGCAAGTTAGGCGATAACAAAATCTTTGCAAGATTGTGAGGGGAACACAGACAAATAGTGCATTTTGTTATAATTACATTTTCCCATAAAGCTTTTTGCTAAAATTTAGAAATAAAAATCCCTTCCAAAGTGCTCTCTGAGATTTTCTAGATAGGTGTTTTAACTAAGATGTGTGTATTTAATTTAGATCTTTCTATACTGGCACAGAGAGAGGTACAGCCAGGAACCTTTATCTCCATTTCCTAAAACCAGGCTAGCCACTTCTACTGAAAAGGCTTGGGGAGTTTTAAGGGAGTTAATAGCTTCCAATACACAGTTGATTACACTATATACCTAAATGATCAGGAGTATTGATTTTCATTGATAATCATTTCTGAGCAGGCTGCAGTTTCTCAAAGCTTCTAAGCACAATCAGTCGTGGTTAATAGGTTAATATTTGTGTGCCGGCTTTTATGAGGATCCACAGGGCAGCATGCAATGATGTTCAAGGTGTGGGTGTAATACTACTAACCTTTAGTCTCTTTTTCTTGTATTTCTGGGCTAGACACAGACACATCAGCCATACAGCTCCTCTCCTCTTGCAATGTGGATTTGGACTCAGGGCTTTGTACTGGAGACACTTTAGCAGTGTCTTGGCTGGTGGCATTGTCATTCATTTTCTTATCCATCTGAAGTTGAGAAGATATCTGCTGTTTGGATGAGCCGCGAGGGTTTAGTTGCAACATTAAAGATGAACTGGAATCTTGGTTGTTACTGTACTCTTGAGGCTTCCCACTGGCGTAAGTCTGGCTCAATCTAAAATATCCTGGGACAGGGACTTCTGAGTTATCAACAGGGCAGTTGTCAGATACCAGCCTCTGGTATGAGGGGACCTCTGCTGAAATGACTTTTGATCTCTTATCAGAATACATACAGCAATTGGTCTCCTCCTTAATATTTGTAGGAAAGGAGCAAGTAGGGATCTGCTGTGTAACAGGTTGTTCTATACGACAGGATCTGTTAGGATCTGTCCAGGAGTCTACTTGAGGTATATAGGGATGTACATTCATACCCATATTTTGGTGATTGACTTCTCTTTTAGCCAGGGAGGGTAAAAGTCCACAAGTTTGCATCCCATAAGTTCCAATGTCTGTGCTAGGTTGCATGTACATGCTGGCGTTGTTAGAATAGAAACTGTCACTTCTACAGGCACTGATCAAAGAATCCACTAAAAAAGTATTTGCAGCAGGAGAGCTGTTTGGAAAGGACATTTTGGGGAGGAATTTGAAGAAGAAGGATTGTGTCCTTTGTAGGCTGACATCTCTAGGAAAACATTCTCAATGTAATTGTGGATGCCTCTGCACAGCCACATGACAAGTAAACCAATGAGATTTGAAAATGGCCTTTCAGTTTCTACCTCCCAGCTAGTCACATGGTACTTGGGCCAGCCAGGGCTACAGTCTGGAACACGGTGAACAGCGACACCTACTAATATCACAAGGAAAAACGCTGTCCAACAGACTTCATATGGAATAGCCCTGGCGCACTGCGCTGATTTAAGGCTAGTTTTTATACAGAACAACGAGATCATCTCCCTTTTTAGCTAAAATACAAATAACTTGAAGCCACATTAAATCTGAAAGACCATTGATCACTTAGAAATTGATACATTTGTGTATTTATTAAAAATAGATGTATATGTGTGTGTACAACATGTGCACATACAATAGATATGTGTTTGTGTGTGTTATGTTTGTGTGTGTTTGTGAGGGCAATGGAGAAGCAGGGGCTTTTATTTAATAGATTTCCCCCTTTCTCTGCAGATATATCACACTGTTGTGAATTTAGCGAAGCAGAGTGTCTTTGGTGTAGTTTTAGATTTTTTTATATATTATTTTTTAGGTTTTTTTTTTAACATGGCTATATAATGTTTCGCACATTAAAATGTTTATAAAACAGCATTTCTGGTAGGTGAGATTACTAAAAAGAAAAAAAAAAAAAGAAAAAAAAATTTGCAGAGAAAGACATGTTTTCTTTTTATGGGTTTGATAAAAGCATTCATTGCTGACAAGTTTAAGGTACAAAAGGTTGTTGAATTTATTAATACAGATTAAAAAGAATCAGGGGCGATCAATACTGTTCTCATCTGCATTCTTCAGATAGTTGGTGATTTTTTTTGCCACTGTTGCTATCTAAAGAGTTATACCCCTATGTTGCCACACACGGGAGATATTTTATGATCAAATCAATCGAAACTTAGTAAAAAGAGAAGATTAATAGGTAACATTTAGCATAATGGGGTTGGCATTATGAATTATTGAAAATTATATTATTGATCTTTTTTCACATCCACATTGCACCCAAAAAAGGGTCAATTTTGTTTTAACACCAACTGTTAATTAGTAAATGCAATTCTTTATTTATAAGCTGATTATTAATAGTTGCAGAGATCGCCTTAAAATTAATATTGTTTTTTTTTGGGTCTGTCCTAATTAAACAATTCTTTTCTACCATAATAACAGCTTAATGGTGGTTTCTTGGTGTTGGTGGTAAGAGAATTAAAGATTTTCATTTAGCACCATTATTCATATATTTTAGTAAATACATGCTCAAATTTGTGTGTAAAAGTTGGTATTTCTCACGCCCATTTAAGCTTCATTGGAAGCAGTTTGGGATTTTGCACATTCCAAATCCCATTGCTCTTTAAAAGCCCCTCTTTGCAGGGCATTTTTATCTCCTATGCAGTTAAAACAATAAAATGTCTGGTTCTGTGGCAATGAGACAGACCTTTTGATAAAATGAAACCCTCACACAGCTGTTCAAATACAACATCATTGTCAGGTTAACAGCCAATGACATTTGTAACTCCTATTGCAAAGCCTGTTTGTAGTTTTGTTAAATAGCTAGCATTAGACTTCTAGATAGAAAACGTTAAGGGATATTTTCTAAACAAACACTTTCAGGAAAAGCATTAAAAGACATTTAAATCTGTTCTATGCAAATCAAGCCCTGAATTCGTGGCATTAGCACATAAATAACAAAATAGGGGATTGTTTTGTGTTTTCAACAAGACTTTTTAATTCAAAGCTAAAAACAAGCCTCAAATCCACTTCAAAACAGCCTTTGACGAATTTGGTTAGTGACATTTTTTGAAAACTTTTGACATTAGTAAATCATGTTTTTACACCCTTGCAATATATTCCAATCAGCATGGCTTTAATTTGAAAAGGGTATTTATTTATCATATGACAATAATTGCAATTAGCTAGTTTACAAAACGCTAGAGAACAATTGCTCTTGTACTTGTCATAATTAATTCCCTAACTGGAGCCAATATGAAAACAATAGCATTGATACCTCATTAAGTATCTAGAATACAGAGGCGACCGTGTACTATGTCCAAGTCTTATCTCACAATCCTTTTAATAAAGACATACATTATGTGTAACTGTGTAACCCTTTGAGCAAATCCTACTCCTTTCAAATACTTAGAAACCATGTGCATTTTGGAATGTACATATACTTGCTTCATTATTGGCATATATATTTCTAATTTCATTAAGTTTAAACGTGTGATGGATTTTTTAAAGCCTTTGTCAATGAAACTACTCATATAATGTTAAAATACCTATATAATCAGAAATGTCATTAAATAGAAATTTAGACCTTTGGTAAGGAGGCAATGCGATACACCTCTTCTAATATCTAAATAAAGCAATCACCTACATGCCTGGCTTTTTTTGAATTTGTCTGCATTAACACAACATTGGATTTATTCACTAAACACTGAATTAGAATGATTTGAAAATCAAATTGCAGGTTTGAGGTCAAAATATGTGAACATACTCTAGCTCAGCTGTAGTCAGTTTGGTAATTTCAGTCCAGGCTTTGTAATTGGGTTTAAATTCACAAAAATTCAGTGTTTATTGAATAAACTAATACATACATAAACAAATGCATTGATAAGCACACTTACATATAGACAGATACATAGGAGAAACATAGATCACTGAAATTAGACTTTTTAAACAACTCGTCTATTTTATTCTATTTTTTTTCCAAATCATTCCTTAAGCCACCAATATTCGCTGTCAGTAAAGCAACCAGAGTGTGTATGTTTGCGTCTCTGTGTGTCTGTGTATGTGTGTATGTATGTGTGTGTGTGTACGTATAATATATATAAATATATATATATATCTATATCTATCTATATATATATATATATATATACACTCGCACACATAGATATACCCATACATGCACAAACATATGCAAACACAAACACATACATACATAAATGTATGAAAGTAAACTTTCATATTAGAATTTGCAAGTAGCATATAGGTACATACATTTTTGAGAACAGTGACATCAGCCTCAACATACATGAAATTACATCTCAGATTTATAAAAAATTTTTTACCATTTTATAAAAAATTAAAAACAGGGTTTTTACACTGGCGGTTTATTCACTGAACAGCGATGTGGGGGGGATTTGAGAGTCAACTTGTAAAACCAAGGCCAAGATACCAGACTTGGAAAATATTATCTATGTCTGTTATTTTACTTTTGTGTAAATCAGACCCCAAGACTGTGGAACTCGCTCTTTGCAGCATAGATCTCTAAGTGTATCACATCCAAGACTATATTTTTTTTGTTTATATTCTAAATATTGAGCGATAAGGCGTGTATATTTATTAAAATTGCTGTCTTGCTGTTGCCAAATCGCCTAAAGAGAAACAATCTTGTTCTACAGACAGAAATCACCTTCCAAACAGGAGCATTAGTAAATGGTATTTATCATCCTAACAAGATATGTGAAGTCAACAAGCGAATTATAGAAAATGCACTACCTTTTGACTACTGTACTAATGCATTACTTCGTCTCATATTTATCAGTCTACTATGGAACAGTTATCGGATGATCCACACCCAATGACTGAAACATTTTTATTTGTTTAATTTAATTTATATATATATATATATATTTTTTTTTTAAATTTTATTTTAATTTAATTTTATTTTATTTTTTACTGCACGGTTGACGAATGCTCCAATGTATGTGTAACAATTGGGCACTTTGTACAGATTTTATGCAGTTTTCTACAATGATTGTTCTTTAAGCGAAGAGGTGAAAGATATAATATTATTACATTTCTGGGAATTAAAATCTAGAGTACACATAATGTATTGTACCGCATTCCGCACTCTGTATGTATTTATATATGTGTACTCTGTGTGTATTTATATATATATATAAATACACACAGAGACAGATAGATATATATGTGTTCATTGATCTCTCTGTTTTTAAGTATCAATTCTGTTTATGTAAACATTGGATCAATTATTCCCTCAGCGTGTTCTATCTAAGAATCTAAGTAAATTCCTTCAGGAATATTTGAGTATAAATGTTTGTCTTGTGCTCTAAATTCTCTCTCACTGAAGAAATTATTATTATTATTATTTTTAAAGAAAATTATTCCCATTGCTTTAATAAACTCCGCCATTTATCTGCTTTAGAGAACTAGACTGTTTTGTTATTTTTTTGTTTTGTTTTGTTTTAATTGCAAGCCTTGTACAAGTCTAACGAAAAGCTCTAACGATTGACAGATGCCATTTCGCCTGTTTGGACAAACAGGGGGAGATAAGGGCTATTAAGAGAGAAATAGACTGATAAATATAGGAAATGTGGATAGGGGGGAAATACATTTAAAGGTAGAGAAAAAAAGATAGAGAGGCAGAGACAGAGAGAGAGAGAGAGAGAGAGAAGGAGAGAGAGCTACATATATATTTTTTATGTTAGGTCTTTACACTTTTACAGCCTGGGGACAGTCATAAATACCTTTGCCTAAGGTTGTGTCCAATCAGTTGGACAACTTAAAATTTGGTTATGTCTTTCAACTATGTAGGTTGCAGACCCTAAAAACCCTTTCTGTAGTTCAGCCTGCAACCTCCTTCCCTTAGGTAGATTTTTATTTTATATATATATACATTAAATAGCACAGGGAACAAGCCAGCAATGTTAGTTGTGGGCTGTATTGATTCACTGTTTCATTTTAACAATATATTATGAAGTTTTACATGTGGCAATGTCAGGACACTTCTAATGTTGTAATATAATTGGACACCTCTCTTTCTCAAGTCTTAGAAGCAAATGATCTTGTAATAAAGTTATGGACACATGTACTACTTAAGCAATATTTCAGGAGACTGTTGGTCTGGAGAAAAATCTAGAATCATTATGTGACTTGCTTCCTAATTTATTAGCAACGCTCTGATATGAACAGGCTCATAGCAGCTATTTGCAGTACTAACGTCGCCCTCTTGTGGATGTTGAAAATAAAGCACATTCAAATAGAAGTGGCATTTGTTTCAGATTAAGTCATGCAAGTCTCTTTAAAAAAACATTATTCTGCTTCCTAGAAATAGCCACTTGCAATGTAGGCTAGTACATGCTTACAAATATAGTATATTTCTCAACTTTATGTCTAAGGGCATTTAATATACATAAGTGAAGTACTTCTATTTCCTACTGTCCTACTTAATGGTTACATCATTAGTGTGTTGTTACTATTGATTAGCCAATTGAAGTTCATTAGTATATTTATTTTCGTGTCAAAAACAGAACATTTGAATCCTTAAAAGTGGTTGATTATTCATGTGCTCTATCCTCGTTGGTTAAATGGGAGCAAACGAACGTCATCTTATATTTTTTTTCTACTTCTCTCAATTTAAATGTAACTTCAAAGCAGAAAAAATGTCCTATTTTTAAATAACTTTAATAATTAAGCAAAGAGTATGAAAAACATGGAAAACATTTCATGTTAATTAAGAACAAATCCACGTCATTTTTTATTTATGTTTCCACTTTGTTTAATTTGATTTATATTTCCTTTGATTTAATCTATTTTTTTTTTCTGCCTAAATGTTTTAATTTAGGTATGTGGGTGGCAACACAGAAAAATAATAGCAGGATCTTTTTAGTCATTTAATTATTAGGCGAGGTGATAGGTGACTGGTGACCTTGACGTTTGGAAGTTCAAAGGCAAATGCATAGGGATTTTGCACAAATTGAGGCAAATTTCTTTTCTTCCTCTTGTTTTTTTTAACAGTATATATATTTTTTCTTCCTTTGTTCTAGGTTCCCTTTTGGAAGGTCTGTTTCTCAGGCCTTCACTAACTTTACTTTGTGCCAGAGATATAACGCCCACTTTAGTTCCATTGAAAAAAACAGTCCCCTTTCTCACTACAAACTTTATTGCACTTTGCGGAAATATCTTTTAGCCCACCAGAAGGTGTACAATATAGCCCAATTATAGGCCTTACAACCACCAGATTTTATTGTGTTGTCTAGACAGTTCAAGGTTTTGTAAACAGCTCAGTAGGTCATGCCATATAAAGACTAAAAGAAAACGACTATTCAAATTCTTCAGGCATCAAAATAAACATATTTTTAACCCAAATCTCTTGCGTTTGATCCTAAAAAGAGCAGGGAATTCAGAAACTCCAACTGTCATTTAATTCGCTTAAAATTACCTTCAACTAACACTTCTGTTACACTTGAATTAAAGAATTTAAATTTTGCCTTGACAGACTCCAATCCCAGTGATTTTGGTTAAGAGATTTATTTTAAAACTTTCCTAATATATGGTCCTCACAATCATATATGTCTTATATTTTTAATTCGTATTTTTTTAAAAGCTAGATCCAATTTAATAATGGCATGATTTGCCATTAATTATTATTGATACCTAATCCAATGGATTGAAATGTATAAATGTATAGTCATATAAAACGTGTTCGCGTTGGTAAAAAATAACATCGAAAAATTTAATAAATATGTACATAAAGGGGTTATATAATGCAATAAATGTCTGACATAGATATTGAACGCCCCTTTCAGACATTGAAACTCATGCAATTATTTTTTTTTCAAGTTCAACGTAACACTTTGTGACAAGAGAACATATTTTTCGTGCAAAATAACTATATATATATATATGTCAAAAAAATCAATATATATACATATATATAGCGAGAGATTAAATTAAAATGCATTGTTCGTTTAGTTATTTAATATGAAATGTGTAGTTATTATGATAGCCAACCCTAGTTGTTTGCAGCCAGTCTAATACTGTATATTCAGTGTTACTGATTGAGAGAAAACCAGATCATTGGTTGTACCATTAAGTGACGTTTTCAATAGTCTTCCTTACCAAGAAAGACATCCTCCCGAGATTTGCAGATCCTCTCATGGCATTTCAAGGTCCAAGTAAAAATGATAAAAGTTGAACTCCCTGTGTAATTGTTTGATACACTTGTGTAGTCACATCTCAAAACAGAGGGTTTCCGGTAAAATATTGCAGTCGATCTCTATTGAGTTTCTTTTCCTTCATCCTTCGGTTCTGGAACCAGATTTTCACTTGGCGATCAGTGAGGTTTAGCATCCTAGAAAGCTGTAACCTCTTCTCCTTGTTAATGTACACATTAAAGAAAAACTCCCGTTCCAGCTCCCTGATCTGGTATTTACTATAGGGGCATCTTTTTTTCCTTAGTCGCTGGGTAGCTGTAAGACATTGTGTAAATAGCAGAGAACAGATAGTCATTATTATAATTATTAGAATGCAATTCCATAAAAATATACACTGAAAATGGTCATAATATAGATTTATAATGTTTGTGTGCATGCTTGCAAACTGAAAGTGTGTTTGTGTGCTTCATGTTCTGTGTTTGTGTGTACATCTCTGTCTCTGTCTCTCTTTATAAATATATAAATATATATATATATATATATACATATGTGTGCAGAATATAAAAAACACATGATAGATATTTAATATATTATATATTACATCTATAAGTCTGTACACAGAGACAGAGGGAGAAAGAGAAAGACAGAGACCTCTGTGTGTGTTAATATGCAGACACAAATGGAAATTACATATGTGTCTGTGTGTGTGTGTATTCATATCCTCTATATCATATATACGCATATACATGCACACACAGATATATAGAATATATTCAGTACATGCATTTAATTATCTAGATATCTCCAGGTTATAGAGAGATATTTAAACATTTAATATCATCTAGATCTGTGAGTGTGTGCTCATAATAAATAATCTCTCCTATATATCTCTGCATGTAGGAACAAACAATTAGTACACGGATAAAGGTACTCTATAAAAAATAAAACTGAAAGAAATACAAATGGAGGCATGCAGGGGGGATTCCAGACAATCTCCCCCTTTTCCTCTGATAACATAAAGGAAAATGTTGAACAAAGGATCATCTTAAATTAGTTCCCTGTCGTAAACACGCTTTACAACGGTAAAGGAAACCTTATAGGATATATAAAACCCTTGAATGCTTATAAAATGGCACATAAAAGCGGCTCTGACAAAGTGTTTGGCCTTGTACTGTTGCCCCCATTTGATGTCTACCTGAAGTGTTGCTTTTCTCTGCTGAAGCCTCTCGAGAAGGGGACGAACCGGGGCTGTGATGCTCGCTTGTCACTTTCTTGTCCTGGGAAGAAGTCATTTTACTGGCAGGGTTGTTGGAAGGTTTGAGCTCAGACTTAGCTGATTGTTCCTCCATGTCCATCTGGTAGGATGAGGTTTGTGAGGAATCATAAAACTGGTCGAAACCCTGAGGAAGGATCCCATTCCTCCCCACTGGGCTGTAGAAGTTAGAGGAGGCAGTGGAGGAGCCATGGTGGCTGCAGACTGAGTCTGACTTGAAGAGAACATCAGACCTCCTATTCCCAGGCTGGATCAGGTCCCTGTGCATCACCTCCTCACTGGGGTAATAGGAGGGGTAGGTACCCCTGTACTGCCACTTGCTGCGCTCCAGTCCATAATCCCTGAAAGCCACTTCCCTCACAGGTTGCACATGAGTTAAATTGGAGGAGTAGGAGAAAGTCATGGGGCAAGAAGAGGACTGGGACAGGAACGAGGACTTGGTGGAGAAATCCGATGGAGATACATAGTATGCACAGCCAGGCAGATACATGTTGCTAGATGCACTGTTGTTGCAATTCTCAAACTCAGTCATGTCTCCCTTTTTGCGATAGAAAGCAACAAGGAGATTTCACTGCATTGAACAAGATCCATCTATTGCTCAAGAGGGCTTGGACAGCATCAACTAAGAAAAAACCCTGAACGTGTGCTGACGTGCAATTCATCTTGATTGATTCTAGTGGTAATTATGTCACGTGATCCCATGTAGAATGTCCTGATATCTATAAGAATCCTGCAGAAGGATACATCCTCCTCACACAGCACAAAGGTGCAACACGGTACTGCTACAGTATACACCTAATAATGTGTGCAAGAACTCGACCCCCCCCACCCCCCCCCCCAGCCCTCCCCCCTCCCACAGTTATTGATAGATAAGTAAACCGAGTATATTCATTATAGAGCATAAGGCAGCCTCCATCTGCCCGGGTTATCTCCATTTTACTGGGGTCTGCAAGGAAAGTCATCGTTTCTATGCGGCGAGACAAAAGGGGGGGATATTAGAGATCAACGTCATGGTCATATGTACAGACAGTGTCCCGGAGTGCGATATGTCACGATCTGATCAATGCTGCGATCTCACAAACAGGAATGTCTTTAAAAATATGATAATGACAATAATAATAACAATAATAATAATAACAATACAGACCAAGGGAAAGACGAGAAGTGTCATTCTTAAAAGAGCAAAGCACATTAATACAGGTTTTGGCACAGCAATATATGTGTAAGATGTGACTGGATATTCTTATATATTAAATGTATGACTTCTCAGTAGCTATGTACGCAATACACATACATACAGTCAAAAACACACAACCTACAGATAAAATAAATAAAAACAATAAAAAATAATAATAATAAAAAAAAAAATAAAAAAAATATATATATATATATATATATATACTAACACATACACTCTTAAATTTGAACACATACACACACACACATACATATACTTGAGAGAAATTTCAATGTATCCTTCCTGGTAAAATATTTTATAAAAAGATAAATATATATACGTCTCTCTATTTATTTATTTATATATAAATACATATATATATATATATATATATATATATATATATACATACATATATATATATATATATATATATATATATATATATATATATATATATATATATATATATATATATATATATATATATATATATATACTATATATATAAGAACAAAACAGATTGACTTCTAAAGACATGTATACCCAGCGAAGACATAAAGACGGATTTATTCTCAAAACATGGAATGGAACATTGATAGATAGATAGATAGATACATACATACATACATACAAACATACATACATACATACATACAATACATACACAGAAAGACAGAGATAAACATAATCACATTTCAAAATACATTCAGATAAAATTTTCATTAAAAAGTAATATTTCTTTCCGAATGTTTGACAAACACAGCTACACAAATGGTTTAGACACTATTATAGTAAGAAGGCTCAGGTTAAGCTCTCACACAAATAGTATAAAGTCAGATTTTGGTAAACACGTCTCCCAATTGTTATTTTTTTTATCAGCAGTGTAATCAGCAAACACCAAGCTTGGAGCATTTGAAAAATAAAACATGTCATATCACACATAAATAAAATCACTTTACTTGTTGGATTGCATTTAATACCCATGAATACTGAATAAACATCACGGATTTTCAACACTGTCACAAAGCTTTCCCCAACACCACATAACTCCAGGTAGCAAACACAGAAAATGGCATTTCACCAACTACGATCTATCATTAAATAAACAGGGAACACTTGTGGTATCAGGTTTGTAAAATTTACCAAACACAAAGGTTCAAGAGAAATGGGGTGACTTGAAAATGGGAACCAACGTTTAATCATATTAAGATATCTATCTATCTCTCTATCTCTCTATCTATCTCTCTATCTATCTATCTATCTATCTATCTCTCTAATTTATAGTTTTTGTAAGAAAAATAAATATAAAACATATAAGCACAATTTCTTCATATGGATAGTTAATATTGTATGGTTAATAAATCCGAATGTTACATTTGAAAGTCACTTGTGTTATGTTGAGAAACTGGCTTTGTTTTCCCTTTTTGTGCATTTTTACCGTCTTGTTGAAAATAATAAACTACGAACATCAAAGTGAACGCCTGCAGTATCCTGCTATAGCTTAAATCGTTTTACTCTGTCACTTGGTGTAAATGTGTGGCAAGGAAATAGCTTGTAAACCATTAGCAGACAACAGAGATCAGAGTGGACCCCAAATAATGCAGGTAAGTCGAAAGAACACACAGAACTCAATGAGGACCACTGCATTCAATTAGATACGATGAATACATATTGTAAAAAAATAAATATATGTATTGTAAAAAACATTATACATTATACCACATATATATATATATATAAAACAATATTAAAAAAATATACCTTATACCATTATACCATTATATATAAAATGGTATATAATATATATAAAATGGTATATAATATATATAATGGTATAATATACATAAGAAAAATTTCAATGGGTGACTGATATGTCAGAACTGGAAAAATATATCAAACACTTGCTCCCCCCCCCAAGTTTATTGTTTTGTCATTATATAATTATTAATACTATTAAACCCACTCCTATTTCACACCAACTCGCTCTAAAGGGAAGTCAAATAGGTGTTTAACTCCTTAAGGACCAAACTTCTGGAATAAAAGGGAATCGTGACATGTCACACATGTCATGTATCTTTAAGGGGTTAAAGAAAAAAAGTCAGTTTTTAAAATTTAAATTTCCTAACATTTACTTCTGCAGATGCGGAAATAGTCAGTGCAGGTTGTGTACACGTTAATCGATGTCAGATGTGAATATCTGTAATCGTAACTTTCTATGAGAACATAACAGATAAACTCTGAAAAGTTAATAAACAATATCACCGTCTGTCCCTCTGTCTGTCCACCATCTATAATCTATGGATCAGAGTGACCAATGACATCAGTCATAAACATCGTATGTTTTACTCTATGCATTATATATCTATATGTATTTATGTATCCATGTATATATGTATCCATACATTGATGTGTGTATTTGTGTGAATATATGTATACATTATGCACATTGTATGTGTATTATGTTAATTCTATATATTGTGCTTATATATATTTACTTATGTATATGTATATATATATAAAATATATTATATGAACATATAACATATATACATACATGTGCAATCACAATATACATATACACACATATACATTAGCATATACGATGGACATAACGGAGCTGAACTCACTAATAAATTACGATAGATAATATATTTCCTTTTTGTTTTTTTTGTATTTGTGTGTTTTTGTTTTTTGTGTGGATATATTCTGGTCAACCGTTCAACCGTTCATTGTTTGTAAAGAAAAGGGAGAAAGATATCCTGATTAGCAATATATGGCATTCTAAGATGACAGAATGTTCAATTTCTTCAAATTCCTTTCAGTTAAAAGAAGCACTGACCATAATATGGCGGTGTTAGCATTTCACAATGTCAGTACAGCTTTTACTGGCCACACTGAGTCCACTACTACAAAATCCCAATTCACAGCCATTAATCTAATACAGAGACAACATGGCGAGTGCGGACTCTTAACAGGAAACAACACAAAGCGTCCTCTAGACTCAAAATCTCATTTCTGCTCAGAAACCTCCCCCTACCCCCCTCCTCATCACGTGCACCTACCTACACCAAAACTCACAGACACACACACATATATATATATATATTAGATGATATAGATATAGACATACTAACACAGAAACATATGTGTATATGTATGTGTATACACCCAACCATCACACACACATACACATACATATACATATATATACACCCACAGACACAATCTATTGTACACATATGTATGTTCGAATTATCCATCAGTGAGAGCCCAGGAGGTTTTCAGCACAGGATAGACACACACATAGCAGGAGAGCTGTACATTACCAGTGGATGTCTTGTGGATATCATTGTTGCCATTGCCCAGGTATTTCATTCCATGTGACATGTTCAGGAGATCAGACACTGAGTAACATTCTTATTAAAGTAGTAATAGCCCATGCGAGGTATATTGAGTAGCGCTGGGAATGGAGGAGATGTGCTATAGTTTGTGCCACCCAAGATAAGACACTAACTTGACCTTAACTTTGTTATGGCGCCCCTAGTATGCGGGAACGTGAACAGACGCTGTCTGGAAGCTCTCGTAAAACCTGACTGGAGAAGAGATTGTGAGTCATTTCATTTATGGCCACCACAGTTCTGCAAGAAAGCGTCCCCCTTCCTCCTCTCAATGTAGGTATTTTTGCTTGTTTAGCTGGCACTGCAGAGCCTTAACATTTTAACATATGTGAGCTTTATCAGAATAGCAGCTGTATGTATACTATATTCTACAACAACCATCTGCCTGGCTGGGGTGTGAAGAAATGTCTAGATCTTGTCATAGTGTTGTGTGGTTTAAACAGGCCAGGATATATATATATATATATATATATATATATATATCTGTCTGTCTGTCTATTATCTATCTATCTATCTATCTATCTGTCTATCTATCTATCTATCTATCTATCTATTTGTCTGTCTATCTATTTATCTACCTATTATCAATCAATCAATCTATCTGTCTGTCTATCTACCTGTCTATTATATCTATCTATCTGTCTGTCTATCTATCTGTCTATTATCTATCTATCTATCTATCTATCTCTCTGACTGTCTATCTATCTGTCTGTCTATCTATCTATCTATCTATCTATTTATCTATCTACCTATTATCAATCAATCAATCAATCAATCTGTCTGTCTATCTATTATCTATCTATCTATCTATTGTTCTATCTGTTTATTAGTCAGTCTAACACAATGTCAGATATACAACGTGTTTATCTAAATTAATATTTTTTTTCGTTTTATTATGAATCATCTCACGTCTCTGCTCGTCTCTGTCTGTTTGTCTTTGTCTGTCTGTCTATGTATCTATGTATCTATGTATCTATCTTTCTATCTATTTATCTTGTTCAACCATTTTCTTTCATTCTAAATTAATCTATCCATTTTTTAATTTTTACTTTTTTTCGACACTTTTTTCATCTATTTGTTCGTCTGTCTCTGTCTGTGTACATGCGAATGTATGTTTGTATCTATCTATCTATCTATCTATCTATCTATCTATCTATATATCTATCTATCTATCTATTTTTGTTTTATGCAAATACATCAATTCGTTTTAGTCTATTTGATCGTCTGTCTTTGTCTATCTTTATACATATCTAAATGTTAAATTCAGATACACAACACGTCTGCCAATACGCAATCTTATTTATTTTTTCACACGATAGGTAAAAACAGACAATACTAAGCAATAATTATATAGATAATATTTCAGAATTCATCAGCCACACGCTATATCGATTTATTTGTTTAACTATATTTGACTGTGTAATGTTGAGCGAATTTAAACAGGCAGCTCATTAAAATTATATAATAGAATTGAATACAGCCAAACACATAGCTTTCAAATGTTATCTTAAATGTGTACTCATATATATATATATATATATATATATATATATATATATATATATATATATATTCACTCTTTGAATCAAAACTGGCCTTTATATAATACACATTTTAACAATAGTAAACAATTAATTGCAAATACAAGAACATATTTTAGGTCAAGTTAATTATTTGTGGGACACAGCATTTCCTGCGATATGTAAATATTATTTTAGAACAATTTTGCCCATATAGCTATAAAGAGCTGTGTAAGAACTTGGATTTGCCTTTGTGGATGGACTGTGGCATTGTTTCTCATTTATGGCATTGTGCTTTCAGTCTGGGAATAAGACAAAAGCTAAGACGTTTCAGCTGTTAAAGTCATTTAAGTGTTTACTATCACAGAGAAACTGAGAGATTGTGTGTAAATAGGGGCAATAGCTGCAGTCCCCAATGGGCATCCATTTCATCATTCATTATTCCATAATAGCTTGCAGACCCAGAAATATACTTATTAATTACATAGTTTAGCAGAGACCCTACAGATAGAAATTTTATCAGCTAATGATAACTTATGTTCTAGGAAATGTAATAGAAAATATTGCTTTATCAAAGTTTACAAAACAAGCATCTAAGAGTATAATTATCTTGGAACTTAATTAGTAAGGTTTAGAGCCCATTCCTCTACAATCGAAGGGTTCACAGTGCATGTCAGAGACTCCTGATTATTTGATGTCAGATATATTGTGAGAAAGAAACGATTCTTATTGTCCAGTTTTAAACTGAACGATAGCCTTAATAGCCATAATAGCCATAATAGCCATAATAATAATAATAATAATAATAATAATAATAATAATAATAACAATAATAAGTAATGGAGAGTCTAATCGTAATAAGCCCCATATCAAAAATTAGAATTGGAAAGAATCCCCACATGTCTTATGCTGGTCAGAATCTATGTTGTGGTTACGAATAAATAGCTACTATGTTTCTAAATAGATCAGGCAGATCCTACATTTCAATTTCTTAAATGATTTGCACAGTGTTTGCGCGTACATGTGTGTGTCTGCATGTCTGTATGCGTGTATGGCAAACACACACACACACATACATGCACATGCTTATATAAATGTAAAATACTAACGTAAATGTAGAGAGATGATAGATAGATAGATAGATAGATAGACAGACAGACGATCAACTAGACTTGATTAATAATAATTGTATACATTTAACACATAACTAACTCTAATTTTGAAATAACTGGCAATGCACATTATATGTGTTTATATGTATGCGGTTAGTTATATATGTACAGATACACATTAATCATGTTGTTGTTTGATAGATACAATGTATACAATTAATCATGTTGTTGTTTGATGGATACAATGTATTCTTTTCTGATTTTTCAATATGAGATACATGTGTAATTTTGTCTTTAATAGGCAGTGGCCCAGGAATGTGTCCAGTGTTCGACACATATGTAGCTGATTAGAATTATAACACTCCTGGCTGATCACTGTTCAGTCTGCTCTCTGCTCCTTCCCTCCAGTATTTAGAGCATTGTCCTCACAAAGGCCAACGGCAGGGTCTCTGGATGTCTGCTAGCCAGTCATGTTCAAGTGGAGAGCATTCCTGGAGTTCTCCTTTAGACTCAGAGGATTGAATGAAAACAAAGAATGGGGTCTCATGGACACTTCTTCTTTCTTCAAAGTTTTTTTCCCCCCTTCTTTTTGCTTCCTTTCCTTTAGTGAATTTATGGTGAAATCCCTTTGGATTTGACATCTGAATGTCTGCACCAATACTTCTCACACAAATATTAAAGACCTAAAAAAAAAAATTTAAACAAATAAATAAAACAAAAAAAACAACACAAAACCCCCCAAACAATCTACATATTATTTGTGTTCCTTTTTTTACGTTTGCAAATATGTGAGAAAAGAACATCAGTGAGCTATAGCTGAGACAAAAAAATAATAATAAACAAAACAGCAAAAACACAACAATCAAATATGTTAATAGGACTCAGCTTTTTATAATATGATGTTTCCCACGAAAAGTCCATTCACCATTATCATTCGGTTTTATTAGAAGTATGGAGTGTGGGAATGTGTGTGTCCATTTAAATAATACAATCTTTCCCCCTGCAGACTGCTTTCGACAACTTTTCTTATTATATCTGCAGTAAACATGTTTTAGAATGCTGGCAAAGTTTGCAATGATATTCTGCAACTGTCTCCCAGTTTTGTGCATTGAAAATTGTGGTCAGTGACATAATCCACATCATTTTACCCTCACTAGTGTATGAAATTACAGAGAAGAGGCTGATTTCAAAATGTCTGAGCCTGTCAGTCTGATGTAGAAATTGGTGCAAATCATGCACACGCCAGGAGATGGCATACAACTTTCACATTTATATGTTTGGGGGGAAAAAAATGAAACCAAAGAATATAGCAAGGAAACACCCCAGAAAAAATGTAGATTTGTCAAAGAAAGAATCTCCTTTTGTGTGACATCAGGGGAAGATGTCTAATTTCTACAGGGTTTCTAAAGCCAATTAAAATATTTCAGTAGAATTGTGATTCCTGCAAATATATTAAATCTACCAGTGACTATTTAAATCCTACAGAATCTGAAAATGCATGTGCATTGTTTTGTAAATACCTCTGCTGTGTGTCGCTGCTTATAGTCCCTTAGTTGTCTCTAAATGTACACAGGTAATAAATAATACTCAGTTATCACCAGGCATACATATTCTGTTAATTCAAGCGAAAAAGCAATTTAAAAAATAAAATAAAATGTTTTTTTTTTGTTTTGTTTTTTTAATTATCACACCATTACTAGATAGAGGGAGCAGTCAGTTATTTTAAACTTAATTCTAAACTTCACCCTTAAAAGGTATAAAATAAAAACGTCGTCATATTTTCTTGTTTGTTTTCCTCTTGATGATAGGTGTAAATACATGAAATTATATTTATCATATATGTTTTTTTAAGTGTTTTTAAAGTCTTATGTATTGATGAAGCTATTTTATTAATTAAGCACTTTTTCATGGAATATAACGAATGCTACTTCGACATAGGGTAAACGTATCTGCATATACATAATTTCAGAACTACATATACAATATAAAATATGTACACATAAAATATAGCTTAGATACTAGCTAGAGTATTACATTTGAATTAAACATAATGATAGCGTATGCAACTGTGCAACAGTTACAATAAAATAATTTAAAAGTGGTCTCCTATCTAAATCTATTTCGGCCTAAACGTTGTAATTCGGTTTTTAACTCGTCACGGATGACGAGTTGTACGAAAAAACTTCGCATATTCTGTCTTGCAAATAAAAAAAAAAAGAAGATATTAAAAAAATTAAAGTATTGGCATTTTAGCATTTATTTACATATTTATTTGTACTCAGTTGTTTACTCATCTCTAAAAAAAAACAAATATCAAACACACTTACATAGCTATATCTTTCTCTCGATATATATATAGTGGTGGGCCATTTTACAAAAATAGAAAAAAAATAATGATATATATATATATATATATATATTCTAACTAAACTACGAGTTTTATTATTATAGAGCTGATTAACAAAACATAGGACAAAATATTTCAGATGAAAAAACAAAAACAAAGCAAAACTCCACATCTGATGAATTAGAGGTGTTAACTCTTCATTTTGTCCTGATTTTAAGTCAAAAAGTCAACTCGCTGTATTATGAATAAGATCGAATGTCAGTCATTTAAGGTATACATCTTAACAGTTTTAATCTTTTAGTAGGAAATTATATGAGGATTAATTAAACAAAGCTAACACGTATACAAGCAGTGTATGAATTACTATGTAGAATATATATATATATATATATTTTTTTTTTAATTACGATAATTTCATACATTTTGATGACTGTAATTAGTAAATAATTATGGATGATGCCTCCTCCACTCACAAGTCAATATTTGAAATCTGTTGAGCACGTTTAAAATAAAGTAATTTCTTTAAGAATATTATTTTTTAGGTAATTTTACTATTTGTACTTCTGTAAATAATGTGATTATTGGACTCATTGGACTACATTATTCACAATGTAATGCAATTATGTAACTGGGTGAAATGAATAAAGTTTTGTATAAAATAAAGCTAATTCGTAACAGCTCTCATTTAAGCTGAAGATAAAATCGCTTTGATGAATATTCGAAGACGCATGCTGGAGTCTCAAGATCTGCAACACTCAGAATGTCCAGAAGGTGGCAGTATGATACCACTTATGGGGATTTCAACGCCTAGCTGGCGCATGCATATCTGCATTATACTTGACTGTCTATTCACTTTTTTTTTTTTTAACTCCTTAAGGACACATGACATGTCTGACATGTCACGAATCCCTTTTATTCACGAAGTTTGGTCCTTAAGGGGTTATATGAAAAATGTATTTGAAAACAATGTTCTAAACTGTAAATAAGGTTAAATGAGAAGATTTTTATTTTTATTTTAAATATGACATTGCTTTTCCTGTATAAATCGTGTACATCCATATTTTGTGTTGGAGTTCAACTTGGGCCGGTCTATTGAACAGTTATTTGGATTACACAATAGATCAGTGGCTCCCAAACCAGTCCTCACGACAAAGCAACAGGTTTTGCCAGTATTTCCATTGGAATAAAAATGGGAAATACATGAACCCAATAGAACATGTGTAAAATTGGTTGTCAATTAAGACAAATCATTGTTTTGAGAGTATATACATATATAGACACACACACACACACACACACACACACTATATAAATAGTGCACGCAATAAACTGCAGTAAATGTGTTGGCCCTTAGATGACAATTGTATTTTATGTATATTAAGAATATATAGTTTTATATAAGTATATATATATAGTTTTTTTTATAAGTACCAACAAATATACTGAAGTTTAATGCGTGCACAAATTAGTATATGTAATCACCTTTGTTTTATGTCGTTCCATTTTACTGGCTAATACTGCCTGTCTTTCAGCATAATAGTTGATTATAACAGAGTTATGCATAATTAATTATCAATTAATGTATGCATTCTTACCAGCAATAAGTACTGCACTTATTTTTACTCTTACTACGAATAGGGAATAAAAAACCCAGTAAGGAGTATGCTTTAATTATTGAGCCTGAGAGTTAATTAATTCCATATAGACTATTGAATGGAGCTTGTTTATTAATGAATGAATTGTGGTGTGTTAACACCCTGCCTGCATTTTTCACCAAGGGGCATATTTAGTTAACAGCATGTTCTGATGACTTGGGAAACATCCTGCAAATTGTAGGCCTAAATAGATGAAAAGAGGTCTTTATAACACCGAAGGTGTTTGAACTTTGGTAAGTCAATTCTCAAATCACCTCAACCATTTTTTGACTGCATATCCATCCTAAACAGCTGTATTAGAAAAAAAAATCTGACATGACTAAACCAGTTGGGGATCTTCAAAAATATTTAAATGAAAAAGTCTCCCTAAATAAAATTCTCGATTTTCCAAAACTTGTTGCACATTCTACACCTTAAACCCAGTTCCACGCTCATTTTTAAAGTACCTACTATATTTACCTACTATATTAATATATGATTCACAATATTTAATGTTTTAAAAAATACCACTGTATTTTTGTTCTTTAATTACTGAAATGTGAAATGTCTTGTAGATATAGTATATCCCTAGAAAATTACCCACAATTACGCACATATTCCTGCACACGATAAAGTTTTCATACACTGTGTATCAAGTTAAGAAGCTAGAAAAACATAGTTCTAAATAATCTATAAAATACTTTTAAAAAAACAGTTAAAATGGTTACAAAGTTCCAATTAATTTCCTAAATATGCCCATGCCTACCATAGATGCCTAGTGCTATTCAGCCTATTGTACCGTATTCTGGCACTGAAATGGTTACCGCATTTGCCCGGACATTGAAGGTAATGTTACTATTTCGAAATGGCCCCAACAATTATTTTAAAAAGTGAAAATATCAATTTTTAGAACGTTTAGTGAAACAAACAATAGGTAACTCTACACGAGAAATATATAGAATCTCCAGTAATTTTATTAAAGGAATTTTTAAAAATAAAATAATATGATTTTATTCATAGTAGAAACCATTTTGGAGATCTTGATTATAAAAGTTCATTACTTCGCTTTGAAAATTTAAGACATAAGTGCTTTACAAAATATCCCTTCAAAATATATACAATATTTTCCAAAATTCACAAACTGTACCTTCCAAATAATAGTACCTTGGTTAAAATCAAGTTTACCGAATAGGGCCTATTTTTTAGGTACCGCTGTTTATCCCATAGAAAACACATACAAACATAAAATGCGATCCGTGGAGACTTTGAAATACAAACTGGTTCATATGGAATAGTGATTCAAAAGACCTTAATCACAAGAGAGTGTGGTGGTGTATTTAATTAAAAAACTGAGTATTGGTGAAAGGAGAACTGGCTTGTAAAATGTAGGCCAAAACATTTAAAGTAGAACATTTTCCATGTCCATTATTTTGTAAGGGGGTTCTCAAATCACTGTTTCTATTTTTCTATTGGCTAAGCCGCCAACAATTCCTTTAAACGTTTTTTTTAAGCAAAGAGAAAAATGTCTGAATAGCTCTAATCTAGAGTATTGAAATGATTTTGATAATTGTGGTGGAAGGACAAATCCCACAATAAATATATTTCGTGATTAAAGATAATATTTCCCATTCGAAACTATTGACTTTTTTTTTACTGCGTGTACTAAATTGTGTATTTTAATTTTTGTGAAGACTAAGCTTTTTTATTGATATTGGTAATACCAATATGGCAAATCTTAACAAAATGTAACAGTTGCATCATCAGAAATGTCCAATTGGTTTAGTCCTGATGTGTCCAAATGTAGCACTTTTACGTAAAACTGATTCAGCTTTGCCTTGGTAACTCTTACCTGAAGTGTATTTTTTTTTTTTTTGTATAAAAATAGATTGCAATAGTTTTATTATAACACTGATCAAAAAGTAACAATTCGTATGGTGATGAAGATTGTATTCACTAAGAAAAATCAGATGTATTGACAATATATTGTAGTTCATATTAAACAAAAAATCAACCAATGCTTTGATTAAAAAAAATTAAAAAAAATTATGCCAAAACAATATATATATAAAACACAATGCACAGTACAACTTGGCTGCAATTGGTAGTGTACAACCACACCTGCGTGGTGAGGAGGTGTCCAAATTAGTGTGTAGTAATTCACAATATAATGAATTTAAATACATGCAAATTGAAGTGTTTCCAAGTTAAGACATTTGCCAAGGTCCTTCGGGTTAAATGACGTTGCAATTAGATTTGACGGTTTTTTTTTTTTTCCTGAGAGGCAATGGTATCACAAAATGGGAGAATCTTAATAATAATTAAGACTGCAAAACACGACATTATTGAATAAGACCACAGGTAGTCTGTGTGTTCTGTGTCTGAGCAAAAAGCTCCTAAACTTTGTCCAAAGCCAAAAAAAATAAAAAAAATGTAAAACTAGATAAAGCATTTGGAATTCGGTGGACAAAATGTTTGAAGCCCATCAAAGGAAGGTTAGAACGTGTGGGTATGAGAATTATTGGCATCTAAGTAATTTCAGGTCTGTTTGAAACAATGTGGGCACGTTGCTTTTAATGCACTTGAATTGCCAGATCAAGATATATTCTCCTTTAGTTTAGAGACTATTTTCTTGTCCTTCACCCTCCTGTTTTGAAACCATATAGTGACCTGTCTTTCAGAGAGGTTTGTGGCTGCAGAGATCCTACGTCTTTTGTCCTTGTTAATGAACTTGTTAAGGGCATATTCATTCTCAAGTTCTTTGAGTTGCAGTTTGGTGTAAGGGACCCTCTTCTTCCTCCCTCTCCTGTACACACACATGTCTGGCTGGCTTAGTGTTACATCACCTAAAGGGAAAGAAGAAGAGAAAAAATATATAAAAAATGTCACAGATTCTACAGTACTTGAATCCTACAAAATAACCTTTTACATCAAGAATGATCTTCAGCAAAACACAGACATTTCGCTATTCTGAATGAATGAGCGTGTATATAATATAATATAACAAAAACCAACAACCGGAACTGCTGATAAAACTAGTTGTGGCCATTGAGGAATAATCAAATACTTTGATACCAACGTTTCGTACTGAAGTTTACACTCAGAGGGAGGTATGTTAAACGGTAAAAATGTTACACATATTTCTTGCAATTTAAAACTCTAATGCCAGGGGTTCTACATGGGGAACTTTCATATCAGACATCCAAGAGCAAAATTTATTCTTGCTTCAAAAAGATATCTTGAACGATCCACCGGTTAGTAAATCTCGCATTCTTACGCACAATAATATATGCATAACGTGTCTGTATGTGAATGAGTGTGTGTGTGAGTGAATGTGAGGTTATAATTCAGTATTTTAGATATATCATTCATATTATAAAGATCAGTATCTGCCTTATATAGGTCTTACGATAAAACGTGCTTCTACAAACTGGTTTTACTTTTGCTTCTAGAATATATTTATATCTCAGGCACACAGGTTGTGAGTGGGGGAGGGGAGGGGGTTCACACCAGGCAGCAGCATTGTTCTAAAAACTTTTAGTTGTGACAGTAGGAATGCAATGCTCTATATTGCATGTCTCTATACAGCACACTAATTACTAGCTTGGCTTGTTTGCAAGTATACCCCCTCCCCCCCCCCATCTCCCCCTACCATCACACACACAAACACACATAAACACACACACACTGTACCTGGGAAAGATGACTTCCAGAAATGAGGGGCTTGAGACTGGTCCTTACAATAAACCTGACTGTTCCAGCCATTAGCCAGAGTCCATGATTGGTAGCCCTCCATTGAGATGTAGGCTTCGTGTCTAGGCTCCGCAGAGCTAAACGTTGACACCATGTCTAAGTATCCTGGAACATGCTGGTAAGGATTGGTGTAACCCTGGAAATAAGACACTTCCTTAGCCCTGGAAGGCACCTCATTGCTGGGGACACTTGTACTAGCCAGGCTGGACACGTCCATGTATTTCTCCACTGGGAAACCTCCTATAGGGGGGTGACTGGATGATTTAAGGGGGCTCTGCTGCAGACCCACACCATGGGACATGCGACAACTGTAATATCCGTTCCCAAAGTGGTAGCCATAGCCCAGGGATGGGGCAGAGGGCCCAGTAGAGGCTGGACATGAGGGTCCTTCCTTGGTGGCCTCAGAGCGTGCAGAGCTGGACCTCTCAGCCCCAGGGTAGGCTAATCCTGAGACTGCTCGGCTGGATGGAGAGCCAAACACAGAGGGGGGAGAGAGGAAATTCCTGCACTGGTTTGTGGAAGAGCCCTCTCCACCTCTCAGTCCTTCCATCTCCCACTGGCTGCGTTTGTTCAGAGCTTTGCACATCCCTCCTGTAATCCAGTGCTGGGCATAGTGTAAACTGCTATCCCTTCAGGCAGGTTAGATCATTGTGATTCGTTTATAAAAACTAAGTTCAGGTTGGGAGGGGGTGGGAGAGTCATTTTACAGATCTGTTTGCAGTAGCCAGGGCTCCCACCATTGGTGGGTCTCAGTCACGTGGCCTGAAAAGAGCCTTAAACTAAGAGAGCAATCAACCCACTTTTACAGTCCCAGGGGTTCTAAATTCCCACCTAGAATACTTTCTTTCGTTTCCACACACACACTATCCCTTCCCCTTTGTCCATATCAAGGAGAGTTTATTTAAAAAAAAAGTTAGTTGTGCACCTTACTGGTATCCCTTCAATCTCCCTGCAGAAAAACCACAAAACACCTTGTTTGCCGAAGCTGCTATAAACACCAGGAAGAGCTAGTTACATAGTCATTCATTAAGCTCTGCAACCTATTTACACTATAGATATGTAACATTGTGCAGCTGGTTGTCTGGTAACTGCAAACCTCATCTCCAGACAACCTTGTTTACAGCCGAAAACATAAAAAAAAGTAAAAACGAAACAAACAGAAAACAACAACCAAGACACACCTGGAGTAGCAAACAAAGGATTGTGGGAATATGAATCAATGAATCACTTCCCTATCTGGAACAGTAATTATTGCACACACCATTTAGCAGTAGGCAAGCTGAGAAATAAAACGTATGATAGTGTCAGTTCAGTAATGGATACGATTAATACCATGATTGAGCCACATGGTTTTAAAACAGGGGCTATCACCATGGCACAATTCTTATAATTTATCAGTCTGTCTATCATAAAATATATGGTACAATATAATTATATGGTTGTGTGTTAAGTGCAAACTATCTGTCTTACTACCTAAACATTTCAGTTATCCATCCATATACGTATGTATAATATATACATATGCATTAATATTTATATTATATAAACACACACACATACACACACACATACACACACACACACACACACAGACACACATACACACACACACACACACACACACAGAGACACGTATGCACACCTGTTTGTGAATTTGTATATAACTTTATAACTACGTTGTATCATATAACCGTATTGCTGCAGGGTTTTTTTCATAGCCTGGATAAGAGCTTTAATGAAAGTTCCAGATTTATTGAGTGAAATGTTATGTCCAATCAGCGCTGCCTTGTTCAGTTCCTCAGATTAATCCATATTGCTCAGTATTGAATGGAGAGGTATATTTTCTCAGTCAGACCATTGCAATATCCTGTGAAAGAGAAACTCTCATTTTATGCAACAAGAGAAGTGGATGATTCTATGACTTTAAAAAAAAAAAAATTAAAACATCCAATATGAATTATTTAGGTACTAGAATTAGTGCAAAGGAAATAAAACGCCTATTATGTGAATGAGATATGTTCTTCATATTTTGTATGCTATCACATCGAATTATAAGTATTAACTGTAATTAAATATAAAAGGTGCTATCCATAGGTTGCAGAAAAAATACAGACTACAGTAAAAAAAGTTATGTAAACACATCATTCATCCTCCCATGTCTTTGCAATGTATATATTAATAAACTGTACATTTCAAATAGTGTTTACTGCAATAAAGTTAGAAAACGAAAGTTAAATACTGGATCTCTATCTTACCCCTCAAGGAAGTGATATTGATATATTGACTCATTAGCAGATTATTACAAAAAGGATCAAATGAAGTTTATTCCACGAATAATGTGAGTTTGGGAATATATTTAATTATACAAAACACATCGTGGGTTCTATGTGCATAGCAACTGCTCAAGTGAACTCACTAGAATGTGTTCTTCAAACAGCTAACAAATAAATTAAGCTAAATTTGAGTATTGATGAAAAATCTCTGAACTGCAGACTTTCATTTTCTAAACTTGGTTATGTAGGCCTGAATATGTCAAGGATGTTGTCAATACTGCACCATTTACCGTTTAGTTAATATTTCCCTAAATCCGTTTATTTTTATAAAAAAAAACTAAAATCAAAGAAAAAAAATTAATAATTTTAAGAGAAATGTTTTTTTGTTTTGTTTTTTCTCATTAAAACACTGCAAACTGCCGACGAATGCCTGTTATTATGATATTAAATAAAAATATTTCACTATGCATTTATTATTAAATTAGATCACATTAGAATTATTTAATGATGTACCATGGTTATATGAGAGTATATTGTACTATTTCACAGTGTATCTATCATTGAAATGTCATTATATTTTAATCAGTTTAAGGGTTTGTATTCACTATTTCATTATTGTCAACTAAGAGCAAGATTGCCACATTTAATTATAAATATAAATAATATGACCAATATAACAAAAAACATGAGAAATTGTTATTTTTTTTATCTGACAATGTGTTTGTGGTGGGTTGAGATACTATGGCATTAGATCATATTTACTATATGTGTTTTTTTTTTTTACAGTTTGGATGATCTAAAAGTTTCATCACACAATATATAAATGTATCAATTAACTCTACAACAACTATCAGTTCAAAAACAACAAATTTCTCACAAATTTTCTCCCAAACTCACTCTCTTACTGTTAGATACAAGGGTTATAGAATCTATATTTTGCTACTTTTAATTAGATCCTTATCATTTATTAATTGTATAACAAAGTCTAAGAAACACAAATTCAACATTCACTCTTCAAAATACTTCGATTTTATATATTTCATATATAATATTGTCAACATCGTTATATACATATTAACATATTTTTTATTAATATTTTACTATTGTCTATTTTCTATATATCACTGTTATTTTTCACTTCTTATACAGTTACAATAAGAAACATTAGAACTGTATTAGATATCTTTTTTTCCTATCGTACTTTTTATAAGTAAACATTTGTTACAAATAAACATTATAACAAATTACATACAACCAAACCCTGCCCATTATATAATTCATTCTAAAGATTTGCTTCATGGGTCTATGTATAGTGAGTTATGTGTGTTAGATGCAAAACGTTGATATATATTCCACTGAACACTACAAGTTCATTGATATGTAGTTTAACGTGTAAATAAAATGCTGACAATACAGTGTTGAGTATTTCTCAGTTAGTTAATGATTTCATATATTTAAGTAAAAAAAGTAAAACTTTTTTTACAATGACAATGTACAATGTATGGGCTCTAGTTACTAAATGGCGATGTGTGGAGAGTTTACAAGACTTTTCAAAATGTTGCCAAATATTTTAGTTGGAAATCTTATATTGGCTGAGTTTAATGTACTTGCCTACATACTTTTTTCTCTATGAATAAACTTAGTATTGCGTCCAATTTACTTTAGTGTGGTTCTAGATAACTCCCCTGTAAAGAATTCACATTTAATGTGTTTAAGAATACACTTAATTTAAGAATACGCATAAAAGTGTGTGTGTGTGTGTGTATCTGAAGAAGGTAAAAGTCAAATAGTACACCCTCTTGATTTTCAATATCTTGAATTTCATCAATACAATTAATGAAATAATAAAAATAAGCAGTTTTACTTCCTATTCTTTTAAATATAACTATAAACACTATAAATATATAAATATAATGTCAATTATAACTGCAAACTTTTAATGTCTATACCTTTATTTAAAATAGATTATATTCAGACAATTGTATAGAGCAATAGTGCAACATATAAATGTACTGTGTAATTCTTCCAACGTTGCTTTAAAGATCACATTTTCTCTAAAGTATTAAATGTCATATCCATAACTGTTTATTTAAGGAATGATGTTTTAAATGAATTGTTTATATTATCATGCATTTGGTTTCATATTTTCAGTGTACATTCACAGTTTCCGTAGAAAATGTGAACTAGTACCCAGTAAACCTCTTACTTGCACTCTTTAACTCTCTTATTATCTCACTAAACAAGTTTGCATTTCGTTCTGGAAATATTAATTAATGTAAATCATAAATATCAGTTTTTTCTGTCAAATTGGTATCAGTGGTGTAGTGCGACAGTTCCACCACTAGATGGCTCCATGTGTTTTCAAGTGAAATCTCAACAAATAGCTGGCTGACTTTTATTTATGGACACAGTGTATATTAGTACTAGCATTTCTTATGGAACAAGTCAAAATCACTGGACACAAAACAACTTTGACCAAATAGTTGAAAATCAATTCTTTCAACAGTTGGTCTTTAACAGCATATAATAAAAATAGGTAATTTAACCACTAGTTTGGCCTAGGTTCTCTTTAAGCATTTCCTCTCTGTGGCTTTCTGTAGTGCAAACAAAACATTATACAGACTTCACTCAAAGGTTTATGCACTCAAGGACACAATCCGGACATCCATGCAGATCTTGGAATTTTTTTTTCACATTACCTTTAGATCTATACACACACTATATGTTATACATGGAAACACTAAATCTATGTTGTTGTTTTTTATGTTTTTTTTTATATAAGTGCATCCTACAATGTTGAATATTTTCACAAACAGCTATTTAAGTAATTCCCCCCTTCCCCCCATTTTATTGTCAGCAATAAAATAAATGTTTTACAGCCAAACCTTTCAACACCTGTAACTCACTACTGAACAAATAGGTGGTTGGACATACCTTCACTGATAAAAAGGATACACTGATTTCTAAAGTTTAAATAGGTTTTTAGACATTTAGCCCTTTAAAACAGGAAAGTCACAGAACGTTTTTAAACTTTTAAACTTTTAAACTTGACTGATAAGATAAGGTGGTTGTTTCATCTTCTAGAACCTAGGCAAAGTGATATATCCATCAATCCTCTGGAATTAAATAAAAGGAAACATGTAAAATCTACCCCCACCATCCAAAGGCCAAAGAAGTTGTTTTGATGTCTAAGTTGTATTTATGATGTGTCGTCAGATTACAAAACAATTATTAAATGTAATATATTGAAAGACAAGTTAATTGTATCAATATCAGTATCCTTATCAATGGTTTGATTTTTATTTCCATTGAATGTATATGCACTATATATTATGTGTACGTGGATGAATAGAAAATTATATATTTAATGTGGGTTAGGACGTACTTGGAAATAATGCAAATACTATTAGTTTTTTTGTAAATTATTTCACATAAGCTGTTATTATAAATAAATACAGGAAATAAAAATGAATTTTACTGTCTCTATGGTCCTGCAATAGAGACAGTAAATAGTAGACTAGCACAGACTCTCGTGTTTTAACCACCCTGTTATCCAATATTTAACCCCTTAAGGACACATGACATGTGTGACATGTCATGATTCCCTTTTATTCCAGAAGTTTGGTCCTTAGGGGGTTAAAGAGATACTATAGGCAGCTAAACAAGTAGTTTGGGTATATAGATTATGCCCCTGCAGTCTCACTGCTCAATTCTCTGCCATTTAGTAGTTAAATCATTTTTGTTTCTGTTTATGCAGCCCTAGCCATACCTCTCCTGGCTCAGGCAGCCTGCATGAAAAAAACAATGGCTTCATTTTCAACCAGATGTTAACTTGCTTTAGACATTTTTATCTCCTGCTCTGTAAATTGCCCTTTACTCACATAAAGGAAGCTCCTAGGTAATCTAGAAGGCCATTACAGGGCACAAGATAAGAAATTTTAAAATAAACTGTATGTGCAATAAAGGAAATTTCAACATTAGAACTCTCTTTACAGGAAGTGGAGCTTGTGCAAGTCACATGCAGGGATGTGTGACAAGGACTACAAAAACAAAGCGATTTAACTTCTAAATGGCAGAGAATTGAGCAGTAAGACTGTAGCTGTTTTGGTGCCTATAGTGTCCCACTAATATAACCTTAGCAGATTTAGGAATATTTGATTTAAGATAATACATAACCATTTTGTGAAAACAGTCATGCTTGCTGATATGAGGCTATACAGCCTAATGCAATCAGCATATGTGCATCTTTCAGGGCCTATGCATAAAACAGAAGGTTTTATTCACTAAACAGTGAGAAGTAGGGGATTGGCTTGTTTCTTTTAGTCCATGATAGATTAACCGCCCCCCAAAAATCCTTATTCTTTTTTTCCAACTTTATAATTGAACCTTAACAATCAGATACAAGTCACCACAACAGTTGCTTAGTGAATAGACCTCGCTAAGCAATAAGTGATTTATTTATTTATAAAATATTTTACCAGGAAACATACATTGAGATTTCTCTCGTTTTCAAGTATGTCCTGTGATATGTAATGGCTTTTCTGCATTCTCGGCTCTTTTAGTTAATTTTTAAAGTTCTATCGTTCTATTTTGTCTGTCGGAAGATATAACGTATCAGTTATTTTCAGAGTCCACTGCCAGTATATGTTGCCACTTGTGTAGCAATGCTTAGTGTTAGACAGATGGGGGAGCCATACGATAGCGATAAGATAGTTGGTATCTTCTTTAAGTCATCAGATTTTGTAAATTGAACTTGACTCATGCGGACCACTGAAACTGCTATAATAGTAGCTGTCTGCTTTTCTAAATGGATAGCACGTGGACATTGTCAATTCATTTAGCTCACATTTATACGTAAATGTCTTTAAAACCGATCAGAGATAACATAAATATTACCACCTTTAATGTATGCAATTTTAATATAGTTATTATCTCCAAAACTGGACAATTTTAAATAGAAAAAATATAACACGATGTAAGAGAACACAAATTAATTATGCAATAGCACACTTATGGTATTCAATGATGTAAAGAACGGAATGGGAAAAATAAACTTCAGAATAAACAGGTTTATTAAGATTATATCATTTAATGTGCCATGTTATTAAGGTGATCACATATACGTGTATTAAATCACTCTCAGTTATCGAGAATGTATTTGCACTCACAGAAAAAATGGAATAGGAGAAGATAGATAGATAGATAGAGAGATGGATAGATAGATAGATAGATAGATGGATGGATGGATGGATGGATGGATAGATAGATAGATAGATAGATAGATAGATAGATAGATAGATAGAAAGAAAACATTAATGGAATTTTTGTTTTAAGATATCATCAATGCAAAACAATGTATTAATTTGTTTGACTAATTTATAATAAAAGAATATAGAGAACTATTGCCTTTTATTATGTTATTATTTATTCAATCAACACTTATCACTATTACACCACACACCGAATAATTTCAGTTGGTATGACTGATATACTATTACACCTGTAGTACATTTGAAAACAAATGTATAAAAACCTGTTGCAATACATGATTGCTTGCATTAAACATTACATTGATGACATATAGTGTGAATTATTGTGAGAGGAATAACAGATTTTAATACATTTTAGAACCAGAGCTGGATAAATCTGTAATAGCATTTTAGATTAAATAATGTATCAAATAATTTTCTGGATTTGCCTGCATTAGAAAAGAAAAAGAAGAAATAATTATTAAACAATCACATCTTATCTTGATTATGTAAATAAAAGTTTCAATATTGTGTCAACCGTTTTTAAATAAACAGTAGAATAATTGCAAAATAATATTCTGAAAATCTGAGTGTTTTATTTACAATTGGCTATTAATAGTCCTATTTAACAATGCATTATCTAGTAGCACCACTCACATACATAGACACAGGGAAAAAAAATCAGTTATAATAATATATGTCTCTGCAAGTCAAAGGAAAATCAGAGGAGGCATCGTTAGGACCTAAAAGCCAACAAAACAAAAATCAGAGCATAATGATTCTCCTAAATGAAGGGGAAATGTAGCTGAGCTCATTTTATTAATCAGCCTGTCAATTCCACCCCAGAGGCCAAACCCCACAGCAATTGAAGCAAGGTCTGATCAAGCTTGGAAGAAGAGCCTCACAGTTCATTCATTGTCTCTCCTTGTACCTGGATATATTTGTCTGCTCAGAATCCGCCTTCACAGCCCAATGACAGGAGCCTGTATTAATTTGCTTTTAAAACTGTTACAATAAATGATTATTCAAACAGCGTCATTCATACCTTAATGACGAGCCCTACTTTGATGAATTACATTTCTGTCTTGGAAGGAAGTGTGGGTCATTTTGACCAGTCCTTCCATTGCATTTGTACCCCTCAATTTTAACACAAGGCTTGGAGAGATCACACAGAGGGAGAGAGGAGAAAGAGAGAGAGAGGAAGGAGCAAAGATAATATTTAGAGACTTTGCCAAGCTGAATGCGAATTGGTCCCTGCTACATAGAGATCATCATTACAACAACACCAGCCTTTCTACTTTCACTTTTTTTTTTTTTTTTTTTTTTACAAAGCTGACATGATGGAAAGGATAAGAAAAGAGATGATTCTGATGGAAAGAGGGTTGCACAGCCCAACCACAGGCAAAAGGATTTCCAATTTATCCGACTCAGCTGGCAATGCAGTTTTGGAGGCCCTGGACAATTCACATCACACAGCTCGCCTGAGCCCCAGACTAACTTCCACCTCTTTGCACGGATCCATAGGGGACATCCCCACCAAGGGCAAATTTGAAATAGATACTTTGTTTAGCATCCCTCACCCCAACAGTGAGAGCAACAGCGTTTCTGATATATCTGGGCCAGAAAGGGTGAAGAAGTCCAGTCAGTATTCTGAAGTGGTCCCAGACTCAGATATGAGCAGTGATGTGGAGGTGGGGTGTTCAAACCTGCGCTCCCCAACAAGTCTCAGAGATACCCAGCTGAAGGACAAAGGTACCTATCCCTCTCTATACCCCTTCTTGACATACAGAGGTAACTTACATTTTTATTTGAGTTTATTTTTATTTTTAATATGGTTACTGTAATCTTTGCATTTGTATTTTATTTTTAAAAGTTGTTTTTTTTTGTTTTTAATTTTTATTTTTTTTGAAACGTAAAATAGCAGATAGTTAAAATACACGTGTGGCTAACACATATATTTGCATGACAAACTAATTCCCAATAATTTAAACAGTACTGGCTTGAGTGCATTGTGAACAAATGTATAAACGAAGGTTTTTTTTTTGTTTTTTTTAAAAATATTTTGTAAATATGTGTTTTATTTATATACACACACTACTCATAAATAGTATGCAATAAAAATATAGAATTAAACCAAAATAAAAATGCAAAATATTGTCATATAGAGTAGTTATGAGTTACTGTTCAGCTCTAATAAAAATATACATTACAGAGATATGTATTAACACGTTTTTAAAAGTACATATTATTTATACTCTGCTATAGAGATATACTTAAAAAAAAACAAAAAACTATACATTGTGTTCATTATATCTACCATGTGCTATTTAAGAGAAATCTATTTATTCTGGAACTTCATGTAACACAAACGATTCCATGAAAAGAACGTTAAGCATAAGATGCAGCCTTTAACTTGAAGTCATTTCATTATTAGGCGATTTAGAAAAGGAGTATCGATTATTTTTAGCATCAGCAGTTCGAATCAATGATGTTTGGTGGAGAATCAATCGCTGGTGTATCGGTATACATTTTCGTGTGTATTTTGAATGTGTGATACCTAGGGAATCTGATATCACAGTTTGCACTCACAGTGTTGAAATGGTTGGGCTGTGCTCCCTCCTAACTTGCAGTGCACCCAGACATAAATGGCAGTGTACACTCAGAGTGATAAAATGTTATTCAATTCAAAACAAAAACAAATATCAAGCATCTGAAACATGCAGAGACAATAGATAACAGTCATAAAAATACATAACGGTCCTTTATATCATTTTTGAGTATTATATACAGTAGTAATAGTGCTAAGCCAGCCAGGCTTAGTACTAGTACTACTGTATATAATACTCAAAAAAATAAAGTATTGCTCCACAAGTATTATTTTATGTTTTAAACCATTACATGTTTTAGTAGAATTTTGGGAATATTTAGAGCCCACACCAAGTAATATTCAGTCTAAGGATGGACAGGGTTCTGTGGCATGCTGACAAGGTTTGTCCCTGCTTGTGTGCTTGCAGACAGTGGATCAGTGGCCAGTACGACCAGCTCCTCTGGATCTGGGTTAAACAGCCTTAACAGCAGTAGTAACCCCGTTGGGAGTTCGAGCTCTGCTGCTGACCAGGTGCGTCGTTACCGGACTGCATTCACCCGGGAGCAGATAGCAAGGCTTGAAAAGGAATTCTACCGAGAGAACTACGTGTCTCGTCCCCGGAGATGTGAATTGGCTGCCGCCCTAAACCTCCCAGAGACAACCATTAAGGTAGGACAATATGTACGGAGGGTGTTCTGTGCTGGCCCTCACACTGCCACAAGCCTGTCTCTCCCTAGGGAAACTCCATATTGATATCACTCAATGTATACACTGCGATAAAATAAACCCTGTAAAACTCTTAGAGAGTGGTGGGTATATAATCTGGGGCAAGATTCTAAGAATGGTCAAATCAGCAACATTCCATTGGTTACCAAGGTGATTGCTTACTTTTAGAATGTTGACCCTGAATTAGTCTCCATACATAAACACCTGAAGGTTAGAATAATTCCATCATTATGGAATATTGAGCGGCTTGAATTTATTTTGGAAGTTAGTGAGTGTTAGCTACAAGGCTGTAACATGAGTCAAATTAACCCTTTGGATGGCAGAGGTGCATTTAAAACAATACGAGGTTTGCTTACTGCCCAATTAGGTTGGAATGGTTAACATGTGCTTGAAAACTTCTTGTTTAAAAAAAAATAATAATAAAAAAATAAAAATATATATTTAACAGTAAATGCATTTTAATATAGGTTCAATACAAAGGTCCAGCATTACAGCTTTGAACACTGTGTCTCAATTGATACAGTTTTTCTCCACTATTACCAGTATTATGGCTGATACTTTATCGCTGTTTATTTTATTAAAATAAACACCATTAAGCTAGGACAGGTCATTTAAAAGCAAGCTTTCAAAGTTTGTAGAATTGGGGATAACAACTGTTTTGTATCGCACATCCTATATGACCAGAATTATTTGTTCTACTGGAAAATTAAATTAAACAAAAAATACTGTATATCTCGAAGGGAAATGCAAGATTTTATTTTAGATTTTTGTGAATTGAAATAAACAAATCGCAGCATTTAGTGTAAGCTAAGCAGTCCCTACCGAATCTTTTTAATAAATTCAAATCCGTAAGTATGATACATAGATGAATTAGAGTGTAACGTTTAAAGTAAAACTCCTTGTGAATTTCAGCCTTAAAACATTGCATGGCTTAGATAGGCTGCCAGGAAACCTGGGTTTATTTACTAAACTGCGGATTGCAGCGAGCTGACAACCTGCACAATTTAGGCCAAAATAGGAGGATTTTAGTGTTTTTGTTTCCCCAAACATGCTTATTAAGGCCTAAATTTTGCAAGTGATTTGTGTACTCGAGTCTGTTCACTGTTTAGTAAATAAACCCCTTAATATTCTCAAATATATAACCTATTAAATAATATTCACGAACTCGGCTACTTATTAAATATGAGGCTGCACTTATTGGTTTAAGTATATTTCAGTTACTACAATTTAAATCGCTTTGTAAAATAAAAACAAAATAAAAAACAAACAAACAAAAAATACTTATTTTGCATTCACTGATTTTATGTTATACTTCCATAAACCGATGTTAAAAAATAACGTCAAAATACTACTAACAAGTGCTAAGATATTCACATTTATTCTAGAAGCGCTGTTTGATGACGTATTATAAAATCACATTTTTATTTATTAAAAAAAAAAAAACAATAAAATGTTATTCTCAATATTCCCCAGTTGTATTACCTTTTGCTGAAATATCTGTGCTGTTGAAATTATTTGATCTGAAATATCAGTGCTGTCAGAATGCTTCTATTATTATCTTTATAAATGTAGCAGGATGTGTTTTGAAAAAAATCTGAAGAAATCATAATGATGCAATCGAAAACGCAGTAATGTTTTATATTCAATTAGATTTACAATTATTAAAAAAAACAGCTAAAAGATACTGGGGTTCAATATCTATCAATCTATCTAATCACCAGGAAACATATTTTATAATATTATATGTATACAAAAATAAAATATTTTTCCTGGTGATAAGATAACAAGTGACTGGGTGTAGTGACAGGGCTGAGATATTGCTCCTGGTGTGGTTTTGCAGAAGCTGATGCACTTCCTTTTCACACGTTGCTTTGGCCAGTATATATAAAAATGTTAAATTAATGGAAAATAAAAACCAGCTCGGGATAGCCTGCTAGAAATCCACGTCGGATTCTGTTCAATTGAGTAATTATAATAAATAAATAAATAAATAAATAAAGTTAGTATAATATTTGTACCGGTTTAATTAAGCCATGAGTTGTTGTTGTTGTTTTTTTTTTTTTTAATAAGCGCATATATTATCTGTAAATATGAGCCTTTACCTTGTTTTACTATAAATATATATACAATCTGTGTAGTGGAGCTGTGAGCATGTTGTTTTAGTATGTATTTTTATTATTTCACATTTTATTATTATTATTGTATTATTGTTTATTATAGTACTCTGCCCATGCAGTAATGATTATTATTTTATTATTATTATTATTTTATTGTTTATTATAGTGCTCTGCCCATGTATTAATGATTATTATTTTATTATTATTATTTTATTATTGTTTATTATAGTGCTCTGCCCATGCAATAATGATGATTATTTTATTACTTTTCACTAATTATTATTATTTTTTTATTATTATTCCGGGCTCCAGGTGTGGTTCCAGAACCGCAGGATGAAGGATAAAAGACAACGTTTAGCCATGTCCTGGCCTCACCCGGCGGACCCCAGTTTCTACACCTACATGATGACCCACGCTGCGGCCACCGGGAGCCTTCCTTACCCCTTCCACTCACACGTCCCTCTGCACTACTATCCCCACGTGGGGGTGACGGCGGCAGCGGCGGCCGCGGCGGCTTCTGGGGCAGCGGCGGCCGCAGCGTCTCCCTTCGCCACCTCCATCCGACCTCTGGACACCTTCCGCGCCCTCTCACACCCCTACTCCCGGCCGGAACTACTTTGCAGCTTCAGACATCCGGGCCTTTACCAGTCCCCCGGGATTAACAGCAGCGCTGCGGCCGCCGCAGCAGCTGCCGCAGCGGCAGCAGCCTCCGCACCCGGCAGCACGCCGTGCTCCTGCCTCAGTTGTCATAGCAACCAGACGGCGTCCGCGCTGAGCTCTGCCGGCAGGGGCTCCGAGTTCACATGTACCGCGGCCTCCCAGAGATCAGAGAGCAGCTTCCTGCCCTACTCCGCGGCCGTCCTCAGCAAGACCTCCGTCACCCCCCCGGACCAGAGAGAGGGGACCCCCCTGACCAGATAACTGCACCCCAAAACTGGACCCCTCTAACCAGCTAACTGCACCCCAAAACTGGACCCCTCTTACCAGCTAACTGCACCCCAAAACTGGACCCCTCTAACCAGCTAACTGCACCCCAAAACTGGACCCCTCTAACCAGCTATCTGCACCCCAAAACTGGACCCCTCTAACCAGCTAACTGCACCCCAAAACTGGACCCCTCTAAATAGATAACTGCACCCCAAAACTGGACCCCTCTAAACAGATAACTGCACCCCACAACGGTGACTCCCCCCAGGGAAGAGAGAGGGGACTCCTCTTACGAGATAACTGCACCCCAAAACTGAACACACCCCAGGGAGGAGTAAGGGGACCCCTCCAACCAGAGAACTGCACCTCAAAACTGGACTCCTCGGACCAGAGAGAGGGGACCCCTCTGCTCAGACAACTGCACCCCAAAAGTGGACTCCCCTCAGGGAGGAGAAAGGGGAACCCTCTAACCAGATAACTGCACCCCAAAACTAAACTTACCCGGACGAGAACGAGGGAACCCCTCTCACCAGACACATGCACCCTAAAACTGGACTCTGTCTGACCTGACACCCACAAACCACAGTCAGTGTATGCTTGTAAAAGTAAATATTTTATTTCTACATCCATAATAAACATCAGCCCCCTCCTAGCAACGGGAAGCAACTTTGTATCAAAGGGACAGGGACTCGATAACACTTTCACCTCTGACATTCCGTGGTACCAGTGAGAGAACCTGCATCCTCTGCCTTATTTTCGTTTAATTCGCTTTATTTATATTCGTTTAATTCGGTATGGTATAAATTATGTGTCAACTTTATCATTTTTGTTTTTAATAATTTGTTATTTTTTTTGTGTGGCAATTTCTGTTTTTTTTTTTGTGTGTAATTTTTTACTGTTGAAAGTTTATCATTTTATTTTCTCTTTTTGGTTCATTATGGGACCTTTTCATGTCTGCTCGGTGACTCTATCTAGTCCATCTCATCTTAAAGCTTTTTTTTACTTGATGAATAATATCTTTGTATCTGGATAATACTTGAATGAGGAAATAGGGCATTCATTAAATTGGAGAATCATTTGTGTTCAAAGTTTACCTTGGCACTATGATTAATTACTTATTCTCACAACACAAGGTATGTTCCCGAAAATACCTAAAAAAAAAAAAAAATACTGGATAGAATAGATTTGCTTTCCTTCCAAACATTGGCTCCTGTAGGGATTTCCTTGAACTTTGAAAGGCACATCACAAACTAGCAATATTATTGCCATGTCAATTCGAATGCTAATAATGTGCAGATTATGAAGAAAATTGCCAATCATGTTCTCTGATGAACCTCCTTTGAATGTAGAATTTGAAGAAAGTTCCCCGCATAGAGACCTGCTGTCAGATACTAACAACCCACCGAGGGAAGTCGTTAAGAGAGACAGATAAGATGCTTGGTACATAAAACACTCTCCTTGTTGCATAGGATGTATGTTTTTAATGCTATATCTGTTACCTGAAGTGATTTTGCTGAAGAAAGCCCAGTTCTTATCATGAAAATTGGCAATTTTCATTTTGGTAGCTAGGACACCCTGGGCAGACTTTCCCCTTAAAGTTGATATTCCAGTGGAAGGAACAGCCCTCATTAAATCAAAGCTACACATTTCCATAATACTCCCCGCAGAGTCTCTTCACTCCTCATATAATGAGATGATCTGAAGAGCTGGGGCACTTGGGTACCTTACAGTATCTGGTGTAGGCCCAAAGCAAGCGTGTTTGTATGCATGCTACTAAAAGCAAAACAAGAAAATAACAACAGAAAATAAAAACAACAAAACAAATCCCCCCATTTTGTGTATTTTATACACATAAGCTCATGTGTGACATTTCACTGGTTTTAAAATGAATATATCACAACAACAAGAAAAAAAAGATGTAAATTTTTATCAGCCTATCTCCATACACATGCACACACACATACATGGATATACAAAATACACACACATGCATATACACATGTATGGATACCTAGCACACACACTTGGATATATAGCATACTGACACATGCATGAACACATACTTAACACACACACACAAACACAAACAAACATTTTTCTATCTACTGCCCAGTGCAATTTATTGTTAATAACACTGGAAAATCACTTTTTTTTTTATAATGTAGGAAAATGCCACAATTTAATTTAAAGGGTTGAACTTTTCATAAATTGCTGATCCTTGATTTTATTTAAATTTTTAAATTTCTTTGCTAAAAAAAACGATTCACGTTTCATAAGATCCTATAAAATGATTTATTCGAGAGGATAAAAACATACTTATTATGTCTTAAAGTATCTATGAGGTTTCTTTCTAAAACTAGGATCCGTGAGTCAAAAATATATATTTATTTTATTAATATATAATTTATGTATTGAAGAATAGAGTCGAGCACTGTTATGTAACACGTCTGTTGAAGTTTTTCCAGTTTTCCAATTTGATTCAGTATTATGGATGGAAATAATATATTTTTTTGGCAATAATGTTTACAAGTTCGGTCGTAATTAAGTTATGGATATGAACGAAGGTTAGTAAGATTTACATAAATTTTATGTTCGGTCAGTTGGACCCTTTAGATATATACATATATATATATGTATAAAGAAATCTGTAAAATAAATCGTGTCTTAAATATTGGTGTCTTTAAGAACTCACTGTAAAATATTTAAAAAAATGTGCAATAATGACAAAAACGCTTTGTATATTATGTTATTTATTGTGTTTGGTGATGACAAATAAAATTATTTAAATTGAAGAAAATATTTACACACATATAATCCATTCTTGTATTTATGTTAAGCTATGAATATTAATATGACTTTACATATCTTTAAAAAGAAAATTATATATATTTTTGCAAATTGACCATTTGTTGATAAACACATATCATTTGTTCTGAAACAGTATGTCACTCAAATTCACAAAATTGTATATTTATAGAAGTTAGGGCTAATATACACAAAACGTTACTCTTATGGTGTAATACACAGAAATGCCCAATGACTGTTAGTATATGGCTACATAAGTACATTAAACCTTAAATAGGTGCAAGAAATATAATAACAAATAGGTTTTAACTATCATGTAACTAACTTAATGCTCTTTAAAGGGCTGTATTCACTAAACAGCGAATTGTCTAATTTAGGCAAAAATATAGAAACCTGGGTTGGAAAATGTTTCAATACCAGCATTTTTAACCTTCATGTGTCAATTCGATTTTCAATTTACTACAATTTGCTGTTTAGTGAATCGACCCCCTATTTGTGTAGTTGTAACACGCTGGCACAATCTATATTGTAGAAAATGCCCAGATCAATGAGGCGTGCACAGTGGTGTGAATTCCTATTCGATTTAACCGAAATAATTCTCTACCAAATGCTCACTCTGGCTGTAATTACAACGATGCTTAAACTTTGGGGAATACAAAGGCTGCTATCATAAGCCATCCTACCCCTTTAATTCGCCATTATTATTGCATTAATTCTAAATGATACAAGCTGATACTGTTTTTAATTGCAGTTTAGTTAAATATATACTGGAGGGCTCCCTGGAGAGGTGTTTTTTTTAAAATCTTTTTCTTTTTTAGATTGGTAGCATTTTGTTTTCTTCTCCCCGTCCCTTTCTAAATGTACCTATTAAAGGGTTGGTGTAGTAACTGCACATTTGGTGTGGTGATGTATCACCGTGTTTTTCAGTGCTCTTCACTAACACAGAAGGTTGTAACCCTTACCAAACTGAAAGCATTGAGATAGATGACAAGGCAAATAGCAAAAGACAGTGGCCACTACCACCTATCCAAAATAACAGGATCATTTGTCCCCCTTTTTTTTATTCATTATTTTATTTTTGTTGAGATAAAAAAGATACAAAATAAGATCTTCATCATACAATGTAACAGATTGTCCATTATCAATCCCCCAATTGTTTTTGACAGGAAAATAAAGCTGTGGGTTGTTTAATATATTTTTATATATATATATATTTCTCTTTATTCAAGCACTAATAGAAAAACTAAATTAAATGTCCACAGGCTGGATAAGATTTCAGAGATAGATGATCCAAACCCCATACTGTCCAATCACCCCTATTTAATTGACTGTATTTTCTGGGTAATTGAACTGCTCGTTGTAAATTGAAGATTTTTATAGAAACGACATGAAAACTACATTTACTGACATTCATCGCCTCTTTGACATTGATTATCTGATCAACGTATGTCATGCTAACCCCCAATTCTTCATTACACACTGTTTATGAGCTGTTACAGAAACAACTTGCTTGTTCCAGGGTGATTGATTGCCTTATTAACGCGTGTTCTTGTAAGTGTGACCGAACTGATTACGATGCATATGTTTAGAATAATGTTTCATTTAGCTGACTGCGAATAATGCAGGTTGACAGCTGCTGCAGGGAGGACAAAAAAAATCCTGATCTACGGGCAGCGTTTGGGACCAAAAAGCCCCACATCATTTTTTCTTTTTAAGGTGGATCTTAGCTCCACATCAAGACAATAGAATAGTCAGAGCAAACTCAGCTGCTCATCAGACCTGTAAAAGGGAAAACTGTAAGAGAATACCTTGTACTGACAGAAGACACACGCAAAGGCAGCCAGGGGGTGGACAAAATGTAGATCTTGAATTCCAGAAGGACTGCAACCCCTAAGACACTTTGTCAGCCTTAAGCAAAGGGTTTACCTGTTTAGTTATACAGAGAGAGGGATAGGAGGAAGTGGGAACAAAGTTAGAAAGTGTAAGACAATATAGAATAGTTGACCAGTTGGAGCTCTGAAATAGAATTTTTATTTTCAATTTGACTTTTGACTTACATTTATTTTTTTTCAAGTGGATTCATCAGAACTCATTCTTTATTAGTAAAACCCTAAACAGAGTAAACATAGGAGATACAGTGGTGTTTAGTACAGCAGTTGGGTCCACACTACCTCCACCCCCCACACACCAGTAGCAGTTGGGGGTCTCTAAAACACTCTGTCATACCCAGGACACAGGTTATCTAAGGAACTTAACACATGCTTAGTCTTTCCTCTATCTGTTGGGTTAAGGAGAATAATGTGTGAGTTTCTGGGATGCATGAAATCCTGCCTTGCAACCCAGTGGCAGTGGTAAATGGAAAGCAGTCATTTATTCTTCACCCCCTTATTATACAAGTAGAAGGATGTCCTCTGTCTATCACATTGGTTGTAGACATCTTCTTCATAAGGGAAGTGTCAGGGGTACACAGACTGTCCCCTATCAATGAGAATAACTCTCCTTAATACATGATCTGGGTTGGAAACATTAGCTTTACCTACAATTCCCCCCAAAAAGTGAAATCAAATATATAAATTGCTTATTTACGTCAACGATTTATTATTACTAAACTCGCACAGCCATTCTGTCCCTACTCATCCAATAATATTCTACCACTATGGAAATGTAATTATCCCATACAACTAACACATGGCTTGATGTAGAGCAGTCACAGATAACATGCAGGTATGGTAACAATCATAAACAAAGCGATAAGACAAAACCTGCAGCCAATTATATTGCTCCATTCATTTGATTAAGGACACCTTATCACCCCAAACACAGTAGTTCAGAATTACTAGATTTGTGCAATTGTAGTAATTATTTTTCTTTCATATTCTGCTTTTAATAAAATTGTTTCTGGATTTTTTTTTTTCTGGGCCTTTTTTTGGCAATATTGGACAAAACTGACTGAAATAATTCCACTTATTTTTTGACATAGTATGTTCGTTTCAGAGTATGAGGGAAATCTATAGTTTTTATTTATTTATTTAGGGAAACAGTGAAAATGGATTGGACCCCACCACCTCACTTGGTATATAACAACAAGTCCCATTCCATATTCTATTTATTCTATGACAGAGAAACATTTATGAGAAGGGCAATTATACCATTTCCCTCATATTATAACCCACTGTGGGAAAGGGGTTATATAGCCCAATCTGCTTACATGTTGAAGCTCCCAGGATAAAAATATTTTACAAATGTGAAATGCCAAGTGAATACACTAAATGCTTTAGCCTCCTTCTTTTAATGATCCACCATAATATGGGATGGGAAAATCATGTAGTTTATGGGGGTCCAGCTTACTTCTTCATTGCATGTTCATTCCTTTATATACTCTTAGCTCAGTGTTTCAAGTTTATTCTCCATTGCCTGTTCAACTCGGGATATCAGGATTCTCAATCTGAAATCAGAGACAGCCATAAACAATTAATTCGGTTAAACAAATTCGTGCTAGTGTGTATTGTCAGAGATAAGCACAATGCTAATTGAATAGCAATTTCCCCATAGATGGCAATAGGAGGACAGCTAGCAGTGTTAAAAGAATCCAGAATAAAGCTAAGAGGCTAAGCTACAATGTATCAAAGGAGATAAACTGTCTCTTGTTATTGAATAGCAGTTGCTTTATTGTAATAGGATGGATTCGAAATCTAAGTGTAAACTCAGTGCTTAGAGAACATTCAATCCACCCAACCTTTAACAGAGCATGGCACAGAGGGCAAGTACTAACAGGCGACTTTATTAGTTGATTTTAGAGAATAGCCGACCTGAATAATATCTGCCAAATCGGTAACAAAACTAAAGCTAAATAATGACATGTTTTTGACTCCCATGAAGTTTAGATTGACATTAAAACACTTAACTGTTTATTTGGAACATTTTAACATATATCCACAAGAGGCATGTTGTCAAATTGTTTATAAAATGCAATATGGCTATATCACTTTGGAGATTACAACAATTTTGTGGTGAGATGAAAATAGATTAAAAAAAACAAACTAAAAAACCCGCAGAAAAATAAAATAAAAGTTGGGGAATAATTTTTTACGAAATCTTTTTTGGCCTAACATTTTAAACTGCCTCTCTCCATATAACAAACCATTGTTCAGCCACACCCTACTACTAATATATTGTGATTTGGTGTAGTGTGTGTCAATATTTTGCATTTATGACGTATATTGATGAGACAGATAATTGTGACATACACAAATGTTGCAAAAATAATGTCAGATTAAAAAGTATAGAATTTACAAGAAAAATATTAAATCAAATAATTTTACATTTTTTTATTTAGTATTTGAACTAAAAGACAAGTACGAGTTTTTTCAAAGTGTAAATAGTATCGTTTGTATGTGAATATAAGAGAGTTAAAAATGTTACGGGGTCACAAAGACATCTCCTACTCATTATATAATCGGTAAGAAACACTATAATATAAACTCAACACAGCATTAAGTGAACGTGGGCAATAAAGTGCCATAACAAACTAAGCCTATATTCCCTGATAAAACATTAAGCTAAATCTTAAACAAACACAAGCACGATTAATGAATACAAACACATAGACATAACAGTTTCCAGTGACATTAAATATATACTGGTCACAAACAGATCATCTGGCCCTTCAAATTGAGACTGTGAGGTGTTTATGTAAACATCATTTACACACACACACACACACACACACACACACACACACACACACACACACACACACACACACACACACACACACACACACACACACACACACACACACACACACACACACACACACACACACACACACACACACACACACACACACACACACACACACACACACACACTTTAACCCACCCAGTACCATCAAACTCTTCTGATTATTCTCTAAACATCTAATTTTCGTGAACTGAAAACAGAATTGCAAAATGTAGCCAAAAACACACACATTTGCTATGTTAGCTTAAATATTGCAATTCGTTTTTAATTCGCTGCAATTCGCTGTTTTGATAGTGTAGCGATCTAGGCAGTGCCTGCCACATGCTCCAGGCTCATTCTGCTTGATACACAGAACACGACCAGCTTCAGAATCCAGATAATTGTGTTAAAAGCTCTGCTACATTTTATGTACCTTAGCAGGCACCGGGTGACATTGGAAAATTCCTCTCCCAGACAACTAACTAGATGGATTCTGGATCATCTTCCACGTTTTAATACCATGTAGGCTATGGCTTTCCTTTTTCCCTTGCAATATCACACTGATTTTCATAAAGACATCCAAGGGACATTATTTCCAAGCCTCCATAATTTACCTATACTATTTGGCAGTGCAGCACCCAAAGTAAATGGGTAAATACTTTATAACTGCAGCTACAACAGACTGGCTGCTGTAATGAAGAAAAGATTTATGTCACTATTCCAGTCCAAATAGCAGCAGCCTCTGTTTGTCTCGGCCCAGTGCTTCTATTTAAATGTTACTTTCATATATTATGTGGCATTAATTTAACTATAGCTCATTAAAGCAGAATGAAATGGTTAAATTAACTTATCAACCCATAATGATGATGAATGAGGTATTAATTCAGATACAAGCCGGGCAATTTGCAAGTGTACGCATTCTGATGCTTCTCAAATAACATTTTGAATAGCGGGTCACCGCTTCGATCAATTACACAAACATGTAAAGTCGCTCTCCTGGAAAAAAAAAAATCCTTTTTCATGCATATGCATTAAAACATGTCGGTAATTATCCTGGAAAATTGCCTTCATTGGATTAAGCTGCAGAATTGGACAAGAGCTATTCTCATTTCCCCTTGTATTTTACTGAGAGCTCACAGGCACAGGGGGATTCTAGGAGGTATGAGATCTTTGTAACCCTTTCAACGAAGGGATAGGGGGTGGTAGTGACATCTAAAGGGTTAATGATTAATAGAGTTAAATGATTTAAGGGAATATCTCAAGATGGACAAGGATATATAAATCTCATTCTATCTATCTATCTATCTATCTATCTATCCCTCTGTCTGTCCATGCATTTTCTATCTGTCTGTCTGCCTGTCTGTCTGTCTATCTGTCTATCTTTAGGTCTATCTATCTATCTATCTATCTATCTATCTATCTATCTATCTATCTATCTGTCTGTCTGTCTATATCCAGCTTTAGTGATCTTGCATATTATTGCAAATAGCTAATGACTACGTAGTTGCGGTGATCAGGCACATTAAGTTATTATATTTCCTACTGAGAGTCTATTGATCTCTTGCCTCTAAACTGTACTGTTTAAATAAATACACAGGTATTAGGAGACTAATGATAAGTGTTTGTAGTGCTGTGTGCTGTATACTGAATCAGTTCTCAGAGGAATACAGGCTTTGCAAATGATTATTATACATAACCGAATCCTTGAAATTGTTGGTGAACTCACTAGAATTCAGAAGGTTCTAATAAAGCACTGTTCTAAGGTTCTAAGGAGTGGAGTTTGTCTGTTTACTGTGGTTATTTATATTTGATAAAATAGCATAGGTTCGCTTAATTGAGAGCTTGTTTAGGCTGTTGGGTCCTCCATATGTATCTGAGGGTCAGCTGCACAATTTAACAAACTTTAAATAATTGAATACATACAACAAATCATAAATTATAAACTACAATAAATAAATAAACTACAGCATTATTTGCGTAAAATATAGTGAATCCAAGCAATATTTAAGCTAGCTGACAGTCACAGGACATATGTTAATCAGACTGACAATTGCTACAAAGACAAATACATATTACGATACAGGAATCGTTTTTGTTGTTGGTTTTTTGTCGCTGCCTTATGGCCCTTGTGGATCTCTGTTAAACTTTATTGCCACTCTGTTGTGAACTAACTGGGCGATCTTCCCCTGTAATCTTCCTAGATGGGCAGAAGTTCAGTCTCACTAGATATCGATACAAAATTAACCTCACAAACAAAGCAGTCAAACAAAAACAAAAGTTGACACCAAATAAACACCTCAAGTCTGTACTGCATATCATTCAAAAGATAGATTATACAGATTACAAAGTTGGCTAACACAATTATATTTCCACAAACTATTATTTTAGAAATATTATATAAATATTTTCAAACTATATCACCACAGGGTTCATCTATTCGAATGTTCTATTTTTATGTATCTTTCTACTAATGAGTCAATCAAACCTTTCACAATTACTTATTGCATCAATGTTTTCCAACGTTCTACAACTTTCTAAATACAAAGATATACATTTATTTCTTCAATCACTCCAGTTGCATGAAATCATTTCACATTTGATTAAATGAACAGCAGCTCTCAAAACAAACAACAAAACAAAAGAACATACAATATTCTTCTGATAAACATGTAGAATAATATAACAAATCTAGAGAGGCAAATCACCTAAAATCTGCATTAATATTTACTTCAACAGGAAAATAAGGTCACATACCTTTCTGTGCAGAGTCATTTCCCTGAGAAATTGAAAATGATATTAAATTAATGTTTGTATGTAGGTGAGTGGGATGCCTTCTAAAATATAGGGATCAGTAGACATTTAAATGTTGTAGTCTAGTGAAATGTTTAGAGGTTCTTACAGCACATAGGTCAGTTGGACTATATACATATGCAAAATATATATATTTATATATAGAAAAACCCAGATCCATGGAAAGGATGCAGTTGTAGCCACACTAACATTCTTTCATTTTCATTAAAATTAAACAGCACAAAGTGGTGTAGACTTCACATTTAATAGGAAACCTCAGTTTTCCTCTCAGCAGTAACTGACTGGGTCTCTATATCAATGCCAGCATTATATTTACAGAGTAATTATGTGCATACTTTAACTTCTTCAGTCTCTCTAGTCCTTAATATATGGATGATACATATGGTATTAGTCACTTTCCTAATAGTAAACAAGATAGTATTGCTGAAAAAAAAATATTTATATTTTAATGTATATCTGTTATAATCTTAATTTCATTTTTACTTGCATTTTGCTATGTGAGTGGCAATAATGTGATACTAAATTGGTATTAATTCTACCAGATTGTCTTTGAACTGGAAGGCAATCTACACATTTATTCACCAAATAATGAGCTGGGCCAAATTGTCAATCCTCCCAATCACAATGGGGTAAATGTCTGAAAGTGGTCTAGTCACAGTTGTGACCCTGCCCTACATTCTGTGGCTATACAGTGGTATTACATGCTGGAGGACTCACCACTGGAACTAGCCCATTTAGTCACAAGCCTTTCAAGTGATATTCAAATTTTAGGCCAGAGTAGTTAATTGGGAACATTCTCAAAGTCAGCTAAGATTTTATTTTGGCTATTTAGGCTTAAAGAGACACTATAGTCATCCAGACCACTTCAGCTCAATGAAGTGGTCTGGGTGCCAGGTCCCTCAGGTTTTAACCCTTCAGATGCAAACATAGCAGTTTCATAGAAACTGCTATGTTTACATTAGGGGTTAATCCAGCCTCTAGTGGCTGTCTTCCGGAATGTGAATTCGGATGAAGTTTGGGCCATTCGGGTACTTCTGAGTGTCCGAATAGCTGAATTGCCGAAGTCCCGAAGTTCCGAAATTGCTGAATTTCCGAAGTGTCGAAGTGCCAAAGTGCCAAAGTTCCGAAGCACAGTATTGCCTAAGTACTAATATACTTACCCAGTGGAAGAATGAAGAATGTTACACTGTATACAATTTTAAATAAAAAGTATACAAACATAGCCAGGATTCAGCTGTAAGCATTTGCAACACTTACAACAATCAAGTAACACACATTCATATAAAATGTAAGTTACTTAGCCTGTCAATGGAATGACAGTGATGTGGAATCAATCAATAAATTTATTATTTTGCGTATCTGCCCCCGGCCAAATTAAGAAGTAATACGTGCACGCTCCTAAAGTAATTCACACCAGACACAGGTTTCGGGTTAATGAAAAACTTGAGGAATGTTTATTCTGAGGGGACGGCATGTCCCTTATAAAATTACATCATATGCATTGTCAGAGATAACATGGAATAATACATCAATAATTGGTTAGGTGTTAAGTGGTTCATTTAGTGCTCTTCCTACCGGGTGTGGTGTCACTGGTATCTTGGAGGTCTCCCCCAGATTCCAGCGCCATCTTGTTAATGAGGGTGTTAGTCGATGTCAAAGGGAAACTCCCTAGCGGCCATTTTAGGTAAATCACATAGAAAGTTGAATAATGCTGATTGTAGTTATACTGAGTAAATAGGCATTTTACCAACATGGATTGGGCTAATATTTTTTTGTCCACAACAGTCCCCCCTTAAAATGACTATTTACGAAAGAGAAAGACAACTACTAACTAACCCTAATGATGTCCCTAATTGGCTGCAGCTCATCTGTCTGAACAGGCCTCTAACACTTCACTGTGCAGGTATCCCGCAGCGGCTAACCCGCTACATCTCCTGCGTCAAACTCCTGCCTGTAGAGACAGACACTGTCCCTATACTATCCCTATGTGGAAGTAGTTGTCTGTTTGAGGTGGTGGGACTGAAGAGGTGTGTGTGGGGTGTCACAGTCCATATCGTCGATATCCTGATGTAGAAATGTAGGTGTAGTGCGGTCAATAGTCTGACCTACAGTCTTCTGTAAATATTTCTGCACACAGGGCATCACACAGCAAACCAAGAAGAGAAAGAGAATTACCACAGTAAGAACTGCCATACCTACTTGAAGGAGAGTTTTCTGCCATCCACTCATCCATCCAAACCATCTGTCCAAGGAATTGGGGACTCCTGAATTCCTCTTTAATTCGTCAGAAAGACTTTCTAATTTCTCTATAGCCATGGTTACCTTACCGTTAGGGCCTGTATTGTCTGGGATGAAGGTACAGCATGTCATAGTATCGGGGAGTATTTTACACATGCCCCCCATTTTCTGCTAGGATCATGTCTAAGGCCATTCGATTCTGAAATGTCATTTGGGAGGTAGTCTGTAATTGTTCTGCCAATCATTGCTGTTTATAGTAGATACAATTGATCCAGTTAACATTCTTGTTAGCGGTGATGAGTGGGATCAAGGATTCCAATCCCGCCGCCACCTCATCTCTGGCCTTGAACTCTTTTGGTACCCCCCTTGGTACTCCAATGGTGTCGATATAAATGTGTGGGTCGAAACTACCTTGAATGGGGGTTTCTCTTTTTACTCTAAGATACGTGTGTGGTGAATCGTGTGGGCATTGGTGGTTATCAGAAATTATATGTATGGGCATGATAACTTTGGTCAGAGCACATTCTCCCCACCACAGGCCAGTCATTTTTAATCTGAGCTGCATGTCACCACATAGCCAGTAAATGTCTCCCACGGACGTAACGTGATTTACCAATAGGGCAGTGGGAAGTTCTCGATAAGTGGTACACTAGCCAGAAGGGAATTTACCTACAAATTTACCTGTGGCTCCATGTATTGTGTAGCAAGTGTAGTTACCTGGGTACACGGTGATTCCATCAGGTTGCCTGGTATTCCCTTGGGTTATTGTGTAAACCTTTTTCCATGATTCACACACTGATGAATTCACTGCTGACTACGCATAGAGGCTTAAGAAACACATCTCAACATCTGGAGGTAGATTTAAAGGCACTGTACCCAGATGGGGTCTGGCCCCACCACAAACATAACAGTTAGTTTTGTTATGTGAATTAGCACTATACCAAGCCATAGATTATTATCTGAAAACCCGGTCTCCACAGCCATAGTGTCTTCAAATGTAGGATTGGCAATGGCTACCATATCTTTAAGGGTTTTAATGTGTGGTTTTAGAGGGTTAATGGTCATGTGTGTGGAGTCCACCCAGTCAGGTGATGTAAGCATGTCTTGTAAATAGAAGGTCCCCAACTTGTTACATGAGCCACCCCCTTTCCAATACATTCCCATTACGTACTCCCCAGCGTCTCTTGGGTTGGGATGTTCTATATTTAAGGTGAGCTTCATTGGGGTAGACCCTGTTGGCTTGCATAAGGTCATTCTGTATAACAAGGGTTTCCCATATCTGTCCATCCTATCTAAGGCACTTTGTGGTCTGTAGCCCCATGGTCGGCCCGTATTCCAACCCACTGCTTTCCAGGTACGACAGTGATGTCCCCAATGGTCACCTGTCACACAAATATATGGGTCCTTTTTGTTTGGTATGTCTTTGTATATTGCTGAGTGTTGTGATTGTGGAAAAGTACAAGAGACAATATCACAGTAATCAAAGGTGAAAGTAGCTACGTGTGTGTTTGAAGAATTATACCAGAATGTGTAAACATGATTGTCTTTGGTAATAGCAACTGGTTTGGCCTTCGGTAGGCCTAGCAGCAGAAATAGGCACAGGAAGCTCATGATTTGGCAGAATCTGCTTCCTCTGGATCAGGAACTTTCTTGCAGTGCGAGGCGTGTATCCAGGTATTCTTCCCGGCCAACTTTACAGAGGTAGATGTAGTCAATAGGACTTGGAATGGACCATCAAACCTTGGCTCAAGAGTGTGTTTTCTTAGGAACTTCTTGACCATTACCCAGTCACCAGGAAGTAGCTTATGTGTGCCTGTATTTGACTCTGGATCTGGAATAGAAGAAAACACCTGTGCATGGATTTTGGTCAAGGCATGAGAGAGTGCAGTTATATAATCTACCATTGCATCTGACTGAATTTGAAGTTGCTGAGGAAAATAACAGCCTAACCTGGGTGCTGTTCCAAATCAGATTTCGTAGGGGGATAAGCTAAACCTCCCTCTTGGGGTGTACCTTACACTAAACAATGCTATGGGAAGACTCTCCGGCCAGGGTAGATTAGTTTCTTGGGACATTTTAAGCATTCTGGCTTTCAGAGTGCCATTCATGCGTTCTACCTTACCACTACTCTGTGGGTGATAGGGTGTGTGGAATGCAAGGGTCACCCCAAGTGCTGCCCAGTACACCTTGGTTAGCAATGCGGTGAAGGATGTACCCTGGTCACTTTCAATTACTCCAGGAACTCCGTATCTGCAGATGATTTCGGTAAGTAGATGCTTCGCCGTGGTCTTTGCAGTGAGATTAGCGATCGGAAAAGCTTTTGGCCATCCTGAAAACATATCCACTATGACCAGTGCGTATTCATACCAGCCACTCTTTGGCATTTGGATATGTTCAATTTGGATCCTCTGAAAAAGGTACTGTGGTTTGGCCAAATGGTTTGGTGCAGCTTTAATTATTTTCCCTGGATTACATCTGGCGCAGATGGTACAGGATCTGCAGCAATTTCATGTCAAGGTGGTGATTCCAGGTGCTTCAAAATATTTATCAATCAAAGAGTTCATGAGGTGCTTAGATAAATGAGCTGGTCCATGGAGACACTGAACGACAGCTGGATACATATTCTTGGGTAGACAGAATTTGAGGCTGATAGTGTATACTTCATTCTTGAGGGTTGCTCCTTTGTCTTTCCAGCTTTGTTTTTCTTGAGGGTTGGCGGCGGCCTGTTGCTCTCTTAAGAGCTTGAGATCAGTGGGTAGGGTTTGCATAGTGTAAATAGGAGTCTTTTCGACGGACACTCTTCTGTTCAATTCCCGACACTGGCGTGCTGCATCCTTAGCGGCCTGGTCGGCTAAATGGTTGCCATGTGCTTCTTCTGAATTCAATCTCCCGTGGGCCTCTACCTTCAGTATGGCCACCTCTTCAGGAAGTAGTAGGGCATCCATCAATTCTTTGATAGCTGCGCCATGTTTCACAGGAGGTCTGTCAGTGTGATGCGTATTTCCACCAGGCTGAGTAATTCTTCTTCATAGTATGGGTCAGGACCTGGGGTGTCCCTGAACCACAGGGTGCAATGTAAGTAGCTCTCAGGCTGTGCATCATGTGGAACTGTGGGCGTTCCTACTTGAAGTTCCATGTGAACGTCAGGATTTATGTCCAGGCTGTACCACTATTGCGGCACTCCCCCCTTGGGAAGTGGCAGAAGAGTGGCAGGATTCAAGGCGTAACATCTTTGGAAAGTAACGTTATCAGGCAAGAGGAGGGAGGTTTGAAGGCGGAGATGTCTCTGAGATGAGAGAGATGCTTTGGCTGGACTTGATTCAGGATTGCAGCGATATCATGGGGAGCAAGAACTGTCAGTTTATGTCCGAGCAGCAAAAACAGCACGCAAACAGGAAGGACCCCCCTGGCCACGGGGTCTAGCATGCAGGAAAAGTACCCAATAGGACGCTGACGGGAACCGTGGGATTGAGTAAGGGCCCCCTGAAGCATGGCCCATCTTCTCTGAGACGAAATGTTTGAACAGGAGCTGGTAGTTAGGTAAGCCCAAAGCAGGGGCGGAGGAGATGGCTCTTTGAAGGGCATTGTAACAGGTGCGGGCTGTAGAGGACAATGAAAAAGGTCCAGTCTTCAAAGCATCGTAGAGAGGTTGCATGAGTTGAGAAGCCTCAGGGATCCAAGACCTGCAGTATGTGATGAGGCCCAAGAAGGCATGAAGAGCCTGATGGTTAGACGGAAAGGAGAGATTTGTAATGGCAGGTACCCTGTTCCTCGTTAGGTGATGGGTGCCATGGGAAAGGCAATGTCCCAAGAAGACCACAGAGGGACGGCACCACTGGAGTTTCGTTTTGGAGGCTTTACAACCCTCTTCAGCAAGGAAGCAAAGGAGATCTTCGGAATTCTGTTCAGCAGTTGAAAAATCATCCGCACAGAGAAGTAAATCATCTACATACTGGAGCAGGACCATGTCTGGGTGGGACTTCTGCCAGGGTTCTAGGACAGATGACATAGCTTTGGCAAATTGGGTTGGAGAATTTTGTGCGCTTTGAGGCATGACAGTCCAAGTATACTGTTGACGATCGTGTGTGAAAGCAAACAGATATTGACAAGAGGGATCCAAGGGTACGCTGAAAAAGGCATTTGCAAGATCAACCACTGTGAAGAATTTAGCTGTTGGAGGGACCGGTGACAACTGTGTATGTGGATTAGGGACAACAGCAGTATCGCGGTTTGTGACTTCATTAACAGCGCAGAGGTCTTGGACCATACGGTATTGGTTGGGTTGACCTTTTTCAGTTTTCTTCTTTACTGGAAATAGAGGGGTGTTACACTGTGATACACACTTGACCAGAGCACCTTTTGCCAACAGGCTATCAACTTGTTTGTAGATGGCGAGGGCTTGTGCAGGTTTCAATTGGTACTGTGGTCTTCGTGGTGGATTAGCTCCCTTAATTAGTGTTACTACCACAGGTGGGACTCGTAGGCGTCCAATGTCCTCTGGGCCCATGGACCAAAGTTTAGTTGGAACCCTATCCAGGGACCCTTACCTCCTCAGTGGGGGATGTCATGTGTAGTAGTAGTGGCAGAGAGCAAAGGACGGAAGTATCTTTGCGAGAAAGGGTGGTTAGTAATTGAACCTGGCCATCAGCAGTAAAGGAGATAGGAGCTTGAAGACGGGACAGAACATCTGCTCCTAAAAGGTTACTTGGACAAGTGGATGAGACAACAAACCGAGAGAGAATGTCAGAACCCACTCGCAAGAGCTTAGTTAATGGGTTGTTGCGGGGGGTACCATCGACACCTACACAAGAAACATCTGTGTCAGATGGGCAAGATGGGTCAGGCAGGTCTTGTTCTCTGAGAACACTGCAGGCTGCACCCGTGTCAACTAAAAAGGTAGTAGGATGATCCTCAACTGGTAAGACAACTGTAATGAGAGGCCCCCCCTTGTCCCCTGTAGACACTGCCATGACTGGGGTGTTAGACAGGTTTGCTGGTTACCTATTGTACAAGGTCTAGATGAGATTGATCAGGGCCAGTGTAGTGACGTGCGGGTGTGGTGGAGTGGCTGGCCTGATGGGTTTGACGTGTAGGGCGATAATGACTGGGTGCAGGGCATTCATCTTGTTGGAAATCATCTGTATCGTAACTAACAGGGGAAGGGTGAGCATAGCTGCGGGTGGGGGGTGAGTATCAGTTGGAGAGGGCTGGTAGACAGCTTGGGCATAATCCTGAGGAGGGTAACCTGGTTGGAGACCACCACACGTGGCTGCAGGGGCATTGGGGTACATGGGATAGCTGAACACGGGATTGGGTGGTCTAGTGGTAGGCTGTCTAGGCACCCTGGGGTGTGGGCAATCTCTCAGGAAATGGCCTGGTTGGTTACAATTAAAGCATGCCCTGGTCTGAGGCCTAGGGGCGGTGTCATGTGCTGTCCCTGTACAGCTGGCAGGGTAGAAAGTACGGGATATCCTGGGGGGACCAGGGCGGGTCTGGTGGCAGGGCTATAAACGGAAAACATAAGAGGATTACTTTTCCTTTGGGGTGGCTGTAGAGCAGATTCTAGGCCTTTGGCAACTAGTAAGAGAGTGTCCAAGGGAATAATTCTGTATTCGGGACGAGAAAGCCTTTCCTGATGGCTTCCTTAACGCCAGCAACAAAGGCAGCGGATAACATCTGGGTATGTGCTTTGTTATATGCACTGAATCAGAGATCGGAGAAAGTTTGAGTCAACCGTGAATGGTATTTTTCCAATGATTCGAGTTTGTCTTGTGTAATGTCATTTATACAAGTGGCTTGGTCAGCTAGTTTATCCTGGGCCTAGGCCCGAAGCTGTTCACAGAATATAATACCCGACTGGAAATCCATATCGGTAGTGTGGAGAGCATCATTAAAACTCCTTTCCATAATGGGCCAATAGGCATCCCAGCTTGATCTCATACAGACTATACAGATCACGCCAGGCTGCTGAGTATGTCTTACGAATCTGGGCAACCCTTCCGGAAGAAGGGCATGGGTTGCCTCTCAGGGTCGGGGAGAGAGGTTACTAGGGTTGCAGCTTGGGATGGGTTGAAAGTAACATACATCGGGGGAGCCCCTTCCACTGTTGATAGAGCATGGATGTGGCTGGCTGGGGTGGCCTGTCTCTGGGAAACCCTATTAATCGAAGGACGGAATGGACTAAGCCCCTGCACATTGTTATTCTTGGGGGGGACCGGGAATGGGAGACCATGATAGCTGGCAACATCTGGTGAATTAGGGGCTTGAGCGGCTGGAGCATCGGAGCGATGGTCTGGGGAGTAACTAACTGGGAGGAAGTGGGATGGAAGCATGACGCGGCAGGAGAAGTGCCTACAGTATGAGGCTGTCCCGACATGGTAGATTCATTAGACCCAACGATCATGACTGGGTAACTGGGAGTTGCCATGAGGGAGGTGGGGCCAGGAGCGGGACTGGGTGAGGGGGCGGGCTAAGTAGGCTGAGGGAGATGAGCGGAGAGGGCAGAGATGAGTGACGAAAGATCGAAGGAGGGAGGGACAACAGGATTGGAGGCGGGAAGAGGAAGGGAATCTGGAACGGGGACAGAAGGGGTGGTGGGGAGAGGAGAGAGAGGTGCAGAAGTAGAGCAAGGGAAGCAAAGAGGGCAGAAAGGAGTGACGAAAGATCGTAGGAGGTAGGGACAACAGGATTGGAGGTGGGAAGAGGAGAGGAATCTGGAACGGGGACAGAAGGGGTGGTGGGGAGAGGAGAGGGAGGTGCAGGAGTAGAGGGAATAGCAAGGGAAGCAGAGAGGGCGGAAAGGAGAGACAAAAGATCGAAGGAGGGAGGGACAACAGGATTGGAGGCGGGAAGAGGAGAGGAATCTGGAACGGGGACAGAAGGGGTGGTGGGGAGAGGAGAGGAAGGTGCAGGAGTGGAGGGAATGGCAAGGGGAGAGGGAGATATGGCAGAGGGAGATGCGACGAGGGGAACAACGGGTGAAGGCTGGAGGGGAACAGGAGCAGAAGGAATGACAGGGAGAGGAACTAGAGGGGCATCAGGGGAGGCAACACGTAAAGGTGGGAGGGGAGCAGGAATAGGAGGAATGACAGGGGGAGATAGGAGAGGGGTAATGTCGGAAGAAGTGATGGAGGAAGGTAGCAGAGGGACGGCATCAGTAGCAACAAGGGAAGGTGGAAAAGGGGCGGGATCAGAGGGAAGTGGGAGGGGGACCGGAATAATAGGAAGTGTGGAGGTAGGCGGGAGAGGGACGGGGTAAAAATAGGATCCATCCGCCCCGAGAACGGAGTACAGAGGGGTGGGGACAGAAGGGCCTATGACAATTGGAGGTGGTGACTGGGCAGTGACTGGGGAAGCGGGGCGAGATTCATTCACGGTATCCTGGGCGCCATCATAGGGCGGTGGCTGGGGAACATCAAGAGACGAATAATCATTATAAACATTTCTGTGATATACATAAATCGTTTGTTCTTCAAAATCTATTTCTTCCTCTGACCAATCCTCCCGCTTGAGTCCTCTTCCTACCCGATACCAAGCCTCCACGGGTTTCGTCAACCCATTATCCAATAACAAGCCGTCTTTATCAATAAGCAATTTCCTCCAAAACTCTGGCTGTAATCTACCACTGCGTGACATTTGAAAACCACAAATCTTTGCTATCTTCTTTATTTTTAACATAGCCTCTTCTCCTGCTCTCTCCTTAACAATATCACAAGCTAAATAGCCTTTGGAAGGTCTGGCGTGTTCTTGTCCCATTTTTACCAAACAAGGCTTTCCCTGTAAAAGGGACAGAGAGAGAGAGAAAAGAAGGAATGTCTACAGTGCTCGACTGCCATGAGGAATTGATCCCCGTGTGTCTTCCCTAAACGTAGACTAGTCACAGGATCCGCCCACCTGAGATGGTGGCCATGGATCTGAGTGGGCGAGCATGGTTGACTAACACAGCTCTGGGCAACAAGTACAGGAGAGGTAGAGAATAAGGGAAAAGGTGAACGTGGAGAGACTAATCAGAAGACATTTACAGGAGTCACAGATGTAGAGATGCGCACATAATCCGGAATCAAGGACAAGCCACACAAAACACACACACACAACTAGGGTACCCACACTATGACTACAACTGAGTAGAAAACATAATATAACAAAGAACAGTATAACTACGAACATAGTACCAACTAAACAGTAAATAAACCCTGTTCTCCTCTGAACAGTACAGCAAAATTCCCAGCCTTTCTCTAGGCGGATGCATTCCCTGCCTGCTAGACAGTTAAGCTATGATAAATCTCCAGCCTTTCTCTAGGCGGTTTCCAGCCCTTCACCGGGCGGACAAAATTCCCAGCCTTTCTCTAGGCGGTTCCCAGCCCTTCACGGGGGGAAAAAATTTCCAGCCTTTCTCTTGGCGGTTCCCAGCCCTTCACCAGGCGGACAAAATTCCCAGCCTTTCTCTAGGCGGTTCGCAGCCCTTCACCGGGCAGATGCGTTCCCTGCCCGCTAGGCAGTCGAGCTATAATGATAATAAAGCATAAACCACACACCAGCTGTCGCACACGCATACATACACTCTGGAGGCAGATAGACAATCGACAGGTTCGTTTTAAAAGGCACCAGATAAGAGATTACCTGTCTTGTAGCCTTCTGGAAGCCAGAAGTGGACACGGAGACAGACTGACACAAAACAGGAGAATACAGGCAAACCGCTGTATTTAGGAGGTGATCAGGCTCCGGTTGTCCCACTTTCTGGAGGTCCGCTCCGGTCCTGTTTTCTGGCCGTGCGAAGCGGCGAGAACCGGTGCCCCACGTTGGGCACCAAATGATGTGGAATCAATCAATAAATTGATTATCTTGCGTATCTGCCCCCGGCCAAATTAAGAAGTAATGCGTGCACGCTCCTAAAGTAATTCACACCAGACACAGGTTTCGGGTTAATGAAAAACTTGAGGAATGTTTATTCTGAGGGGACGGCCCTAAATAAAAATGTAACCCTCTCCCCAGGTGACTAGGGTCCCCCCCTTAATGGTATTTAGGGCCCCACCCACCGCTCAGGGGTGGGGGCCAGAGGGGAGGATAATAGGTCCCCCCCCCTTTCAAGTAATTTAGGGCCTCCACCCACAGCTCAGGGGTGGGGGCCGGGGGGGGAGGACAATAGGCCCCCCTTTTATTTTACTTTAGGGTCCCTACCCGCCACTCAGGGGTCGGGAACAGGGAGAGGACAATAGGGGGGGCCCTTTGAAGTATTTTAGGGCCCCCACCCACCGCTCAGGGGTGGGGGCCGGTGGGGAGGACAATAGGTCTCCCCCACTTTTATTTTACTTTAGGGCCCCTACCCACAGCTCATGGGTGGGGGCCGCCGGGGGGAGGACAATAGGTCCCCCCACTTTTATTTTACTTTAGGGCCCCCACCCACTGCTCAGGGGTGGGGGCCAGGGGGGAGGACAATAGGTCCCCCCCTTTCAAGTATTTTAGGGCCCCCACCCACCTCTCAGGGGTGGGGGCCGGGGGAGAACAATAGGTCCCCCCCTTCAAGTAATTTAGGCCCCCAGCCACAGCACAGGGGTGGGGGCCGGTGGGGAGGACAATAGGTCCTCCCACTTTTATATTACTTTAGGGCCCTCACCCGCCGCTCATGGGTGGGGGAGGACACCCCTTTCAAGTATCTTTCAAGTATTTTAGGGCCCCTCCCACCGCTCAGGGGGGAGGACAATAGGTCCCCCCCTTTCAAGTAATTTAGGGCCCCCACCCACAGCTCAGGGGTTGGGGCCGGGGGGAGGACAATAGGTCCCCCCCTTTCAAGTAATTTAGGGCCCCCACCCACAGCTCAGGGGTGGAGGCCGGGGGGGAGAACAAAAGGTCCCCCCCACTTTTATTTTACTTTTGGACCCCCACCCGCTGCTCAGGGGAGGTGGCCAGGGGGGAGGTCAATAGGTCCCCCCCTTTGAAGTAATTTAGGGCCCCCACCCGCTCAGGGGTGGGGGCTGGGTGGGAAAATAGGTCCCCCCTTGAGTTTAAAAGCCCCCACTCGCGGCACGGGTGGGGGCTTGGGAAGGGGGCCCTGTTTTTTTTGTTTTTGTTTTTTTAAACAGCTGCTCACTGTTTAATAGACATACCAGAATGTACTAATAGTAAGTAATTTTTAGATTTGGCTGAAAGACCAATTTAGGTCTTTCAGCCTTTTGGTAGATAGCTCCCTAGTACCGTGGGAATTAGGGAGTTATCTACTAAGTGGCTGCAATAGAACATCCAAAGTCCCAAAATTCCGATGTCCCGAAGTTCCGAAATTCTGAAGGTCCAAAGTTCCGAAATTCCAAAGTGCCGAAGGTCCGAAGTTCTGAAGTTGCAGAAGTTCCGAAGTATCGAAGTGCCGAAGTACCAAGTTCAGAAGTGTCGAAGTGCCGAACCGAACCGATGTGCCGAAACGAACCGAAGTGCCAAAGTCCCGAAGTGCCAAAGTTCCAAGGTGCCGAAGTCCCAAATTTTGGAATGCCGTAGAGAACCAAATTTTAAACATGTAAACATGATCTCCCTGTACTCTGGCAACTGCAGCACAAGGAAACAATGGAGGAAAAGTAATTAAGGTTCAACTTATATGTAAATATCTAAAGGAAATTAGAAGTACTGTCAAAAATATTTCTGTTGACATTTTGGATGTACATTCATAATGTTTATATCCTGTTGAGGGTTTTGGATATTATTTTCCAAAAACTTTGCATATGCAAGATGTTCAACAGTAACCTAGGCAACCGGGAATTTTCATTCTGGGCTGCTTGACTGACATCTCTGAGAGGCGGGGTTAAAGGCTGCAGAACATTTTACTAAATCATTGCAATTCTCTGCCACTCTCAGTGGTAATAATAGTTTTATTATTCTCTATGAACCATAATCTTTGCAGCGGTGCAAACTTGTGATGGTGCTTAGAGTGACCCTTTAAATACATACATTTATTTTTATTTTCTTTCACATTAACCAGGCTAGAAAGTAAGAACTCATCACACTTAGATCCCTAGTTTGTTGTTGAGGCATGGATTTGTAGTTTTAATTGTTGCAAAAGCCCATATATTTTGGTTTTAGGAACCTGTTTCAATAGGGCACAAGATGAGGATTTTAAGTGATTTGGTGACATTACTGGATTCTATAAATATGATTATAAGTTTACATTTTTATTTTTTCTAACATGGGAGATTCCCTATCATACAGTATATCTACAAGAATTAATTTTACTGTTTACTTATGGATGGGCATGCGAAGGTAGTGTCAGCGTATATGTCTATGACATTGGGACACATTATAAACAACACCTTAAAGGAACATTTCATATATCTAAAGCAGTTAGTGAAGAGTGTGTCCTCTTCTTCATTTTAGAAAAAGTGCAGATTTTAATTGAAATTGGCACTTTTATAAATTAACCTTGCTTGCTTGCTCTCCCCAGTGGCAGCCCGTGTCACAAAGAGAGGAGACTGTCGGCAGGGCCGGTGCAAAGAATTTTGGGTACATAGGCGAAGATGCATTTTTCCGCCCCCCCAAAAACATCTTCACTCATGTGCCTCTTAACCTCCCTTTTGTGTTTCTTATCCCGTCTTTTAAATATCTGACTCCCTTTAGTGTATTTTATCTCCTATTTTTGCCTTTGTGTGTCTCCTATCTCTCCTCTTTGTATGACTCTTACATCCTCCCACATTTTGTGTCTTACTCCTCCCAGCCCCTTTGTGTGACTCCTTTTCTCCCAGCCCCTTTGTGTGTCTCTTT